>JASMMZ010000013.1:126780-345854 GCA_038502455.1 Anisogramma anomala | reverse complement strand
CCAGCATGCAGCTGAGCTACCGAGAGCTTGAAGTCCAACACATCAGGCGGGGAACATCTCTCGGTGAGCCTTAGTGAGCACCGGTGAGCCTCAGTGAGTACCGGTGAGCCTCAGTGAGTACCGGTGAGCCTCGGTGAGCACCGGTGAGCCTCAGTAAGCACCGGTGAGCCTCAATGAGCACCGGCGAGCCTCAGTACTGAAGATGGTATGAAGGCCATAGGATATAAGGACACGGTCAGCACCACATAGATAGTATTTCCTTCATAGCTCTTCAGTTCTCAATCTAAGTATTCAGTCTACATACCTGAATAGCCTAACGGCTAATAATCATTCTACAGCACGAACAAATATCTTCTGATATTGCACCTTTGTTACCTCTTCTACCTTACTGTTAACATAAACCCTCTGACACCTTCTATTTACTAACGGGTATTCAGTGTAATCATTATACTTTTGTAATTGATACAGCAACAACACTGTTACTATAAAAACTGCTAATTTGGACATTTACAACCACAACTACACTGTCGCTACTGAACTATAGGTACGGAATATATAAGGAAGAAAGAAAAGATTGCCTGTATGGATATTACTATATACCCTTATAGATAGTATATATAGGCTAAGTAGCAGTGTACTACATTGCAAAGTACACTCCTGCAGAGTGCACGGTAACGTGTTATATGGCAGGCTGTACTCTTGCAAAACTCGAAGTTCATCATGCATAGAGCGGTCTGGAATAGCTATTCCAGACCGATGGCAATGCGTGGAGCGGTCTAGAAGAGGTACTCCAGAGTGGTACGCTCTGGGTGAAGGGCTTATAAGCCCTCAGCTGTGGCGTACACCTCTGGACGCTTCTTCTATGATTATCATCTTTTATTACTACAATACCAATCTAACGATTACTCTTCATTTACTTTCACGTGAATAGAGGGCTTATAGACATAATGCTTTAGTAGGCCTTTATAGGTACCTATTTATACTGGATTTCCATTATTTCAACGTCTTTTTAAAACTCTACCGCCTCAAAATTGGTATCGATATCGTAATCGACGACGTTAAGTAAACCTAAGTACGCGTTAATTTATGATATCCTTAAAGTTTCCCACGTATCCATTGCCGAAAGAAACTTTGAAAATTTGGCTTTATAAAAAAAGGTTACGAAGTAAGCAACGTAAAAAACAGGCTAATTATCTAAATAAAATACATTTATAAAGACCTTGTAATGAAAACCTTAATAATGTTTAATATAAAAATAAATTTTCGAAGGGCTTAGGTATATATTTGATAATAGTAATGAATTTTTCTGATAACTTTGAGAATAAAGTATTCCACCTCTTCATTCCTTACAGATGTTAAGACTTTATATAGATTATTAACAGCTAGGTAATTAAAACACCTATATAATTAGTATATCTCTCGTTTCGTCAAGCTTAATATTATTATTTCTGGTCCTTAAAGATAAAACTATAAATACCCCTACTTAAAGGTGAGGGAAAACATTTGGCTGTTTTTAACCAATTCGTCGACGTTAAAGTTAATGTTAAAGACAAAAGTTTTTTTTATATTTCAAGTAAAAAAGGAAAATCGTGGGAGACTTAAGGATATAAAAGGTAACGGATTCTATAATAATTTAAACTACCGTTATCTCTAATAATGATAAGTACTCGCCGGAGTTTGAAGCCAATTTTAGCCTTAGACGTATTATAACAATCAATTTCAATAGCTATGGTGTTTTCCCTTCGCAATGACACGTATTACGAATGATCTACTTTCAAGTACCTTGCTATCCTTGTGTTTGGCATAATAACTTAAAACGTATAATCCGCGTAACAGTTGGGAAGATTAAAGGTGTATAAAGGGTTGTAGGCTTAGTTAAGGTAAAGATAAGGGTTTTCACCATTTAAACGGAACAAAAAAGCGTAATGGGATAGTTATTAGACCGCGCCTAAAACTGTATTTTTATGCTACTGAATTTACTTAAAGACATAATTACCCTTCATTAGCTCGTCTTCTTTAAAATTTACATTTTATTCCAAATAATCATGTTTAATGTAATAGGATATTGAATATAATATATTACCTTTTTGGTATTTTACCCGGTAAGGGGGTAACAAGTTAACCAATAGCCTTACTTATTATAAATTCAATATCTTTTATTGTTGGTAAGCCTTAGACGTTGCAACGTTGTCTATTCGATTGGTCGAAGTAACAGTAGTATTGTAGTGGTCAGATGGTAGATGTATTGTTCTAGGTTTGGCAGACCGCTAGCTAGTCTGCACTGTAACTTTTATGGTCGATTGCTTGGCTCATGTCCTAGATTGAAGTGCAGCGTACTGCACTCGACTTACACCCAATGCGGTAAGTCTCCACAAAGAAATACACTTGTAATACAGTCAACTTTACTGTAAGTAAAGTTGACCTACTACACTGTACGTAGTATTATTACAACATTTATCATTATTACAACGATAGTTTTTACAGTGAATAGGTCCGTTTAAATTTCAATCTTATTAACGCTAACGTGGTTATGACCTTTAGTTTGGGGTCGATAAACTAAACTTTAGGCGTTGAAAGCACTCATAACCGTGCTTGCAGTTAATGTAATTAACTACCGTAAAGTCTTCTTTATCCATGTTAAAGAAATTGTCGGCTTAGGGGTATATATCGGGCTAATTCGATATACGTATTATCTTTATTGTAAGCGAAAAGCACAATTAGTTAAAAAAGCCTTTACAAGGGGTATTAAGATGTTATAAAAAGTATTTGAACTTATTAACACTCGTAACGGCCACGTGGATCTATTTGTGAAATATTGATTCGTTTACTTGGGGTTTACCAATTAATTACTAATATAATATCAATTTGTTAAACATTTAGTTTAACATATTCATTTTTATATCTTTTTTTTCTCTTATATGGTAGTTTACCCCGTAGAAACCTAGTTCTTATGGTATTAAGTAAGGTGAAAGTCGCATTCACAATTGATTTTTAAGCTATTATAGACTTCGCCAAAAGTGGTTATTTAAATTAAGAAGTTCAGGTAATAATTTCTGATGGTCTTTGTAAAAGCTTCACAAATCAATATCTCAAAATTGAAGTAGAGAACTTCCATTTACTTCCAGATGTTGAAGAAATTATTATCTTTATATCGAGAAAATTATAAAGCTTCCCACCAATTTCTTTACATCTTTCTAAATTTTGATGAAATCCATAAAATTTAAATTTAAGATTTAAAGCCTTAGAACTACAATATTAAGGGTAATTGGCAGTCGTTTGGCTTAAGGGGTAAAGTCTTATAATAAGTTTACGTATATAAGCATACCTTCTGTAAACAGATTTTTAAGTGGTTTAACCATTTCAATTAAAGATTTTGGGGTAATAGTGACATAAAAGTTTTAAAGAACTTTACGGTCTTATTTAAACAATTAATATAAGGCGTTGACATCAATCCCTCTGTCTGCGTTAACAGCTATTATTTTACGTGCCCTACCACTACTGAAAGCGTACTCTTTGTTATCATGTGAAAATACTGGGCTATCAAATAGTTTAACAGGTTTCTTATCGTTAGCGCGTAAAAATACTTAACTTATCTAAGGTTGAAAGGGAGATCTTTTAAAACACGTATAGGGGCGTTAATGTTTTTTAACGCCTTTTTTTTGGGCGTAGGCTTTGAAAACATTTTTCAGATTTTATTAAGTCGAAAAAAAGTTTTTACCAGTTTAGTGTAACTCTGTTATAATATAAAGATTCTTCGTCGTTAAAGTTTTCCCTTTAACTTTAACCTAATACTTTTTGAAGCCTTTTTTACATTAATGATCTAGTCGTTGAAAAATTTAAGGTATTTACGAAAAGTATAATTATCTTAATTAAGATTTTAGCCTTTATCGTAGTCGATGATATAACTGTCAACGAACTTAACCAGGTGTTTATATGTTAAATATCTATCGATATTCCAACCTTAAAATTCTATATCTTAAGAATTTGAAAAAATATACGAGAACTTTAATTGATTCTTTAATAGGATCGTTGATAGCTTTAAAGTAGATGTTAACAATAATTATCTTAAAGTTCTAACTGGTATAGGATTTAGTGTTCGAGAGACTTAATACCTTAGCTTAAAGTTGGGTAGGAATTATGTGACTTGACGTTGAATCGCATAACGTGGTCTTTTCGACGTGACTTGTCGAATCTTAGTGTGTTTGCTTAAAACATAGATTTTACCGATTATATTAAAGTAAAGAAAGTAAAGAAAGTAAAGTAAAGGGAAAACTTGGTATTCAACGTAAGGTTGGATGTCGTTTATTATAGGTAAATGTCGAAGGTTATTTATGGTTTCAACTGTAGGATTTATTCGGTTTTTTAATAATAATACTCTTACTAGTATTAACTTCACCGTTTACAAATTTTCGATTTATAACTTTTTACGGTTATTCTTAACATTTTTGAAAAGGGATTTTTAATAAAGATTTCCTAGTGTTCTTAAATAACGATATCATCGCTTACTTTCAGATTGCCGTTGTGAACTAGCCTAGTACTAATAGAGGCTCTTTGCAAAAATCTTTCCTCTATCCTAGATGCTATTGTTAACGTAAATAGTAACTGAAAAGTAACTTCTTCTTTTACTTAGCTTATTTGTGCCTAACTTAATAAACACTAATCAGTATTAGTAGAGCTTGCCTGTCAATAGGACTTTTGACGTTATAACGTTATCGATTCGATTATTTGAAGTAATAGTAGTATTATGTAGTCAAGTAGTGGATGTATTATTTTAGGTTTAGTAGACCGTTAGCTGATTTACATAGTAATTTGTATGGCCAATTACTTGGACCGTTCCCTAGTGTAAAGTAGGGCCAT
This sequence comes from Anisogramma anomala, assembly GCA_038502455.1. Classification (NCBI taxonomy): domain Eukaryota; kingdom Fungi; phylum Ascomycota; class Sordariomycetes; order Diaporthales; family Gnomoniaceae; genus Anisogramma; species Anisogramma anomala. The sequence goes on along the minus strand of JASMMZ010000013.1, from coordinate 340,997 downwards.
ACTGTACTTGACTTGCAGTCAAATACAGTAGGCCTACACAAAATAATATACTCAACTTGCAGTCATTATATTCAACTTTACTATAAATAAAGTTAACCTACTATACTGAAATTGCTACTATTCCAACAATATTAAATATTAGTTTTCAATCTTATACATATAAATTTGGACCTAGGTGGGGTACTTAACCCTACCTGTATTCCTTGTTATTATTATCATTATTATTATCATTATCATTACTGTTGTTGTTGTACATACATACCTTATGCAGACTCTGTAACTTCAGACCTAAACTTGGCTTCTTAATCTTTCAACACACTACAAATTATAACACTAACAATCGGTTCCAACAAATGGTAGCTGTAAATACAACTGATTAAATTAATACTAGGCTCAATTGTCACCAGGCTTTTATTTTTACCAGACTTTGTTACCGCCAGAATTTGTAGTATGCAAAATTTTATTAATATATAGTAACTTAATATCAAAAACATTATCAAGACCTTCCCTTGATCGGTTTACCCTTCCTTCCATTAGTTTTCCCTTCCTTTTATGACTAGTAAATATCTATAAACATTATTAGTTAACCAGTTATTTCCTTAAATACTAATACAACGAATTCAAGGCCAGTTAGCTTTACTTACTAGTCCAGTCTTTTACAAAACGCTATAGTTATTCCGAATCCCACTTTCCTTTTTATTTTTTACCAGCCTCAGTTCATCTTTATAGGCCAATACATATGATGTCTAGAAGTTCTATACCTGGTTTTACTGGAAACGCTGCCTTATTAGGCAGCGGCAGCAGTAGTAACAATGGTAGTATAATCAACGGTAAACGTATTACAACATATATTCGCGAGGCTATTAATCGGCAATGTTATAATATTAGTAATTGAAGTGTAGTAGATCAACTTTATTTACAGTAAAGTTGACTATAATAACTGCAAGTTGAGGGTATTGTTTTGTGTAGACATACTATATCTGAATGCAAGCCAAGTACAGTATGGCCCTACTTCATACTGGGGTACGTACCAAGAAATTGGCTATAAAAATTACTGTGCAAACAGGATAGCGGTTTTCCAAACCTAAAATAATATATCTAACACTTAACTAATTAATACTACTATTACTTTGACTAATAGAATCGACAAAGTTGTAACGTTCAAAGTCATATTAATAGGCAAGACTTACCAATACTAATTAATGTTTATCAAGTTAAGAAAAAATAAGTTAAGTAAAAGAAAAAGTTACTTTCAGGTTACGCTTTACGTTAATAACAGCGGTTAGTATAAAAGGAAAATTATTGTAAATGGCTTTTATTAGTATTACGCTAGTCTATAACAGTAGGAGAATAGAAAAAACTTTTGGGCTACGATACTTTATAACGTCAATTTGGAAGTAAGCAACAGTATCGTTAATCAAAAACAAGAAAAAATCTTTACCAAAAATCCTGTTTGAAGAACGTTAAGATTAACCATTAAAAATCTTAAATCGAAAATTTGGAAAACCGTTAGGTTAATAGTACTATAAGTGTTACAATCATAAAAACAACAAATTGATACGGCTAAAATAATAAATAATTTTTGATATTCATCTATAAATAACAAACTTAACCTTACCTTTAATACTAAATTTTTCTTTCATTTCACTCTTTTATTATACTTACGTTAATATAATCGTTAAAATAGTTGCTTTGAACAAAAATACTGATATATCCAAGTCGTGCCCAAAAAACTACATCACGCGATTGAACGTTAAGTCGTTAAGTTTCCACACAAATTTATGCCAATAAACTAAGTCTTTCAAACACTAGGCTCTATACCAGCCAAAATGTCAAAATATTTATTATTAACTCTTACTTTAAAGCTGCTACCGACCCCGTCAAAGAGAATTAATTAAAGCCTTCAAAACTTTTTTTTTTTAAAAAAAAAGTATTACAATAAAAAGCTTTAGGGGTACAATATCAATAAAAACTTAATGGAAAAATACCTACTAAATTTCGTCAACAGTTACATCGTAAATTACAATAGAAGCGAAAACCTTAATCATGACAACAGTATTTTCCGTAAATAACGTAATTCTTTCTACGATTAAACTATTAATATATGAAATAAGGTTCAAAAGGATATGAAGTTCCAGTTGAAGGGAAAATTTTAACAATGAGGGATTTATATATTAGAAGAAAATTTCATTGAATTAGCAAAAAAAACCTTTTAAACATAACCCAATTTAAGTAATGCCTTTAAAACTAAAGTTTAAAAAGAAAAAGTATTAAGAAACCTTAACGCCCTCATACGCGTTTTAGGGCACTACTTCTTTACACCTGTTTAAGTTAAGCCTCTTTATACACTAATGAAAATGAACCTATTAATTTTCTCGGTAGCCCAATACCTTTACATAATAACGCGAAATATATATTTAAGTGAGAGTAGAGTACGTGAAGTAACAGTTGGAAACACGGCTAAAGGAATTAATGTCAACGCCTTTTATCAGTTAGTCAAACCAGACCGTCAAGTTTTTCAGAACTTTTAAGTTCCTATTTCCCCCTAACCCTTTAATCAAAATCGTTAAGCCCCTTCAAAACCTTTTTATAACAAGTTGTCCTATATATGTAAACTTATCATAAGACTTACTACAAGATTTTACCCAGTAAGCTAAGAGACAAGCAATTACACTTAATATCATGGCTTGGAAGCTTTAAGGCTTAAATTACAAGTAAATATAAACGAAGATTGGGACATTATTGCGATCTTTCCGCAAAATCTATTAAAATAGTTAATATTTACTATAAGCTTTTCACAAACTTTGTCAAAATTTGAAACAATATAGAGATATATCATGAAAAGCCTTACAATTTTTTCAATATAAAGATAATGCTTTTTTAACATATTTTTAAGTGGATGGAAGTTCATCTTATTAGGTTTTACTTACTTCTTTCTGAAATTCTCATAGGTTACATCAATGACTATGACCTAAAATTCTAATTTGAATAAGCACTTTTCGCGAAGTTAATAATAATATCGAAAGCCACTTCGAATGCAATGTACACTTTACTTAAAAACTACGGATTAGGCTATTAAAAAGTGAACTACGATAATAGCAAAAAATAAAAAGGATGAAAGACCAATGGATATGTTAAACAAAATACTTGATAAGTTGATATTGTACTAATAAGTAATGATAAAGGTCTACGTTAGCGAAACTATAAATCTCGAATAGGTACGGGCAGCCGTTACGAGTGTTAACAAGTTTTAATACGCCTTATAACGCCTAAATTCTATTTGTAAAGGCTTTTTTAGCTAATTGTGCTTTTTGTTTACAATTGTGATAATGCGTATACCAAACTTGTTCGGTATATACCCCTAAGCCAGCAATTTTTCTAACGTAAATAATGAAGACTTTACGGTAGTTAATTACATTGACCATAAGTATGGTTACAGGTACTTTTAATGCCTAAAGTATAATTTATCGACCTTAAACTGAATTAAATAGCTATTTTATCGTGAATGAGGTCAAAATTCAAGAATATTTATCAACCGTAAAAATTATCATCGTAATAATAACAAAACATGTTAGATTCAAGATAAGTCTGACTGTTAGTCTACTCCTCACCATCCCGTCGAGCGAAATAATAAAAAGGTAATATATTATATCCAATAACTTACCACATTGTAATAGGATTACTTAAATTAAATCGTAAATTTTAAAGGCGACAGGCTATTTAACAGACACGATCCCCCTATGTAAATCAAGTAAAATAACGTTATAGCTTTAGGTACGATTTATCAATTATTCAATTACGCCTTGCTATACCACTTAAACAATAAAAACTATTATATTTACCCCAACTAAGCCCTTATCCTTTTATACACTTTTAATTTTCGCGACCGTTACCCAAACTATAGGTTTTGAAATATTATGCAGGTATAAGAGCAATAAGGTAACTAGTAGGAGGCTATTCGCAATACGTGGTACTGCAAAAGAAAAGTACTATAGCCGCTAAAATGAATCTCTATACTGCTAACAAGGCTAAAGTTGACTTCGAAATAGGGGAATAATTATCGTTACAAAAGATAACAATAGTTTAAATTATCAAGAAATTTATTACCTTTTATATCCTTCAATCTTTTAATTCTTTTCATTTTTGTTTAAAGGTTAGAAAGACTCTTGAAGTTAAAGTATACGTTAAGTCCGATAAACTATTTAAAAACGGCTAAAAGTTTCCTCTTACCTTTAAATAGGGGTATTTAAAATTTTACCTTGAAAGACTAAAAACAGTGGTATTAAAGCTATCGAAGCCGTAAATACGTTAAATATATAAGCGCTTTAAATACTCAAGTGTTAACAAATTATATGAAGTTTTAAAGTCCGTAAGGTATAAAAATATGAAATACTTTACTTTAAAAGCCATCGAAAAGCCTCGTTACTACTGCTAAACATATACCTAAGCTCTCCGAAAATTCAAATTTACGTTTAAAGACGATAAGAATTTTCACTACGAGGTTTTTATAAATATATTTTACTTGAATAGTAAACCTGTTCTTTACGTCGTTAACTTCATAATATTTTTATACGGAGTGAAGGTTTTAAAGTTCCTTTCGATAAAAGATACGTTGGAACAGCTAAAGATACTATAAATTAACACATATTTGGGCTTACTTAACGTTATCGTCCACAATATCGGTACCAACTTTACGGTGGCAGGGTTTTAAAAAGACGCTAAAATAATGAAAATCTAGTAAAAACATGTGTTTATAAAGTCCCATTAGAGCATTAGAAAGATTGAAAGGGTATATGTATTTTTTTTACCGAATGTATAATATCCTTGCAATAAAGATTAAAAGTTTCACGAATTTCGAGGCACGCCTTTAAATGACGTTGAAGGGACTAAACGACGTTATAGGCCTTATAGGCCTAATATTAACGTGGTTGGTCTTTGGAGCGTACTTACTTTTAACGAGTAAATCTCTATTATAAGCAAGTACTTAGAAACGGGTTACGGTATATGGCAAAATACTAAATGAATTACGGAAAAACTCGGCACTTCATTAGGTTAACGATACCCTTAATATTAGGAACGGCGTTATGATTATCGATGTACTTACTTTGCCATTATAAAGTGAAGTCCTCGTGTGGTGGGAGCCGTGTAAATAGGAGGGCAAATATAAAACCTTAAGTATCGTTAAATTTAAAATAATTGTTAAAATTATTAACATCTCCGTAACTTTTCGTATAACTCAAGTTAAGACCTATATTAAGTTAACTAACAATAAAGAACCTGAAACCAAACGACTAAGCTAATACTAACCTCCTTTACCCGTTATCAATGACTTAATAAAACGCCATCGACGCGAACAACCCCCGAAAAAAATCAATGTCAAAAAGGAGGAAGATATACCGGGCCGTATCTACAATATTATTTAGATAAGTAAAAAAAAGAAGGATAACAAAGACTTGATATTAAAGCTTCGAATAAAAGGTACTATTAAAACTTTCGACAAACCTTTGAAACAAACGATAAAATCCAAATTAAAGGTTTATTAACCCGAAGGATCGTATAATTTGTACCGAAGGTCGAGTTTAACCTTTGGAATCTAAATATTACGATATTTAAGTTTAAAATTATTTACGAGGTTAAGGGCGAGATCACGAGCGGCCCATACGAAGAATTACGCATAATCGGTTAAATATATAATAATAAAGGTTAAAAAAAAATCTTTATATAATCGCTAACGATTTAGAAGATTAGTCAACGCTTAATGGTCAACATAACAATAAGTTTGTTGGCCAGAAATAAAGGAAAGTTTAGACTTAATAGCCCAAATATAACATAGGCCTATATATAATTGACAATAAATTTTCAATGAATTGTATTGCTAAAATTACGATAAAAATTACGTTTTATTTACCATTCGGGGACGGTAATACAATATATTGAGCCTTTATATGCACTGGTTAAAAAGGTATTTATTAATTCATAGCTGATTAATTACATATAAAATGACGGTTAGATATAAAGTCTTCAATATACGATTTATACCTATTAGTGACGTAAAAGAAAAACTTCGGCCGAGTAGGTATATAAATTAACAATACCCATTTCGTTGGAAAGAATGGCTTAGTGATATTGGAATAATACGTAAATAAGGACTTGAAGTTTTAGAGCTATAAACCTGTTACAACATTGGTAAAGGGAAATCAATTTGACTTTGATGGATCGTCAATCCGTATACTTGGTATTAGTGCCGGCCTTAACTTCCGTTAAGAGGGATAAGGTGTTAACTTAACCACAATCGCTAAAAGAAACATAACTAATGTTTAACAGTACCCAAAATCACGAACCTATAACAGTTATATTGCCACTTTATATCAACCGAAGACCTTTTACAGTTTATTTCTTACGGCATAAATATCAAACCTAATGGATAACGACTTGAACCGGCTTAATAAAACGCATGAATAGTAAATACGGAATTAAGACTGGGGAATTAATATGTTTGCAAATAACCTATAGAAGGCTAAGTTAAAAAAAATTACGAACAGGTCTTTTACAAATAATACCGACCTATCTTTACAAATCAGCATTCTAATAATTATCGCTAACTAAAATGAAATAAAAGACCAATTTAACATTACCAGCAACCTAATCCATTAGACCTTTGTCAAACGTATAAGGATTATACAAAAGGTACTGATTTTAAAGGTCTACAGTATAATAATAGATTTGAATATAAGTATAACTTTATTGGAAACCCTTGACATTATTACCAGAAAGTAAAAGATTTCTCCTATCCTGGTGATAATCTATACCGGTTCTAAAAACCTATTCGAATACCTTTCGAAGCTCAGAATAACCAGCGTAAAACGCCTGATAATTAACGTAATAACACTTCGCAAAATCTATAAAAGCAGTGAAATCGAGTAATTTCGATAAATTGATTAAAAGGACAATGCCATTCACGTTATAACGAAAACGATATCGAAGAAGGTTTGAAAATGTTTTGTAAATAATAATAATCTAACTTTACGTATTGAGGGCTACGTTAATAAGATGCCCGATAAGGCGAAATTACATTGTGGTTAGAGATATATAAGCCAATTAAAAGATTACTAGGGGAATAACGACAACAATTTATTTAATTAGTATGGATAAATTGAATGTTTTATAAGTTTATCGCGGAAAAACTCTTTGTAAAAAGAATAAAGTCTAACTTAGAAGCCGTAAGGCAATTAAAGGCAATAAAAGAGTTAATTTGCGTGTAAATAGGTATAATTCAAGGTCAAAGTCAATTGTGATTAACAGAGATATTGCCAATTAACGAGGTCACTTTTTAACGATTACCAGAAAGGATAAGTTCACTATATTGACGTAGGCGTATAAATTGAAAAGACGCCAATATTGGAATGATAGTAATATCAATATAGTAGGGTAACTTTATTTACAGTAAATTTAACTATAATCATTACAAGTAAAATGTATTATTTTGTGTGGGCCTACTATATTTGACTGCAAGTCAAGTAAAATATAGCCTTAATTGACACTAGGGTACAGGCTAAGAATTTAGCCATATAAATGTTATGACTCAAGAACATCGGAGGGTCAGAACACAGGCCAGTATGGGGCTAAGCTACTAAGAACCTGATGTCCAACACATCAGGTGGGGATAAATCTCTTATGTCAGCAACCTTAGGGTTAGGCTTACGCACTAAGGATCATTGGGATCATGTTTCGATCCAACAGATCCAGGATCATTGGGATCATGTTTCGATTCAACATGATCCAGCACTGAAGGCGTATGAAGGATTAARGATATAAGGACACGGTCAGCACCACATAGATAGTATTTCCTTCATAGCTCTTCAGYTGTCAATCTAAGTATTCAGTCTCAGTATATTCTGAATAGCCTCACGGCTTTTGATCATTACTTGCACGGTTGCGATATTGTTCACTCAGCACCTCTGCTACCTTCTTGATAACATAAACCCTCTGATAACTTCTATATACTCACGGGTATTTAGTGTGATCATTACACCAGTCCTTAACTGTATCGCCGTATTCTTAAACAATTAGCCGTAACTTTTTATAAGGCCGCCCCGTGGTTTTTCCTTTAACCTCGTGGATAATTCTCGACTTCAAAATCGTGTAGTTTAGTTTTTAAAGGTTAAAATTAGCTTTTGGTATAAACCATACTATATATCGGATTAATAGGCTGTCGATCTCGATCCTTTCGCTTTTGTTAAAAGGTTTACCGAAAGTTTTAATAATCTCTTATACCCTAAGTTTTATTGCCAAGTTCTCGTTATCTTTCTTTTTTCTGTTTACCTAAGTAGTATTGTAGATAAAATCCGGTGTGTATTCCTCCTTTTTAGTGTTTTTTTTTCCGGGGGTTATCCGCGCCGGCGGCGCTTTATTGACTTGTTAATAACGGGTATAGAAGGGTTGTATTGGCTCGGTTGTTTTATTTGTAATTCTTAAGGGTCTTTATTCTTAGTACCCCTAATGTAAGGCTTAACCTAAGTAATCCCAAAAGATATTGCACTGTTAGTAATTTTAATAACTACTTTAAAGTTTTCGATACTTGATATCTTATACGGCCCTTCCTATTTTCTCGGCTCCCGCTATACGAGGACTTTACTTTATAGTGGTAAAGTAAATACATCGATTATTATAGGCCCGTTTTTAATATTAATGGTATTATTAACTTAACGACGTGCCGATTCCCTTCGTAATTTCCTTAAAGCTTTGTTATAGGCCGTAACTTATTTTTAAGTACTTGCTGAAGGCGGATATTTACTCGTTAAACGTGGATATGCTCTAAAGACCAATAGCGTTAATACCAGGCCGTTAAGGCTTACAATATTATTTAAGCCTTTTACTGTTATTTATAAGCGTGCCTCTAAATCCGTAAAACTTCCAATTTCCAACGTAAGTATATTATATATTCGTCGAAGTAAAGCGTATACCTTTTTAACTTTTTTAATACCTTAGTAAACTTTTACAGGTACCTATTTGTACTTAATACCTATTATCTTAATATTTTCCTAAAACTCCGTCGCCGTAAAGTTTATATCGGCATCGTAAACGACGACGTTAGGTGGACTCAGGTATATATTAATCTATAATATCCTTAACGTTTCCTACGTATCTTTTATCGAAAGGAACTTTAGGAATTTATCTTTGTGAGAAAAGGTTACGAAGTTAATAACGTAAAAAACAGGCTTATTATTTAAGTAAAATACATTAACAAAGATCTTGTAATTAAAGTTTTTATCGTCTTGTAATGTAAACTTAAATCTCCGGAGGGCTTGTGTATACGTTTAATAGTAATGGTAAAGCCTTTTAGTAGCTTTTAGGGAAAAGTGTTTTACATCGTTATATCTTACGGATTTTGAAACTTTATATAACCTGTTAATAATTGGGTAGTTAAAGAGCCGGTATAGTTAACGTATTTCCGGCTTCGTCAGGTTTAACACTACTGTTTCCGGACTTTAAAAATGAAATCATAGGTACCTCTATTTAAAAGCAAATGAAAACCTTTAGTTGTTTTGACCAGTTCGTTTACGTTAACGTCCACGTTAACACCAAGGGTCTTTATATCTTTTAACTAAAGTAAAAAAGGGGTAATCCACATGAGGATATAAAACTTAATTGCTTTTACAATAGTTTAAATTACCGTTATCTCTAAGAACGATAGTTGTTCACCCGAGCTAATCCTAACTTTTACCTTATCAATATCGTAACGATTGATTTCGATAGCTATAATGCTTTCCCTCTGTATTATTACATACTACAAATAACCTCTTTTTAAGTACCTTATTATCCAAATGTTTGGTATAATACCTTAAAACGTATAGTTCGCATAACGATTGCGAACGTTAAAAATATATAAAGATAAGAGTCTTTACCACCTAAACTATAGAAAAATGTATGGTTGGCTAATTATTGAACTGCCGTGTCGAAAACAGTATCTTTGTATTACTTAATCTATTTAGGGGCGTTAATAGCGTCAGTTGATTCGTCATATTTAGTATTTATAACCTGGTTTAAATAATCTTATTTCGAAATAATAAGGTATTAGACATAATACGTTGTTTTCCTGTTATTGCGTTCGGCGGAGGGGTAACAAATTAACCAGTAACCAATCTTATTATAAATCCAACATCTTTTATTACTATTATAACGATAATGTTTACGGTTAATAAATTCATTTAAATATTAATAAAGTTAACGTGGGTTTTACCTTTAGTTTAGGGCCGAGGTTAATAAACCTAACCTTAGGCTTTATAAGCGTAAGTACTTACGGTCGACGTAATCAACCACTATAAGGTCTTCTTTTTCCACGTTAAAAAAGTTGCCGGTTTAGGTATACATACCGAGCGAGTTTGGTATACGTGTTATTATAGTGGCAAACGAGAAACGTAACTAGTTAAAAAGCCTTTATAAGTGGTATTTAGATATTATAAGGTTTATTCTGACTTATTAACACCTGTAATAGCTGTTAGTATCTGTTCACGAAGTGTGGTTTCGCCAGCGTAGGCTTTCTCCATTACCTTCCAACGCATTATTAACTTATCGAAAATTTAATTAAAAATATCTATGAGTGATTACTCCTCTTTCTTCTTTGCCATTATTGTAATCCACCGTGTAATGACCCAGGTTTTATAGCATTACGTAAGGTGGAAATCGTGCTCGAAGTGGTCCTTTATACCATCGTAAATCTCGCGAAACTTAATATAGTTTGTCAGGAAGGTTAGATAGTAGTCCTTAGCGTGCCTTGTAAGGATTTCAGAAAACAGTAAGTGAAAACTAGAAAGAGGTATCTCTATCTACTTTCAAATGTTTAGAAAAGGCATTATCTTAGTATCGAAAAAGTTATAAGGTTTTCCGTTATACTTTTTTATGTCATCCTAGATTTTAGCAAAGTTCTTTATTAGCTTATAATTAATATTAACCATCTTAACAGGTCTTAGAGAAAGGTTGCGATAATTGTTCCAGACTTGGTTGGTGTTTCCTGGCGGCTTAAGTTTCAAAGGTTCCGAGGCATAGTGTTAAGGGTAATTACCATTCGCCTGGCCCGATAGTTAAAGTCCTGTGGTAAGGCCTATAGTTGGTTTACGTATGTAGGGTCCAAATGGAAAAGGTTTTTGGTATGTTTAGCGATTGTAGCGCTAAGGGTCAATGGGACCTTATAGGTTTTAATAGGTCTGACGATCTTGTTTAATTAATTGGTGTAGAAAGCCGATGTTAATACCTTTGTACGCGTTAGCTACTGCTTCTTTACGTGCTTTTCCACCGCTAAGAGCGTATTCCGCGCTGTCACATGAAGGTATTGGGCTGCCTAACAGGTTACAAGGTTCCTTATCATCAGCGTGTGAAGAAGTTTGGCTTAGCTGAGGCTAAAGAGGAGGTCTCCTAGATCGTGTATAAGGGTGATAAGGTTTCTCGATGTCTTTTCCTTTGGATCGTAGGTTTTGTGGGCATTTTATAAGCTTGGCTAAGTCGGAAAAAGCTTGGACTAACATTGTATTGCCTTGTACTTAAATAATTATTCCTTGCTTTTCCAGTTTAAATTTAAGCCTTAACTTAACCCCTTTTTAAATTGCTTTCTATATATCTATTGTCGAATTCTTAAAGAATTTACGGTACGTATGGAAATCACGGTCGAGGTTTTAGTTAATATTGTACTTAATGATGAAGTATCCGACGAAGTTGGTAAGGTGTTTTTCGGTTGATTCTTCGTTAACATTTAATGCCCAGAGGTCGTCGTCGTAAAACTTGGTAAAAGCGTATCTGAGGGCTTTGATTGCTTTTTTCTGGTCGAGATCGGTGATGGCTTTAAGCTGAGCGCTGGCGGTAGATATCTTGACCTTTCGGCTTGTGTAGGACTTTACGGGCGTATAGGGCGAGTGACTTGGCAATCTTGGGCGTAAAGATTTGGTGTTTTGGCGTGAAGTCATGTGGAAACTTGGCGATTTAGCGTGGAGCTGCGTAACGTAGCTTTCTCAGCGCAACTTGTTGTTTCTTGGTGTTTTCGCTTATAGTAGCGAGATTGACGATTGAATTGATGTAGAGGGGGTGAAAAGAGTGAATTAAGGGCAAAGGTTTGGTGTTGAGGGTAAGGTAGGAGGTCGTTTGTGGTGGTGGAGGTTGTTTGGTGTAAGGACTTAGTCGTTTTTACAGTAGTAGCACCTGTAGTAGTACTGACTTAACCGTTTGCCGACTTGTCGTTTGAGACTTTTAGCGGTTAATCTCAATTCTTTTCTTAAAGAAGGATTACTGAAGATTTCATGGTGTTTTTAAGTAGCGATACCGTCGCCTACTTCTAGGTTGCTGTTGAGGACTGACGCAGTACTAATAAAGGCTCTTTATAAGAATCTTTCCTCTACCCTATTCGCCATTGTTAACCTAGAGTGTAACCAAAAAGTAGCTTCTTCTTCTACTTAGCTTATCTGTGCTTAACCTATAGGTAGGCAAGCACTGATCAGTGTTGGTAGTCCTTAGACATTGCAACTTTGTCGATTCTATTGGTCGAAGTAACAGTAGTATTGCGTGGTCAGATGGTGGATGTATTGTTTTAGGTTTGCCAGACCGCTAGCTGGTCTGCATTATAATTTGTATAGCCAAGTGCTTAGCCCGTGCCCTAGAGTGAAGTGCAGTGTACTGCACTCGACTTATATCCAATACGGTAAGTCCGCACAAAGCAATACACTCAACTTGCAGTATAGTTAACTTTACTTACAGTAAATTTGACCTACTGCACTGCATATAATACTATTCCAACAATATACTTATTGTTTGATTGAATATTAAATTAACAAATTCCGAATTTCGTTACACATCGGTAGATTTTTGTCAAATTTGGTGAATCTATATATATTGGAAACTTCAGTGGAATTAAGATATACCCTATATTTGGTTTTGAACATTAGGACATCATTCGGGGTTTTAATATCGAATGAAACCGGGAGTTCTTAAAAACGAGGTTTGTCTTATTTATTCGTAAGATTTACCTTTCTCGTATCGTTAACTAAATAAACGATGGTATTGAAAAATAGAGTGTTTCACTATCGGTTAACCAATATTTTTGAAAAAAGCGAGAATCGTATTAAAGTTTTTACAATCTCGGCGATATGAAAACCTAATTTGAATTCCGCTCCTATAGGTAGCGTTTCAACCATTGGCAAATCCACTTTGCTAATGTTAACAACGCTATATAATATTTACCCATTGTTTTATAAGTTAACTATGTAATTTTAAAGTCTAAGCTTTCTACTTTAGTAGCTTATATCAATGTTGGGACGGCTTTATTTCAGCTTGTAAGAAAGTAAACACTCTACTCTCATTTGATAATATTATCTAGATGTTTGTATTTAGAGATTATGATTAGTGTATTCCTAGTATTATAAAGTTGAATAACTTGAAGCGCAGTACAATTTACAATGGTATTCAGTGCATACGAATATTGGGTAATGTATATATATATATATATATATATATATTGAAAACTCAGTATATCAGACTGGAAAATAAACGGTTGATCCCGATAAAATAATACCTACAGAGGGCTTAGTAAGTATTTTACGAACTACTAAATTCGTTGCCTTTCTGTAAACAGTGAAAGGCACTTCGAAATAAATGTTTTTAAAGATGATAACGTTTTTGTATAAAAAAATGTTAATATTACGAAACTTTAACAAGTTATTTTATAGTAAGTTATTTGCGTCGAGACGATTGATAATCTATATTTTTTCGGTTTTTGTTGAAAATGCTAGGCGTACCGTTCGACTTGTGGCTATAAGTTAGGAATAATTAACGAACCTTGGTAGTAATCTTTATAAGGAATCTTATAACTTCCGAAATGCTTTCGCCGGGCGAGAAGATGGTCTTAACATAATTAGAGACATATTAATTAAATTATGACTTAGTTACAAGATTTTAACCAGTACCTGTATCGAAATAAAAACTGTAATCTAGGCTGAATGGAGTGGTACGAATAGCTATTAAAAAAAACTAAAAGCCTTTTATTACTATTACTACTTCCTTATAAACGGGTTTGACTACGATAATTTCCAAATTTTATATAAAGTTAGCTATTTCATCCGTGTTGGTTTTTCTGTCTATATACCTTTTTTAAACAATTTCTTGCAAGGATTATATCCTTGTCCTATAATAGACTTTCAGGTGTTTGAAGAGTGTATTACGGAATTCATATTCGTATCCACAGCTTACGTAGGTTCAACAGCTTGGTAACATCGCAGTGACGAGACCCATGGTTTAGTTTATAAAACCTAGTTTACTCGTTTACGAGGAGGAGGAATTAATGTTATCTTGCTTTAAATAAATAGTTTCCGAGTTAAATTAAATATTGTTAACACATTTACCTTGCCGATAATGGTATCAACTACGATAGCAACGATTATTATTATCGTGGTGGCGAACATTAAGATTACTGTAACGATCATCGTTATAATGTTTTTTGCGAGGCTTATTAAAAGTCTCGCAATATTTATGCTCATGATCGCAAACACAATAACCACTTCTTCCAGATTTCTTATTATACCTTTCTTCATTTTTATATTCCCATTTCAGCTTTTTTGAAAATATACGCCAGTTATACTTCTTGTGTCCATCTTGAACAATGAGCTTGTATAGAGGGTACCAACGATTTGCAACTGTTAGTAAAATAATCTTAACTTCTTCCATTTTAATTATGTATTTTTATATAAAAAAATACCATTTGGAGGTTGTAGATTTTTCTGAATAGTGAGGTCGAAAAAGGTTTAGATATCGATTATAAGTCTATTTAAGTTTTTATTAATTCAGTCGAAAATATCTATAATTCACGCATATCTTAACTTTGTCTGGATATTCCTATAAATGTTATACTTATCCTTTATCAAATTCCACAAAGTACATTTCAATTTATAGAAATTTTTTGTAACGCGGTATTGATCTATTTCAAACCGATTAGTAAAAGTATCTATAACGACTTCGAAACCCTCGTCGATAAAACTTATACATTCCTTATAAAACAATTCTATATTTCACCAAAATATTACTAAAACTTATAATAAGGTTTCGAATATAAAGATAATATAACTTTTAATATTTGGATTAACCTTATTAAAGCGTTCGACACGAATTTAAAAACTCTAAAAGTTCATGAAAAAGACATCTTTTCCTTCAATAACTATTCCCATATCTAGAGAATCGGGATACTAGGGGTCGTAAACCCTTATTTTCTTAAGTTTCAGACTATACAATCTATTATTACCTGAGAATTAAGTAATTAACATGTTTTTATTAAGGCTACAATAAGAGCGTAAACGTTTGGGGTTACAAAGACGTTCGATACTTTGATAAAGACGACTTTTTCGGCTACTAGTAAGGATGTTAAAATAACTTTCCATCATTTTTTGTTTATTTATAATTTATTGTTAAAGGCTCGTACTAATTACATTAAAACACTCGTCAAATTCTGTCTTTTTTTAATCATAGTAACCAATTTCTCTAATAAACGCTTAGCCCAATGAGGTACTAAATTCATCTTACTTTAAAAAGAATAAGGTGTGTAACTCTGAGGGCAAGATGTATGGAAACAGGAATTTACTTCTAAAAAGTGCTAACAACTGGGGTATTCGCAAAAGAAGTAGTCGGTGTAAATAAAAGAAAAACTAATAAGGTAAAGGAGGCGAGAGCAGGTGTAGATATTTCCTTTCTTAAGGGCTAAAAGGAAACTGTTGAAGAAGTAACAGGCTTACTAGGTTTGCTAATACTACGGCGGGATATGACCGGTACCTTAATGTAATCTAAAGCTAAAGCACTCAATTTTCGTTTTCTTATAAGTAATTGAACAAAATAGCGACAGATAGCGGCAATGATAGCGGCGGCGAAACTGGCGACGGTAACGGCGAAAAAGCGACGAAAATATGACAACGACAGCAAAAAAACGGCGAGATTAGTAGCGACTATAGCGAGGATAAGGTAAACGATGAAAGGAAGAAGGGAAGGGGTTCGACAACGATAAAGATCAATAGGGAAAGAGATTAAAAATTTATAAGGTTAAAAAGCGAAAGAAAAAAAAAGGTTTGACGAGGCGGAGGGGTGTTTGTTGGCTTTGTTTTTACGAGGTAGAACTAGTAAAACTTATTCCTTTTTTTTATTTATTCAAACTGGTAAAAGGCAATGTCTAATGCTTTTAAGCGCTTTTTCTTACAGCTAATAATAGTTGGTACGCGTGTAGAGCGGTAATGTAATGGTGATACAGTGTAGTATTTTAAGGATAAAAGAGGAAGAAACTAGAACTAAAATCGAAGCTTAGTGGATCTAAGCCTTGTATCAAGCAAGAACGAACACGTACCTTCTCAAAGTTTATTGCACCAGTCTGGTCATATATGTATTCCCTCATGTAAGTGTACAACAGTTGTCTTAACTTTTTAATCATAAGTTTTTAACGATTACTTTTTAACTTAAAACTTTTAGCGGTTATTTCTGACGTTTTAGTTTGAAACTAGTTTAACAAAGATATTTTGATAATTTGGTAATCTCTTCTTCACTTTTAATTGTCTGTCAACAACAATCTTACCCAAAATCTTTCTTTCTTACTACCTATGAATAGTATTATAATATTAATGAAATTTCGTTAAGGTATTCCCTCTTTCTTACGCAATTGCAAGGTTTGAGTGGAAAATAACTTCTTCTTTTACACAACTAATACGTATTTGATCTAATAAACACTAATCAATGTTAATAGGCTTTTATTGTTAGACCTTGATTGATTCGAATCTTTGGTCGAAGTAATCAATATTGTATTGAAAGTGGTGGTGCGGTTTTAAGTTCGCAAACCACTAACTAGTCTATATACTAGTTTATATAGGCAACTGCTTACTTTGTACCATATACTGAATTCCGTATTGCACTTGCAGCTATTGCAATTGGCTTAACTGTATTACAATTGACTGCTGTCTCAACAAGTAAGTTAATGAAACTTATTAAGTAGTAAATAAATAATTCGGATAAAAGTATTAATATAGTATTGGTAAATTTAACGATAGTAAAGTTTATGACTTTTGTAGATGACTATTTTTTTCATAACACTGACTTGCCCTTTTAACCCTAATTTCTCATAATTTTCGTTAACAAATATTAATCCAATTAACAGTTTATAATCACTATCAACGTTGTTCATTAAATACTACTCGAATGTAAACGCGTCATACGAAATATATTAGTATTTAAGGTTTACAATATTATGAAAACGTTCGGTATTAGTATAATAACCAAAGATATATCTATGATTATTACGAAATAATTAGAATTACCCTCAAATTTAGTCTTTATTTATATTAGCTTTTGTGATCTTATTGAATAATTTTTAATTATAAATAATGAGTAGAATGCATTTGATAATAAACGCAATAGCATTCATAAAGATATACAAAGCTCGAAAAATTAAGGAGTTTAAATGAATAAATATTAAAGAAAAATCTGACGATATTATAATGAAACCTACGTTTAATATCCCTTTCAAAAATTGTAGAATGTAACAAGTTAACTATTTGCATCGAAAGATAGATAATTCGGCTGGTATGTAATATGAAAGGGTAAGGATACCTTCGTAAATTGAAAAGTTATTAGGGTAATACAGATACAAAGCTTATTTACAACTATTAGCAAAAATCATAAGATTAATTACATATAAATTCGCAACATTTACAACGAAAGATTTACGTACAGGAATAGCAAAAGTAAATTTGTAGAATTGTAGGTTAGATGACTATAATTCAGTATAATTCAAACATAAAATCAACAGGGATTAATGAAGTAATATATTGGTAGGACTTTATCTGTAAGGTAGATAAGTCCCAATTATATCTCCTTACTAGTAGGACGGTATAATAGGACCAGGTGCAAAGTCAAATCGATGATATTAAAAGAGAACTAAGTTGAGCTATTGCTAGTCAACGGCCTAGATATTTATACCTCTAGACAGTTGTAAAGATCAGCCCTTGTGTGTGGACAGTCAGTCAGTAAATGGTATAAGTTACAGACAGTTCCCCTTTACTTGGCCGTACTTGTCAGACAGCCTAGTGAAATGGTTAGTTTTGGCCTACACAGCCAGCTGTGACTTTTGGAAGGCAATTGAATTAGCTATTGATTGCAAACGGCCGTACTGCAATTGTGTTGTCAATGCCGCAGTACATTCCATTGGTCCGTGCATTGGTCCAGTCAATATTCCAACATAATACTCCTTAAAAATAGGGGGGATTTTCGCCATTACTGTTGATTAGTAACTTGGTATACTGGCACGCACGTACAAGATAAAAAGTCGTGAATGTTAGGATAGCAGTTAATTGTTATTTAATATAAGTGCAAATATGGTGTCTAATTTAATATGGGGCACGGGCCAAGTTATAGCCTATATAAATGAGTATGTAAACTAGTTAGCAGTTTGCCAAACTTAGAACAAAACACCACCACTTTCAATGTAATACCAGTTACTTCGACCTCGATTCAAATCGACTACGTTGCAACAATAAAGGCCTACCAACAATGTCCGACTATAATAGCCAGACGGTGGATATGAATGCTCTCCGCAAACTTGGTCAAGCCTTTCTACACCACTTTGCGAAAGAATCATGACGTACCTGTGGCGGAAACCTTAGAAGTTAAGCATTTAACTAACAACATATCCTCATATCTTATCGAGACAAACTTTAACTGTTATGGCGAGATGGATTTTTAAGGTTTTTAAAGATATGTCCGAGACTGGACAAAGGATATTAGGCAGGAAGTGGATAAAACCGCAAAAATGAAACTATTTTACGAATTCCGAAAAGTATATGTCACTATATCAAAAGGCACTCTGATCGACATCCTTTGTGACGTCGTCACAATGGACGACTACTTAGACCAGCCCGTAAATAAAAAGACGAGCGTTGTCAAAAACAGCAGGCATCGGCTAATTACACAAATAACAGCTGCCTAATGAGACCAATAAGATGTTGGATAGGTTGAATCTGTTGTGATGTTGTGATGTTGTGATGTTGAAAGAGGAAGCCACGTATTAATCCGCTGAGGATCTTTTATGTAAATGCTAATAGAAAGCTGAAAATGCGATCTACAGTGCCTGTGCCCGTGAGGCCGGGGCCGGACAGGCCGTAACACAAAACTTAGAAGGCGTAACGGTACGCCAATTTGTGAAGTAGATGTGTGATGTGTTTATATATTAAATCGTGAAGCAAACGCGTCAACCGTCACCAAATACGCGACTTGTACCATCACCATCACCATCACGTCCAAACCAGCCCGCAATTGTCTACCGAAACGGGTAAGCATATACACAGAAGCCGACAATGGGGTTTTATAACAAGACTATACCCTTCCGGCTAAGCCACGAGAGTCTATCCCTAACGTCTACACTTGATGGGAACGACGCCAAATCAATACGACAAATATGGCTACTTGTCGCCTGCATACGCAGAAATGGTGGACATCGATTATAGGCTTATAACCGATTTCATCAAGATCTGGGGCACAAAAGAGAAGTACAGCGGGAAGCCTCACAACCGCCTCGACATCAAGCTTATGCCTTTCTCCATTTTTGCCGTCAGATCAAGGTTAGGCTTTCCGGCTTTCACTCGTTGTTTCCCTAGATCCTTACGGGACAGGCCGAGGAATACTACCTGACATACCTACTATGTAACAACGGCTCAAGTCTTGCGGGATATTTATGACGCTATGAAGGGACGCTTTAAGCATAACGTACTTCTGGCCCAATATCATACAGATTGGGCTACGACAAAGTTCACCAGGCGTCAGAGACTCGCCGACAGAGTCTCCCTCCAGGAACGTTGAGACTTACCGACAAAGTCTTCATCCATTCACTCAACGCTACACTTTGTTACTTCGACTACAAGATTCGAACCGACATCGTAGCCACGACTGAAGCCCTACCAACAGTGACCAACAATCCAGCCTCTTTTGCACCCATCGTGTTGTCTTGCGTCAGTATTTTTGGATACACACCGTTCCGTTTGCCACCCCACAGTGTCATGCATGCTCACACAATCATGATTCCATAGGTTCACTTTCACTTAAACACGCCTCTAACGAAAGGCATACACCATTGGCGCCTGCAAGCTGAACGATGCCAAATCTCACCGGGTGGAGAAGATCGAGGGGAATGATGCTGCGCGTTGTGTGCCTTTTCCTTGGCATGGTGGCACGGACAAGGCGCCGATTTTTGTTATGAATCTGGTGTGGAACCTACTGCATCTCTAACAGCAGCCCACTTTCCGATGATGCGTTCACAACCACCACTCCCTCGACGGCGACAAGGTGCGCACGCTCCAGCGATCTGGCTCTTCAGCTGAAAGACGACGTCATGGCTGCGACCTCCCAAGGTCCTTGAGCTTCCCTTCATTGCATCCGCGAGCTCTCCTCCACACGCTCTCCTCCACCCAACGCCACCTCGCAGCCGCTCTGCGAGATCTCGCTTGCTCAGGCTCATTGCAACATGACGCGAATACAATTCACCGCATCCGTTCGCGACGATGCGATCGTGGTGGAAAACACGAGCCGCGTTCCACCCAGTCCCTTCGACTACCTCAAGCAGAGCCTTGAGATCAGCTTCCAGCGGACTGTCCATGTCCCTGACAACAGCAACGTGTCTTCGCTTCCCCCAAGTCTCGGCCGCTTCCCCCTCTTCAAGGTCCAGGACTATGAACACCGTCTTCCTCAGGACATGGTCGACAAGGGAGGCGTATTCTTCCCCATGCGTCGTAGGCGGATCCCCATCGACTCTGCCACCCTGTATCTCACTTGCCTAGGTGTCAACTGACACCGCTCGATGAAACCTAGAGAGGGAGGCTATGTGGATCAACTTGACCGCAAACGCGCCTTTCATGGTCAAGGTCTACGTTGGCCGCGTCAACGCGATTTCCGGGGAGCCCGCGACGGAGGACGCCGCGTCCCTGCAGCGCAGGCAGGCTCGCCGAGAGGCCGGCCAGAGCATCCAGGACTACGCCGTCGTGCCCGCGCAGAAGTGGCTCGACGGCGTCTCTGTCGAGCCCGGCGGCGTGCGCCAGTTCGTGGCGATGCCCCTGGGACAGGGCTACACGATCGAGGCGCAGCTCACCGGCAGTGAGCTTGCGGGCGGGCTCCAGCTCGAGATCACGCCGGGCAGGCTAGACGCGAGTGACCGGGCGCGCCTGTTCCTTCCCGCGCCCCACGAGCTCCCCCGCTACGGCCTGCCCACCGCGGACGGGGATCTTCGCGTGTTTGTCACAGCGCTGATGGGAAAGATCGTGCAGGTCGGCTGCTCCTCTTCGGACTTGGTCGGAAGCATCATGGCCTACATACAGGACAAGCAGGGAATCCCGCCCGATCAGCAGCGGCTGATTCATATGGGCAAGGGGATGGACCACGCCAGAGCTTTGTGGAGTTACGGTGTAGCAGATGTATGTTGCCTGGAACTCTTCGCCCAACCTCTGCGTTCAGTTGTATCGTTGACATCTGTCTGTAGGGCGACCGGATCCAACGGGTCCTGAGACTGTGTGGCGGAAGTAGTGCGCCAGAGGAAACGCGCCGGATGGGCCTCGCAGGCAGTGGCAGGATCTACCAGGAGATCGAGGCAGACAAGCACGGTCGCCAGAAGTGGCTCCAGGGCCTGACCATTGCGATTCCCGTCCAGATCCTCCACAGCGCCGCGTTCCGCCATGTCACCGGCTTCGCGCTGCCTGCGCGCCCCCCCACTGCTTGCCAGTACGCGGACGCAGGTCTGCCGTTCTTCACCCTGTTCGAGGAGCCCTCCGCAGTCTCGGGCCGGTTTGCGTTCGCGAACCTGAAGAGTCTGAGCGAGTTGGAGCAGTTGAGGGGCGACGCAAGGGGCTTCGACGATCACGTGTTCCCTAGGATCGTGAACCTGCGCCAGCGGGTTGAGGATGGCCCGGCTCTCGGCTGGTGGGACAAGGAGAACGTTGACATCAAGGATCCGCATGGTCTAGTCAATCCGTACGGACCATTCCGGGGGATTCGCACGATTTCTGATCTCGAGTTACGCCTGAAGAAGCAGTAGGCTCTTCCACTTGCCTACCATATTTGTCCTTCCAGTTCTGTCCGAACGAACATGTCCACAGCTGATTATCCTATCAAGATGACCCCACCATTGATTATCTTATAAATCGATTTATCGCGCAAGTCCTCTGCTAGTGGTCCGGGCCTTTCCCGCCGGGCTTTTCATGTCTTATACCGTTCCCTAACCAGACAGTGAAGGGTGGGAGAAACACAGAATAGACAAATGTGACATTGATAGTCTATACGCGTTCAATGTCTAGTTTAGCAAATATACAAATTGCACTGTACATAGTCACAGCACACACGCAGCAACAGCTCCTGCCCCGTGGCCCCGATGCATTTGACACGCAGCCATACTCCGGGGCACCGATATGGAACCAAGCTCGACACGCACAATCTGGGGCGAGCCGGGTGGAGGGAGCACAATGTCATACACGCCCACGGCGCGACCGTCCTGTCCACAGCGGCAGAGCTTCCCGTCATGCGGCGCGGACAGGGCGGCTTTCACCTTGCTGCCGCTGCGACTCTGTCTCTCGCGTCAGGCGGGCGGCGCGGTGGTCCTTGGAGATGAAGGACACCTTTGAACTGACCGTTGGTGGAAATGGTGGCGGGGTGGTTGTTGTGGCGTCGTTGTGGGTGATGTGGCCTTGATGGGAAACGGACTTTGAAGAGGACTGTTGGTAGGTACTTCAAGTAGTACTAAATAGTCGGTTCGTATGATCTCTGTGTATCCAAGGTAACAATATGTGTGTGTAGTCCATTAGTAGATCGGCGGGGGCGCGGCCCTGCCGTGTGTACACGGCCGTGGGGTATTGCGTTGCATGCCGTAGGGCATGTGTGCGTCCCATCGTAGGATACATAAGGAGGCGTGAAGTCAAGGGAGTCCCCAGCCCACGAATTTCTTTCTCCCTGTCTGCTTCCTAACATCTCGGCACATGGTGTCCCGGTGTACCGAATGTGGGATCACGGCCTGTAGGTTGTGAGCCGTGAACACTCTACCACGAACTATTCCACCACCCAACCCTTCCCACTAACTCTCCTCTGCGTGACCTTTCTCGCCGGCAACGGCCATCCCATGCCAGTCGTCCCCTCGGCGCGCAGATAAGGCACAACCCAGACATCCCTCACCCTCCCCGCCTCCCGCGTCGCGACCTCCTTGATCGGCTTCCCGTAGCCCACCAACGGCGTCCCCTTCGCCAGCGCCGCCATCTGCCCGCCCGTCACGTCCGTCAGGGCATGCATGCGCGTCCGGGCCTTGCGCTCGCCCGCCAGGCCGCCGCCGCCGGGCCGGCCGCGCTGCAGGTACGCGTACACGATGTAGTTGGGGCATTCGGCCGGGCTGAGATGCGCGAGCGGCGACGCCGGGTGGATGAACACGGCGCGCGCGAGCGGGTCGTCGTCCTTGCCGCCGTCGGTCGCGAGCGGCGTGAGCGGCAGGTACGCGACGTCGATGGCGCGGCGCGGCTTGCCGTGGTGGCGGCCCGCGTCGGGCGGCGTGGGCGCCTTGTCGGCACGGATCGCGACCTGGTCGATAAAGCCTGCCGCGGCCATCTGTTTGAGCGCCGTGACCTGCTTGTCGCTGGGCCGGGCCAGCTTGGCCGCGAAGGCCAGGCCCGCAAAGGCCGGGATGTTGGTGCGCAGCAGCTCCGTGAGCTGCTGGCGCAGCTGCTGGATCTCCCTAAGTGTTTTGTACCGGACGAAGTGCGCCTCGCACCACGCCTCGGTGGGCTCGTGGGCGAACTCGCACACGGCTTGGAGCAGCTTCATGGCGTCGGACTTGTCATCGAGTGAGCAGAAGTCGAGGTGGACTTTGTTGTATGCGCGCCGCACGTTGGCTTGGTTGGTCTCGGCCACGACGTCCGCATTTGTGCGGAAGGCTGGCTCGCCGTCCTCGGCTTCTTTTGCGGCCAGCTGTGGGATCGCCTGCGCTTCTTGCAAGAAGACTTCCGCTGCGGACAAGCCAGAGACCAAGGCGATGGTGTAGGGGAGACAGTCGTGCAAATGACCGACGAGCAAGATGCGGGCGAAGCGTGGCGACAAGGGGAAGATGGACATGGTCTTTCCGAAGGACGATACCTGTCCGCCTTCTTTGATTGCCGACAGGTAGGTCAAAAGTCTTTGGGCCTTGAGAATGCTCTGATGGTCCGGAGGCGTCGGGAACGGAAAGTTCACCACATGCTGCAAGTTCATGGCCTTGAGCTGCAGAACCACACCCTCGATAGGCATCCGAAGCAGCTCTGGCTCCGAAAACTCCCGGAAGTCTCTCTCGTACACCGCCGAGGAGTACAATCTGTAGCAATGGCCCGGTCCTGTCCGGCCTGCACGTCCAGATCGCTGGCTTGCGCTGGCCTTGCTGATCCAGCCAACCTCGAAGCTTTGCACACCCGTGAGTCGGTCGTATCTCCTCTCCTTTGATCGGCCACAGTCAAAGACGTATCGTATGCCCGGAATCGTCAGGCTGGTCTCAGCCACATTGGTAGCCAAGATGACCAGACGCGATCCCTCTGGTGGCGGCTCAAAGACGCGCATCTGCTCCCTTGTCGGTAAGAGTGAGTAGAGTGGCAGGATGTGCATGGACGGCGGGCCTGTTCCGGCTCCACCCTCTTCTTCAGGGATATTGAATTCCTCTTCGCCTTCTGCTTCGTCACCAGACAAATCGTCCTTATTGTCGTCGACAACATTGTCGCCCACATCACCAAAGTCGATGTCTTCGGCCTCCATGGGTGCCTCACTCGCAGGTATCCGCACTTTCGTGCTACCAGCCGAATCCATTCCCGTGAACGCCATCTTTAGTTTCTTGCTGAGTTGAACAATTTCATGTTGACCCGTCATAAAAACAAGAATGGCTCCTGCCGGAAGCTTTCTGTGACCTCGGCTGACCTTGTTGAATGCCTCTTCCACGTAGTCGTGATTTGTCCTTCTGGAAAAGTGAACAGTCACTGGATATTGCCGACCCTCGACTTGCAGCACTGGCGGTGGAGTCTTGAACAGCTTGGGATTCTGCGTCATGTCTTCTATCCGCAAAGTAGCCGACATGATGATCAGCTTTAGTGGTGTGATCACTGGGTCCTCCTTCGACAGTTCATTACGCAATTTGACGACTCTGCTAAGCATTCCAACCAAGATATCGGTATTGACGCTGCGCTCGTGAGCCTCGTCCACGATGATCGCCGAGTATTTCTTGAGCGTAATGTCTTGCGCTACCTCTCGGAGCAACACACCATCGGTCATGAATTTGATAGCCGTGTCGGGTTTCATGGAGCCTTCAAATCGAATTTGGTATGCCACCTTGCTGGAGTGGTTGCCGAGCTCCTGACCAACACGCCTCGACATACTCACCGCTGCAACTCGTCGGGGCTGAGTGATACCAATGAGACCAGGCGTCGGGCTGTCCGGGGAACCATACCCGGCTTCAAACAGGAACTGTGGCACCTGCGTAGTTTTGCCAGATCCTGTGTCGCCACATACCACCACAATATCGTTGTTGTGGATCGCCTCCATAATCTTCTGCTCCTCTGCTACAACGGGGAGCTTCAAACGAGCTTCCTGGATGTTGTCGGGTCGTGATACAACGACGCTGTGAGCTTTCCGGCCTGTGTCTTTCGTGGGCTGCAGCTCGGCTGGCAGCGGATCTTGTTCGAGAGGTCGTGGCACGAAATTTTCCAGTTTTGGTATCTGTAGAATTCGATCGTTGGGGCTCACAGGGTCGTATCCAAGCGCCTGGTTGCGCTTCTCTAGAGCCCAAGCCTTGAATGCCGAAATCTGTGGTTTTCCTGGGTTTTCGTCATCGTCATCGGAGTCGGAATCAGAAGCTTCCGATGATCCTGCTGAAGACTCCCCGTCGGGATCGCTTTCGTCGCCCTCATGTGACTTCGACCCAGTGTCTGACCCATCTTCGTTCCTTTCGTCCCCCGCAGTACTTTCGTCGTCGTCGTCGTCATCGTCGTCGTCGTCGTCGTCATCGTCTGAATCAGTCTTCATTTCGTCCGAGCTGAATCCTCCCCATTCATCATCAGACGTGTCGGCTTTCGTATTTGCGGGTGTTTGCGACTGGAGTAGCGAGATCTTTGACTTCACGCCTCCCCTCTTCTGTCGCTTCGCAAGTTTCGGGCGCCCATCCTCGCCAACTTCAAGCGGGCGTTTAAGACCTACCCCGACAGATGCAGGGACGCTGAATGCCCCGGCCGCCAATTCCATCTCCACCTCATGATCCCGCTCAGGCTTGGTCGCCGCCTTTGGACTCGATTTGGCAGGTGGTGTGGCCTTCAGCACTGGGCGATGCTCTGACTCGTCAGACGAATCGTCGGAAACGGTCCGGTGCTGGAAAAGAATCGCCTCGTTTGCCTCGACGTCGACGCCCGCCTTCTGCTCCCGCATTGCCCGGGTCAGCGCCTCGCGCTTCGTCTCGCGGTGGTGGCCCATCGTGCGACTGCTCGCGAAGAGGCTGGTGTCCACCTGCGTGGCGGCCAGCTTCGCCAGGAGGTCACGGGTTTCGTCCCTTTTGAGCTTGTTGTCGATGTACTTGTCGAGGCGCCTGGCCTTCTTGCCGCTGACCTTGACGCCCCGGTTCTGCTGGATCAGCTCCTCGCGCAACTTGGCCTTGCGCTCCGCCTTGGCGCGGACGTGCTCGGGAAGGATCTCGTCAGCATTGGGAAGGTCTTCCTCCTCCTTGGACGTGTGATGAGGTTTTTGGTTTCGGGCAAGGTTGCAGTGTTTCTGCTTCCTCTGCCGGGGGACGAATTTGGCCATGGTCGAATTGGATGATCGGCCGTGGGATGAGCAGCTACGGGATTTCGGACCATCGCCTTGCGGATGGATGGCCTGTGGTGGAATGTCGGTGGTAGCTAGCGCCGTGGAATACTGTGCTGCGGGATTCTCTCGTTGAATGAGCTTCCGTGTGAAAGAGAAGTTGGATGGGCAGTCGCGCGGGTTTGATCCCCGGGTGATTGTGCGTGAGGTGTCTACCGAGTAAGATGAAGGTAGCAGAATTTCAAATGAAGACATTCGAGGTTTATCTCAACTTTTTAGCGGAGCCGACGGCAGTCTTATCGATAACGTCATGAGCAGGGGGGTGACGCTGGGTACAGAGGCCCTTCCAGACTTTCCACTTTCCGTCCGGCCATTCTCAAGTTTCCAAGTCCAAAGGATTTTTCATCCATGACCAAAGACTTGAACTCTGCGAAAACTGCGTTACCTTGCACCCAATCATTTTGTTGTCTGGAAGTACCAGTACTGTACTGTACAGACTACACATCAACCCTGTCCCTTCAGTGTGCCTTGGACAGGGATCTGCTTGCTGGGGTCGTGGGTCTTTGGTCTTATCCCACGCTTATCCCACCGTCAAATAACCGAACTGTCCACCTGTGAACTCCTTTCTTCAGTACACACAAATGGCCACAGCTGACGTTCGCCAAGAGTCCTTTCCCGCGCCTACGCGACAAGCAAACGGCGAAGTCAACGGCATCCCCACCGCGGTCTCCAGCATCAGCTTCTCGGACAAGATCCTGGTCACCATCTCACAGGACGGACGCCTGGCACAATGGGTACGTAGATCGCTCATGACGAGGCCGAGTCGACATATCACTAACACCCCCCTCCAGGTCCAAGTACCCCTCTCGGCACCATCACCCGCGCTCGTGGAGATGTCCCTCCCCCGCGCCGAGCTGTCGCTGCTGCCCTCCGTCCATTTGGATCCCAAGACCCTCGTTGGCGGCGGCGGCGACAGTAGAGAGACGCTTGGCCAACTGTACGCCACGCAGATCGCCAGCCACCTCGCTCTGCGGAGCCCGGACGATCGACGGACGTTGCTGCTGGGGCTCGGCCTGCGGGAATGCGATCCGGAGAGTCGGGAGGGCTTCTTCGACGTCATGGAGCTGGTGGTCAAGGCGCTGTGAGGCGCCGAAGATGATCGGTCTGGACGGAGCATTGCAGCATATCAGGATCTGGAGATGATGAGTGTTGTGCATAGACAAGGATCCGGCAGGACTCTTGACCGGAACGTAGCTCAAGATTGCCGACGCCTACCCGTTGACTGGTCTCTTTCCACAAGTCAGCAAGTGCCACTTGGAAAATGGCGCACAGGGCCTTTTGAAGGCCCGCCTCGTACCACCAACTCTTCTTTGACCACCCAATATTGCCAATTTATAGGCAACCAACACTAATGAAACTTGAATCTATACCAACAAACTACACATTTGTTTCAATAACTTAAAAACGGGTATTGTTGGAATAGTAGTAATTGCAGTGCAGTAAGTCAACTTTACTTACAGTAAAGTTGACTATACTGACTCAAACTAGGGCACGGGCCAAGCAATTGGCTATACAAATTACTGTGCAGACCGGCTAGCAGTCTGCCAAACCAAAAACAATATATCCACCACTTGACTATTGCAATACTACTGTTACTTCGACCAATCGAATCGACAACGTTGCAACAATCTAAGGCTCTACCAACAGTAATCGATATAAAAGCGTAAATTACTTTTTAATAAAAAATACTAGGGTACTTGATTAGGAGCTATTCGCGCGAATGTAAACTTAGTTTAACAACTCGGTTAACGTTTTATTTAATATAATGAGCCCTTTTGTAATATACCGTATAATAAGCCTTACGGGATTTTGAAAAGTTGGTCATAACTATTGTTTTTAAAAACGATTTTGTGATCGGCTTTGAAGCGGTAAAGATACAACTTATACTCTAAGGTTTTATCGAAGAAAGACGTGAATTCTGTAAAAATATTGGGGAGTTTGTCGTTAATAAAGATAAATAGCTTTGGGTGAGCGTTTTGTTAATGTTTTCGAAAAAGATAGTGGCAAGTTGTATAATAATAACTTATTCCTTTTAAGTCTTTCAAAGTAAAATATGAAAAATGGTGGTATCGATTCCTTAAAATTCATTATATACTGGTGTAAACCCTTATTCCTATGTACGATAGTTTCCCGCTTATCTAAAAAGCAATAAATACTTCGGAACGACGTAAGTTACTTACGTGTATGTTATCTGGAGTTCATTTAACATGATGTCATATTATAAAAGAAAATATAAGCCGAAACCTAGTACAAGTATTTATCGAGGGTAATATTTAAAAAGGTTATAAAAACAAGTCGAAAATCGGATCCGGGTACATAACGGATGGTTTCGCCGAGTCGTCATGGTATAACAAAAATTTACGATGATTTTAATGCATTAGTAAGCTATTTATTAGTAGCGTTGTAATCTTTAAAATTTATATTGACTGAAACCTTGGTAAATTAAACGAAATAACAAATAAATTTGTCATAAATAAAAAAATTGTTGAAAAATTAGAAACCAAGTACTGGATCGAATTAAAGTTCTCTTAACTCATATACGTAACTATATACAAAAATTATGCGTCTTACATTTAAAGGTTAATAAAATCGTTAAGAAAGATAAGATAAATACTTACGTTAACTTTAGTACCAGAGTCGTTTGGACGTTACATAGGATTGAATGGGTAAATACAAATGTGATAATTTTTCGCGTCGTACTATAAGTATAAGCTAAGGTTTCTACAACGGAAGAGTTTCGAATGATTAACCTAGGTAATACGTTGTTTGGAAGTGGTTTGCAAGGCGTTTATGCTAGTTATAATAACATTCCCTTAGTTGTCGCAGGCGAGTACATTGTTATTACCACTTCTGTTACGAGCAGTACTTTTGGTATTGATAACGCTAGCGTAGCTAGCGCCACCGTATCTAGTAAGAAAGTTGTAAAGTTGCCTATTAATAAGTTGGGTGCAGGCAACTTACTTGTTATAATTCTAAGGTATATCGAGGAGAAGTAACATATTAACGTATGTTATAGGCTAGTGCTTGGCTAGTATTACCAGGGATCCAACTCTAGTAGTTCTATACGTTCTTACAATGCTTTAGAGTAGGGAGGAAGCTGCATAGAAAAACGCTCCCACACGTTACGTAACCGGGTTACACCATCTTCTCAATTTCATAGTAGCTCCTTAACAGGGACTTATCCCTTTCCGTTTTATCGAGGTTTATAGATAGAATTCGACTACCTTAAGTAATAACTTCAGCTTTGATCCTTTAATATATAAACTTTGATTCCTTTCCGACAGTATTTTAACTATTCGTTTACGGTTATAGTTTAGCGTTATATTATTATCTTTCGATCCGCCAAGTCTAAACTCTTAGGCCTTAAAGTAATTTTTCGACGTACGCGTTCAATAGTAGTTTTAAAACACCTTAATAGCTTAATACGAATATCTTATAGCTTAATATAAATGTTTTTCCAACGTTTTACGTACGGAACTTATCGAACAAGATTAAGCCGTTTGAAAATATATTTTACATTTGAAATAACGAAGGAACAACATACTGAACACGTTAACAAATATAATCCGACAGCTCGAAATTGCCAACACGTTTATGTTTTTGGGATAATACCCACTTTAAAGGGTTTTCTCTATATATGTTACGAATGACGTAGCTATTACACCGCTTTTTATCGAAGAATACGTTAACTACTTAAATTATGAAAACTTGAATTCCTTTAACTTCAACTATAATGCCGGCGCCCTATTTAATAGGCGTTAACGATCTAAACATGAAACTTGTAATTAATCGGTTAAATTTTCTGGTAACAAGTTACCATTTTAATATAAAAGGCTACAATAATTCATAAGTTACGTAGTGACCAAAAGTTTATCGGTATTAAAAAATTACTTTTACGTTATTTTTTGATAATTAAAGGGTTTTACGAAGACCGTTATAAAAAGTTATTATACTCTCGAAGGAAAAATCGGTACTAACGACCTTAACGCCTTTATAATTATATTTCTCGTTGACTATTACAATCCTAACGTAGTCAAAATTATTATTATTCGGTTTAACAGTATAAAATAGGAAGTTTACGAACGATTTTACCTTTTTAAAAACGTTTCAAAGGCCTTATTCACGGAAGTTGGCGGTATAGCTTGGAAATCCGCCGCTGAACTCGTTATCTTTAAAGAATCTATTTATGATACGTTCGTTAATACGTTACCTGCTCTCGATATACCGGTAAATTATAACGAATTAGTTGTTTATATTTAACTTATCAACGGATGACTTTACAATTTTCGTATTTGCTACGATAATATTAGCGTTATTATTTGGAGTATTTTACGTAATATGAATAATAGTAACGGTGTACCCACCCGAGATCATTGGGGTAACGTTAATATAATTAGTGTAAATGCTTTCTAAACCGATTTTAAGAGATGCACTGTTTGAGTTAACTATTTAGAACTCTCTCATCATAAAAACCTTGGGTTAAACTTTTTGTGCGGCGTAGATAGCTATCATATTCGTATCTTTCTATTGAATTCAGCGTAACACCTAAGCGGCTTTACCATTATGACCGTTATAAAATTTTATTTTACTTCAGCCGAAAATTTTACCGACTTTTAAAAGAGAAAAACGTAACTTTTATATAAAATCGCGTATAAAATTTTACAGGAATTTAACTCGACCCGGTAATTTCGTTTTAACTTATAAATGACTTTCTGTTTATCGTAAATTTATTTTACAATTTTATTCATTTTATCCAGATTTTAACAAATATACCTTCAAATTTTATAACGTCGCGAATAAATAGCTTATTAATCGTTTAAAGTTATCGTGTATACCTATTTTATTATAACGACTCGGCAAAACCACATATTATGTACCCGGTTTTCCCCTAACAATTATCTTTCTACAACATTTTTAAATATCGACTTTAATAAATACTGCTACTGGATACAAACCTATAGCGTCTCCTCTTTATAATGTAAAGTTATTTGGGATAAACCTTAAGTAAAATATTAACAAGTTATTTACGACGTTTTGAAATATTTATTATTTTTGAAACGAGTCGGTAACTATAGCGTTTAAAAGCGGGGGTTCGCGCCCATATAGAAAATACCGAAAGGGGTCGGCGCTATTATATTTCACGTTATTTTGCGAAAGGCCCGTAAAGATCGAGCCGATACTACGCGGCTTGCCGCTGTTTTACTCCAAGATATTAATAAGGTATTTGCCCCGAAACCGTTCGTTTTCGTTTACATCAAGTTTCTCAACGACGTTAAGGAATTTTCTCCATAATTTAATAAATCCCTTAATAATAAGCTGCCTCTTTATTACTCCGAAGAAAATTACGAAATCATTTTTTGTACCGACAACTAGATCTAATCCCTACAAGTTTTGTAAGGCTTGTTATACAGTATATAGTGTAATGAGATTTTTTTATTACGAAAAACGTTAACCGAATTACTCGACTAGGACTATATTCGAGCAAGTAGCTTTTTAGCGGGTACTTCCGTACTTTTCGTTAAGAAACCTGGTAGTAGTTAACTTTTTTATATAGACTATCGTTAACTCAATATTATTACGAAAACAGATCGTTATTTTCTTCCTGTTAGAATAGTATTGTATGCAGTGTAGTAGGTCAACTTTACAGTAAAGTTGACTGTACTGCAAGTGTATTTCTTTGTGGAGACTTACTTCATTGAGTATAAGTCGAGTGCAGTACACTGCACTTCACTCTAGGGCACGGGCTAAGCAATTAGCCATACAAATTATAGTGTAGACTGGCTAGCAGTCTTTCAAACCTAGAACAATACATCTACCATCTGACTACTACAATACTACTATTACTTCGACCAATCGAATCGACAATGTTGCAACGTCTAAGGCCTACCAACACTGATCAGTGCTTGCCTGCTAGGTTAAGCACAGATAATTTAAGTAGTAGAAAAAGCTACTTTCCGGTTACGTTCTAAGTTAAACGACCGCTGGGGTAGAAGAAAATTCTTACGAAAGGCCTCTACTATTACGTCGGTTTTCACGGCAGTAAGTAGAAAAGACTTCTAAACTACGTCGGTTTTTATGGCAGCTTAGAGGTAACGAAGGTATCGCTATCTAAAATACCAAGAAATCTTTATTAATCTTTCTTAAAGACGTTAAGATTGACTGTCAAAATTTTCAAAGTTCGGTAAGTTGGTGAACGGCTAAGTCACTACTACTACGGGTATTCCTACCGCAAAAAAAAAAAAAAAAACCAAATCCCTACGCCAAATAACCTTTACTACCAACAACAACTTTCGATTTTACCTTTCACACCAAATCTCTGCCTATACTTCACTCTTTTCACTCCCCTTATATCAATTCAATCGTTAAGTTCGCTACTTTAAGCGAAAACACCGAGAAACATCAAGTTACGTTAAGAAAGCCACATCGCGCGATCTCACGCCAAGTTACTAAATCGCTAAGTCGCTAAGTTTCCACGTAACTCCACGCTAAATCGCCAAGTTCCTACGTAACTTTACGTCAAAACACTAAGTTTCTATACCTAAGATCACCAAGTTTTTCGCCCTACACGCCTATCAAAATATCTATTACAAGCCCTTACTTTTAGGCCATTACTGACCTCGCCTAAAAATGAATAGTTAAAACCTCGAAACTATTTTTACCAAGTTTTACGACGAACAACATGACTATAAAAGTTGACGAAACCTTTAATAAAGCTTACCTTACCAACTACGTCAGCCAATAAATCCTTGAAACAAACTTCGGTGATGACTACAGTCGCAGTGCCCGTGCTTTCCAAGACTTTCGCGAGTTTTTTAACTACTGGACTCTTAACATGTAAAAGATAATTTAGAGTTCGGTTAAAGTTAGGCTAAAAAAAAAGGTTACACGCCATAGTATCTACATTTCGGATAAAACACCAGTAGGACTGGCAAAAACCTTATTTGAATTAGTCTAATAAAAAGACTGCCTTTAAGATCCTGATTCTCAAGACATTCAAAAAAAATAAAAAATGAAAAGGGATTAAAGAATCTCAATACTTACATACACGTTTTAGAAAACCTCCCTTTTAGCTAAGCTAAACCTTTTCACACGCGGACAAGGAACCTGATAACCTGTTCAGCGGTTTAGTACTACTATATGAAAATTCGAAGTACGCCATTAGTGGTAGAAGAGCACGTGAAGCAAGGGTTGCCAAAACAGTTAGAGGTATTGACGTTGGCGCTTTACACCAGTTAATTGAGCAAGATCGTCAGGCTTTCCAAAACCTCTAAAGACCTATCGACCCTTAGCACTACAATCGCTAAACACCTTAAAAACTCTTTCCCTTTAGACTTATTTACGTATGAAAGTCGATCACAGGTCCTAATATAAAACTTTACCTCTCGGGTTAGGCGACTAGTAATTACCTTTAATACCAGGCTTCGAAACCTCTAAAATTTAAATCACCAGGAAATACCAATTAAACTTAGGATAATTATCGCAACCTTCCTCTAAAGCCTATTAAAATATTTAATATTAATTACAAGCTAATAACGAACTTCGACAAGATTAAAATAATATAAAAAAGTATGACGGAAAGCTTTATAACATTTTTAATATTAAAATGATACCTTTTTTTAAATATTTGCAAGTGGATAAAGGTTTTATCTTCTGGTTTTAACTTATTATTTCCCGTAATATTTATAGGTTATGCTAAAGACTACTACTTAACCTTTCTAACGAACGCCACCATATTTCGCGAGATTTACGATAATATAAAGGATCACTTCGAGCATGACGTTCACCTTGCGTAATATTATACAGACTGGGACACTACGCGGTAGATTATAATGATAAAAAAGAAGAAAGAGGAGGAATCACCAATAAATGTTCTTAATTAAATATTTGATAAGTTGATAATGTGTCAAAAAGTAATGGGTAAGGCTTACACTAGCGAAGTCACATTTCGAGAGCAGGTACGGACAGCTGTTACGGGTATTAGTAAATTCAAATACGCCTTATAATGCCTAAATGCCACTTGTAAAGGCTCTTTTAGTCAGTTACGTTTTTCGTTTACTACTGTAATGGCACTTATACCAAACTCGCTCGGTATATATTCCTAAGCCGACAACTTTCTTAAAGTGGATAAGGAAGACCTTACAGTAGTTAATTACGTCGATCGCAAATACGGGCGCCTATAACGCCTAGGGTCAGGTTTATTAACCTCGGCCTCAAACTGAAGGTAATACCTACGTTAGCGCCAATAAGATTTAGGCGAATCTATTAACCGTAATCACCATCATCGTAATAGTGGTAAGAGATGTTGGATTTATGGTAAAGCCGGTTATTGGTTTATTCGTTACCCCTCCGCCGATAGTAATAACCAAAAAATAATATACTACGTTTAGTATCTTATTACTTCTAAATAAGATTACTTAAACTAGGTTACAAATGTTAAAGGCGATAAGCTAACTAACATTGCTAACGCCTCTAAGTAAATCAAGTGGTACAAAAATACTATTTCCGATACAGTAGCCTAGTAACTAGCTAACTATGCCTTTTTATACTATTTAGGTAGTAAAAACCCTTAACTTTAACCTAATCATACCTTTTACCCTTTATATACCTTTAACCTTCGCGATCGTTACGCAGATTATACGTTTTAAGGTATTATACCAGATATTGGGCGGCAAGGTACTTAATAGGAGGCTATTCGTAATATATGGTATTGCGGAGGGAAAGTACTATAGCTACTAAAATTAATCTTTACGTACTAGCAAAACTAAAGTTAACTTTAGCCTAGGCGAACAACTATTATTACTAGGAATAACATTAGTTCGAACTGTTATACGAGTAATTAAAATTCACATCCTTAAGTCACTTATCCTTTTTCTACTTTGTTTAAAATATATAAAAACTTTCGGCATTAATGTAGACGTTAACGTAAGCGAGCTGGTTAAAAACAGCCAAATGTTTTCACATATCTTTAAGTAAAGGCACTTATGGTTTTATCTTTAAGGTCTGGAAGTAATGGTGTTAAACCTAACGAAACCGGAAATACTTTAACGACACCGGCGCTTTAACCATCTAGTTATTAACAAGCTATACAAAGTCTTGAAATCTGTAAGGTATAACAATATGAAATACTTTACCCTAAAAGCTATTAAAAAGCTTTTCCATTATTGATAAACGTATATCCAAGCCCCCCAAAATTTAAGTTTATATTAAAATATAATAAGGACTTTAACTATAAGATCTTTGTAAATATATTTTATTCAGATAATAAACCTGTTTTCTCCATCGTTAACTCCGCAACCTCTTTTTACAAAGCTAAATTCCTAAAGTCTCTTTCGGTAAAAAATATGTGGAAAACATTAAGGATATTATTGATTGATACGTACCTGGGTTTATCTGACGTCGTCGTCTACAATATCGGTACCAACTTTATGGTAGTGAAGTTTTAAAGAGATATTAACATAATAGGTATCCAATATAAATAGTTATCTATAAAATCC
Source organism: Anisogramma anomala (assembly GCA_038502455.1). Lineage (NCBI taxonomy): Eukaryota > Fungi > Ascomycota > Sordariomycetes > Diaporthales > Gnomoniaceae > Anisogramma > Anisogramma anomala. The sequence continues at coordinate 304,617 of JASMMZ010000013.1, read as the reverse complement.
TACTAGAGTATTGAAAAGGTTAAAAAGGCATACACCCTATTTCGCCGAACGTATAATATGTTTACGTTGGAAATCGAAAGGTTTACAGATTCGAAGGCATGCCTACAAATAGTAGTAAAGGGTTTAAATGATATTATGGGCCCTAAGGACCTGGTGTCAACGCTATTAGTCTTTAGAGCGTACCCACGCCTGACGAGTGAATCTTCACCTTCGGCAAGTATTTGAAAACATTTTACAGCTTACAGAAAATCTTGAAAGAAACTGCGAAAGAAATCGGCACGCCACTAAGTTAATAACGCCCTTAACACCAAAAACAGGCTTATAATAATCGACGTGTTTATTTTGTTATTATAAGGTGAATTTCTCGTATAGCGGGAGCCGGGTAAATAAAAGGGTCCATATAAGATATTTAATATCATAAATTTCAAAGTGGTTATTAAAACTATTCACGGTTTTATGTTTTTTTGAATTACTTAAGTTAAGCTGTATATTAACGTCATTAATGATAAAAATCTTTAAATTAAACGATCGAGTTAACACAAACCTCTCCTACTCGTTATTGACAAGCTAATGGAACGTTGCCGACGTAGACGACCCTGAAAAAAGAGAAATGTTAAAGAAAAGGAATATACACCGGGTCGTATTTATAATATTATTTGGATAAGCAGAAAAAAGAAGAACAACGAAAACTTGGTAATAAAACTTAGGATATAAGAGATTGTTAAAACTTCTGGTAAACTTTTTAAGGAAATCGATAGGGTTGAAATCGATAGTTTACTAATTAGAGGTGTAATATAATTTGTGTCGAAGGTTAATTTTAATCTTCAAAACCCGAATATTACGATTTTTAGGTTAAGGATTATTTATGAGGATAGGGGTAAAATTATGGAGCGGCTGTATAAAAAGTCACGGCTAATTGTTTAAGGATACGGCTATAAAATTAAAGATTAGATTTTTACGTAGTCGCTAACGATTGAAAAGATTAATTAACTTTTGGAATTTACTCCAATAATAAGTTTGTTAATGAAAATTAAAAGGAAGTTTACATTTAATAGTCGTGATATTACGTAAATTTACATATAATTAGTAACGTATTTATAACAGATTATACTATTAAAATTGTTATAGGAACTCTATGCTATTTATTTATTAGGAATGGTAATACGATGTGATAAACTACTATATAAATTAGTTAAAATAGGCGTTGATCAATTCGTAATCTATTAGTCGTATTTTAAGTTCCAGTCAACAATAAAGTTTTTAATATACGATCTATAATTATAAGTAACATAAAAAAAGGATTTTGGTATAATAGGTATATAAATTAATGATACCCTTTTTATTCGAACAGCTGGATTTATGATATTAAAATAACAAACAATCGAGGACTTTAAGTTTTGAAATTGTAAGCTGGTAACAACGTTGATGGAAAATAACTAACTTAACTTTAATAAATCTTGAATCCGTATACTTAATATTAATACCGGTTTAAGTTTTCGCTAAAAGGGTTAAGGCGTTATTTTTGCTATAATAGACAAAACTAATAAAGCTAAAACTTACCGGTACTTGGAATAGTGTATACGTGGTAGTAATATTACCAACTTATGATAACTAAAAACCTTATAAGATTCATTTATTACGGTATTAGTATAAATATTCACGTATAAAAACTTTAATCGATTAAATAAAAGGTTAAAGTGGTAAATGCGGAACCTGGACCATGAAATTAATATAATACCAATCGATCTTTTAAAGTTTAAGCAAATGATCTTTATAAACAGGTCTTTTACAAATAATATCGACTTTTTTTTACAAATCGGTTTCCAAATAACCCTTATTAACGAAGATAATCGGGAAACCCAATTTAGTATTACCGGTAAACTAATTTACTAGACCTTCGTTAAATATAAGAGGATTATACGAAACGTATTAGCTTTGGAGGTTTACGAAATAATAGCGGGCTTTAACATAGGTATAACGTTATAAGAAACCCTTAACCTTATTACCAGGAAACAAAATATTCCCTTTATCCCGGTAATAATCTATATTGATCCAAAAAGTCTCTTCGAATTCCTTTTATATCTCGGAACTACCAGTGAAAAACGCCTAATAATCGACGTGATGGCACTTCGCGAAGCATACGAAGGGATGGAGATTAAGGAGTTCCGATAGATAGATGGTAAATATAATTTTGTACATGCTATAACAAAGGCTACGCTAAACAAAGCCTTAAAAAAGTTTGTAAATAGTAATCAACTAACCATACGTATTAATGGCTACGTAAATAGACCTTCCTAAAAGCTCAGATCACATAATAGTGGCCAAAAATGTGTTGGAAGATTAAAAGATTGCCAGGAGATTGATAATAACGACTTGTTTAAGTAGTATAGTTTAAGTTGCGAAAGGCTATGGCGAAAGAACTTTTTATAGGAGTTGATAAACTCGGACCTCGGAGTAACGGAGAAATTGAGGTTAAATAAGGTTAATTTGCATGTAATGGGGTGCAATTCAGTATGGAAGTCAACTGGAATTGATAGGGGTCTGGCCAGTTGACGAGGAGGCAATTTAGTAATGACCGGAAAAGATTGGTCAGCCATATTAGCGTGCGCGTACAAATTAAAAGTCCGCTAGTATTGAAATAGTATTATATATAGTGTAATAGGTTAACTTTACTTATAGCAAAGTTGACTATACTGTAAGTGTATTGCTTTGTGGAAACTTATTGCATTGGGTGTAAGTCGAGTGTAGTACACTACACTTCACTCTAGAGCACGGGCCAAGCAATTAGCCATACAAATTACAGTGCAGACCGGCTAGCGGTCTGCCAAACCTAAAACAATACATCTATCATCTAACTACTGCAATACTACTATTACTTCGATCAATCGAATCGATAACGTTGCAACTTTTAAGGCCTACCAACACTTCCTTTAATTAAAAAGACGTTTGCAAATATTTCTCAAGCCAAGTACTTTATTAAGTTAGATCTTAAAGATGCTTTTTACAAGCTTCGTATTAACGAGGAAGATGAATAAAAGACTGTATTTCGTATACGTTTCAAATTTTTCAAATAGCTTATTATTACCTTTGGCTTTTTAATACACTCGTTACCTTTCAACGATATGTTAATAATCCGTTACGTTTTTTCCTCGATATTTTCCATTTCATTTACTTTTATGATATTTTGGTTTATTTTAATGATATCTTCGAAAATTATACTGTTAAGGTAAAGTAAGGTTTTAACGCCTAAAATGTTGCGAGAGTTAACCTTCATATATCTAAATACGAATTCGATGTTTAAAAAACCAAGTACCCAAAATTCTCATTAAGGTTGGTATTAGTATTTGTATAACCCCAAAAAAGGCTACGCGTTATCTGGAAATAAATAGATTTTGTGTTAGTTTTAGTTATACGTGGTTTTCTTAAATTAATAAAATTTCACCGGCATTTTATTCGCGAATATTAAACGATTATTAAACCATTACTTCGGTTAACACGTAGAAACACCCTCGTTTGTTAAAGGCTTGAGGAAAATACTATTTTGGAATAATTTAAACTTAACTTCCATTCCAAACTTATACTCGCCTAATGTAATTCCGACCGTAATACCTTTTTAAAGGTTAGTTTTTTCGGTTTTGCCTTAGGCGACTGCCTTTTTTAACGCGACGACCGCGGTAACCTACATCTAGTAGCGTATTACTTTCGTCGTTTTTCTTTCGTTGAATATAATTCCGAAATTTATGACAAGGGCCTATTTGGAATTATAAGCTATTTAAAAGTATGAAACACAAAACTTCTAGGTATGGCACGCCCGTTTACGATTTTAACAAACTATAAAAACCTAAAATACTTTATAACTATACGATAGTTTTCTAAACGAAAAACATGCTAAATTAAAAGCGTTACTTAATTCCTTTTTCGGTTAGTTTATTAAAAGGCTCTAAATTATATACAGCCTAACATATTATTACGGCGAAACTAAAATATCCCTAAAAGCCTTCTCAATCCACTTTTTTTAGCCGAAAACTTTGACTATTACGTCCCGAATAAGCTGTTTTCAAGCCGTTCCCACGTATATATTTTTCTGGTTAACCGTCATCAACGAGTCTATTTTCGAAGCTTGTAAACTATTTACTAATATCGATTTTAAAATTTATTAGAAGTCGTTATTATACGTGATGTTACTTACCCTCGATTAGTACATGTAATGTATATAGGCGACCGATATTTTCAACGGATATTCATACCGATGACGATTAAGTATTCAAGGTTTTGATTTCGAAATATTCGGTAAACGACGACGGGGTTTTGTGGTTTCGAGACCATATTTAAGTACTTGTTTATGAACCGCTTATTACCGCATTAATTCAAGTTACATATAATGTACTTTTTACCGGTTACCCAGGCCGTAACACCATTATTATTATTCTTTTCAAAACGTACTTTTAACACGGCTTATATCGCTTAATTCGCCGTTTTTACCTTAATTACGTTGTTTATAACGATATAACCTATTAAATATACCATCGAAAATATTTTTTTCAAACCTTTTCCGGTTTTTGAACGATTTAAAAACGAGTTTTTTTATCGACTTTATGGTTAATTTATCTTATTAATATACTAGAAATATATGTTACCTTATAGTCATTACAAATCTCTCAATTAAAGCCGTCACCCTCGAGGCTATAATTACTATAAACGTTGAAGCTTATATAAAACGGGTTTTAAATTGTTATTAGCGATTTGACGGAGTTCCCTATACTTTTATCAACAAACGCGGTTTAAATTAGATTAGTAGATTTTCAAAGCGACTTTACGATTGAACGGGAGTAGAGAAACGCCTAAACATTGTTTTTTACCCCAAAACTGATGGCGTAATCGAACGCGTTAACCAGGAAGGTTTAACATATTTATATTTTTTCATTGTTTATACCCAATTTAATTTGAATTGTTCATTACCTGGGTATCAATCAAAATCAAATAATAAGAATACGACTATTATTAATATTTACCTATTTCTTATAATTTATGACGATTACGTTGACCTTATATAATCGGTATAATGTTGTTTGTCCTAATTGAAATATTATGCGCGCTAATCATGTTTTTATTTAATATATCCAAGAAACTATAGAATTCGTATAATTTGTAATAGTGGTTACATAACAACGTATAAAAGAACCGCTAATGAACGGTGTTCCCCCTCGGAATATTTTCGGGTCGATAACGACGTTTAGCTTTTCCTAAAAAATTATAAGCGGAACGAATTTTTCAAAAAGTTTAGTTAGCTTTATACTAAATACTGTATAACGCGTATAATCGACTTCTATATTGTTAAACTCGACGTATTAGGCAGAAACCACCTTCTATTTTATATAGATTAACTCGTTCAAGCCGTTTTAGATCCGCTTCTAATCTAATAAACTCGTAGCTTTCAACTATAGGCCGTAAATATTATGAGCGACGACGACGAAACGAAATCAAAATACTACGTCGAAAAAATATTACGGGCCCACAACAAACCTTAAGTCGAATGTAATGATCACACTAAATACCCGTGAGTAAAAAGAAGGTGTCAGAGGGTTTATGTTAGTAGTAAGGAAGTAGAGGTAATAAAGGTGCAATATCAAGAAGATGTGTGCTCGTGCTGTAGAATGATCATTAGCCGTTAGGCTATTCAGATATGTATACTGAATACTTAGATTGACAACTGAAGAGCTATGAAGGAAATACTATCTATGTGGTGCTAACCGTGTCCTTATATCATATAGCCTTCATACCATCTTCAGTACTGAGGCTCACCGGTGCTCACTGGGGCTCAGTGAGCACTTGTAATCTAGATAACCATAACCCTGGAGGGTTGCCTAGTCTGGTGCTAACAAAGAGATGTTCCTTGCCTAATGTGTTGGACTTTAGGCTCTCGGTAGCTTAGCTGCATGCTGGCCTATTTCCTGACCCACCAACGTGCTTGAGTCATAACATCAAACATATTCGGCTTAATAACCTATCGAAAAGACAGGTTTTAATTAAGTAAGTAAGTTATATACACCTAACGTAAAAGCGGTTTTTACGCCTTTCCAATACCGTAATATTTAATATATTCGAATTACGTTACGAATTCACCGAATATAATAATAGGACATTACGTCCCACTCAAAAGCGGATTTAATACTTTATATTTTATATTATAACAGAGAGCGGTATATAAACTACTACTTTATGGTAACCGAATAGACTTATTAATATCGATGAAAACCGAACGACAAAAAAAATTACTCGAATATATCCTTAAAGTTCTCGTCCGAATTTTCTCATAAAAACTCCTTACTTATCTCAACTAATTTACTTATATTTACGTTTTATACAGCCTAGATTTACGTTAATATATTTGAAAACTTCAACAAGCTTTTAAATCGCCTTTAACTACGCTCTCTAGTCGTTCGTGCATTATATTCTCCATAGTTTCACTTTGTTATAAAAAACTTACTTTGGTATTACGCTTTTTGTTAATAAGTTGTACCATCCGTAGGCCACCGGAATATATAGGGGTGGCGGGCATAAAGTCTGCCCCGCCTTGGGTATTCACCTTTTGCTATATGGCGCGTCGAACTTTTATAGCCTTTTTTGGCAAAAACCACTTAGGTTTGTACGCTTTTTACCCGCTTATTAACATTTAAGAAGCGGCTTAAAAAAACTTCGACTTACTCCAATCCTAAATATCGAACGTTAAATAAGCTTCGAATAGTTTTTAATAGTTTTCTTTATATTAATATTTAAGTTTAATCATATATAAGAATGATTTGAATTACGACACGTGATATCGACAAAATAAAAGCGGTACCGAATAGTATTTAACCGTTCGTTAGCGGTTTCCTCGCAGCTATATAAACCATATACCTTCGGTTTTTTAATAAAACTTCCTTATATTATACATTATCTTATAAATGTATTTAAAGTATATTTGTTTACGAGTTATATTAAAGTACATTTTCATAACCCGTAGTGTAAGAAACTTTACGCTTGTTAACATGGACTAGATAATTCTCGAGTAAAGCTAATTTGTGTCTTTAATTGACTTGTCAATCTTCGTAGCTAGTTGAAGATTTATTATATAAAACTATGAAGGTAAATGTAGGAAAGAATTATTCAAATTAGACTTTATTACAATACTAATATTTTAATACCAATAGTTTTATAAAAAATTGTTAAAGGTCAAAGGAAATTCTTTTTTCGAAACGAAATTTACGGACTATTTATAGGAAGAAAGGCGTTAAGATGCCTTTTACGTAACGAAAAAATCGTTCGGCCTAACACCTTCCCCACAACATCACGACGTTTTAGACGGCTTTGGAGCGACATACTTGCTATCTTTCGCACCTTCCGAACATCGCATACCGCCGCATAGAAAGGAAGGAAGGGGGGAGAGGGATCTTCAAGGTGTCTTTAAGAGTAATGTTACAGACTAGTATCTGGCTAGTATTACTAGGGATCCAACCCTGGCAGTTTTACACGTTCTTACAATACTTTGGAGCAGGGAGAAAGCTGTATGTCAACATGCTCCCACACTTCACGTCACCGGGTTATACTATCTTCTTAGCTTCATAGCAGCTCCCTAGCAGTAACTTCTCCCTTCTCTTTTCATGAGGTTTATAGATAGAATCCGACTACCTTAAGCGAAATCTCCAGCCTCAGTCTTTTTACAACGTATCATTAATAGTTTTCTCCAAAATAACAAATTTAATAGTGGATTTATAGGCTTCATTGCCAGCCTTTACGAATAAGGTCTTATAAAGGTTGAAAAGGACATAAAACCATTCGCAGTCCCTTTGATTTATATTTGCAATCCGAGTGATAACGGTTTTAACCTCATCCAGATTATAATAATACGTATATAACATTAATATAAAGGTATTGAAATCGCCGGCACTTTTATCATTGTTATGGACATAATAACTTTTCCTAGTATTTTTTACAAGGTTTTGAAATTATTTAAAAATGTCATAAAGGTATTTTTCAATGTCAATGAACTTCTGATTTCCAGGTAATTTATGTAATATCGTGGCTTTTTATGTAGAAAAGCGTAATTTAACGTCGGAATACTTAATCGATGAGTTTAAGAGCTGGATTTTAAGTTGTTAAAATTTAGCGTAATCGAGTAGGGCGTCAGTATCATAGTCGAAGTTGGAAGAATCCGAGTCTTTGTCGTCGTTGGATAAGGCGGTAGTCCCCAGTGGGAAGCGACACGGTAGTAACTTTATTTATAGGTAACGTGGCAAAACCCCTTTAAAGGGGAATTTGTTCTAAGAATTTGGGTATACTGGTAACTTTAAGTTTCCGGATTATATTTGTTACCGAATTCAGTGTATTAGTATTACATTATTCTAAATATATAGTGTGTTTACCAGCGGTTTAGTTCTGTTTAATGAGTTTTATATGTAGGTCTTTGGTAAAACGTTCGTAATAGGCTGTTAAATGGTCGTATTAAGTAGTTAAAGCGTTTTGGAGCTAATTTCTTATACCATCATCGTGGAATTACTTTAAAGCTTAGGGGTTGAGGTTCGAAAATTTTAACTATATAGCCTTAAGTTACAACTGCTTATAAGCAAGTATAACGCCGTCGGAAAGAAAAATCGAGTATCATATGTAAAGGGATTATACAGGAGCTGTCGTTTAAGGTGTTTGAATATTGTGTATAATCCTCGATGTAAAAGAGATGAGAAACTCCTAATAGAGATCTGCTATAAAGCTACAGAAAAGGGGGTGATCTGGTCACATGATAGGTAAGGGTATACTTCCGAGCGGCGCCAGAGTACCATAAGAGCATGGTAACCACCAGAATCAGATCTTTAGTAACTATTAACCCAGGCACCAGCCTGTGGCATCTATAATATATATCCTCTTTTTTAATGGTTTTCCACATCGTCGACGTTTTATAGGCTAGTTAATAATTGGATTAAAAGGACTATATTAGCTAACCCGCTCGGTTTAAAGGTATTTTACTTAAGGATTTTTATTAGACTTCAGGTTTCTGCATATGGTTTACCCTGTAAAATACGAAAACTAATAAGGTCTTTAGCGGTTTTAACTATTACGTCTAGGTTAACGATACTTAATATCTTGTATAGTCTATCTCATTTACCTAGTCTTTACCATTTAAAGATTCCATTTTAAAAAGGGAAAAATGATACGTTTATTGTAGATAATCTATTTCTAATGTTAAAGGTATTATTGATTTGTAAGCGTGCGAATTCCCCTATTAATTCCTTTAAGGGTATTTTGGATATTACAGTTCGCTTTTAAGTATTAAGTAATAGTAGCAATTTAGTCGTTATACATAAGTAAATTTTAAATACCAGCAAAGTTAGCATAAATCTTCAAGGTTAATAATATCTTAAAAACTTTTACAGCTAGTTAAAACAATGTTTCATCACTTCTATAGCCTTTAATACCTAGGATAGGAGTATCATACAACTTTTCAAATTTAAATAAGTCTTTTTATCTTTATTAGTACTTTGATAAACTTCAATAAAAACTTATGTGTAATCAACCCTATGAAATTAATGTTCACCTAAAGTTTTATCTTCAAAAATTAATATTCATATAGTAAATTAACATGTTTGGGGGTTCCAAATACATATTAGTTTAGAAAGTAAATACTAACTTCTATATTTGCTTTGCTGTAATAATTTCAAGAAATTCAACGCCATAAAACACTGTAGCGGAATCAACAACGTAAAATATTAGTTTGCTGTGCAGATAAAATACGTTTAATGTTGGTAGAGCCTTAGATCATTGCAACGTTGTCGATTCGAATCGTGGTCGAAGTAACAGTAGTATTGCGTTGGTTAAGTGTTGGATGTATTGTTTTAGGTTTGGAAGACTTCTAGACGATCTGCACTGTAATTTGTATGACCAATTGCTTGGGCCGTATCCTAGAGTGAAGTGCAGCATACTATACTCGACTTACACTCAATACAGTAAGCTTATACAAACAATATACTTAACTTGCAGTACATTTAACTTTATGGTAAGTAAAGTTAACCTATAGCATTGCATGTAGTACCATTTTAATACTGGTGGCTTTTTATTTTGTGCGTGTACTTTAGTGTGGTTGACCAATCTATTCTGGTTAGTGCTAAAAAGTGATCTTGTTAACTTTCTTACCCCTTGTTAATTCCAATTGATCTTTATACTGAATTGAACCTAACTGCATGAAAATTAACCCCATTTAACCTTAATTGCTTCGTTGCTCCAAGGTTCGAGTTTATCGATTCCCACGAAAAGTTTTTCCGCTACAGACATTTGTAGATCTCCACTTCAACCGTGCTAGTTAAACAGATCGCCATCGTAACCTTTACTTCCCTAGCAGTCTTTCAGTTTGCCGATATATCCCTAACCGCTATTACGTGATCTGAGCTTTTCGGGCGGCCTATTAACGTAGCCTTCGATATGTATAGTTAGCCTATTACTGTCTACAAACATTTTCTAGGCTTTATTTAGTATTTCTTTTGTTATGGCATTAGTAGGATTATCTTTGCTCCTAATTCAATAGAAATTTTTAATATCCCTCCATTTGTACGCTTTACAGAGTATGATTACGTCAATTATCAGGCGTTTTCCGTTAGTGGTTTCGAATTTCTAAAGGCATTCGAAAAGGTTTTTTAAATTGATATAAATTACCACTTAGATAAAAGGAATCTTAAGATACCTAGTAATAAGTTTAAGGATTTTCTACAGTGTTATACCAATGTTAAATCCCGTTATTATGCTGTAAACCTCCGAAGTAAACACGTTTCGTGTAGTTCTTCTATACTTGACGAAGGTTTAATAAATAAAACTGCCTATGATGCTAAATTGATCTTCCCGTATATCTTCGTTAACGAGACTTATTAAGAAGCCAATTTGTAAGAATAAGTCGGTGTTATTTATAAAAGACCCGTTCTTAAAAATAATTAGCTTGGCTTTCGACAGGTCGATTGAAACTATATTAAACCCTCAGTTCAGGTTTCGAATTTTTCACTTAAACCTTTTATTTAACCGTTCAAAGTCCTTATCCATTAACTTTAGTATTTATACCACAATAAATATGTTGTATAATGTCTTCGGTTAATATAGGGTGGCGATATAACTGTTACGGACACGTTATTCCAAGTACTGTTAGGATCTGACCGTGTTGGTTCCATCAATTATAGCTAAAACATTACCCTAGCCATTTTATCAAAATTTAAGGCCAGTATTAATACTAATCATACGGATTAACGATCCATTAAATTTAAGTCAACTTTCCTTCATCAATGTCGTTACTGGCTTGTAATTCCAAAACTTAAAGTCTATAATCTCTTGTTATTTTAATGCTACAAAGCCAGCTGTTCCAATGAAAAGTGTATTATTAGTTTAAATGCCTACTAAACCGAAGTACTTTTTCTGCGTTACTGGTAAACACGGGTTGTACGTTAAAGACTTTATCTCTAATCGTAATTTAAAGTCAGATTAATAATTTAGAAACGAATCAACACCTACTTTGGCTAATTCGTATAATGGTTTAATACATCGTATTACTGTCACTAAAAGATAGATGGTACATAGTTCCTATAGTAATTTTAACAATACGATCCGTTGTGAATTCGTTACTAATTACGTACAGGCTTACGTTATATCACGACTATTAAACGTAAATTTACCTTTAATCTTAACTAACAAACTTACTGCCAAATCAATTACCAAACGTTAGCTCATTTTCTAAATTGTTGGCGACTACGTAAAGATCCAGTCCTTAATTTATCACCTTATCCTTAAGCAATTAAACTTGACTTTTTTTACGGCCGCCCCATAGTTTTACTTTTAATATCGTAGATAATACTAGATTTAAAGATCGTAATATTTGGGGTTTAAAGGTAAAAATCAGTCTTCAACACGAATTATATAACCCATTAAGTTAATAAGCCGTTCATTTCAACTTTATCTTTTTTTCAAAGGGTTTGCCGGAGATTTTGATAATCCCTTGTACTCGAAGCTTTAATATCAAGTCTTTATTATCCTTATTTTTCCTATTTACCCAAGTAGTATTGTAAATGCGACCCGGTGTATATTCCTCTTATTCAATGTTCCTTTTCTTCTAGGGGTGTCTTCTTCGGTGGCATTTTATCAACTTATCGATAATAGCTGGAGGAGGTTCTTATTAGCTTGGTCGCTTAACTTAAGGGCCTTTATAGTCAAAAGCCCTAATATAGGGCTTAATCTAAATGGTTTGGAAAGATAAAGGACTGTTAACAGTTTTAACAATCACTTCAGAGTTTTCGATACTTAATATCTTATATAGGCCCTACTATTTACCCGGATCCTACTATACGAGACCTTTATTTTACAACGGTAAAATAAGTACGTCTATTATTATAAGGAAGTTCTTGGTGTTGAGGAAATTATTAACCTAGCAGCCTACCGATTACCTTCGCAGTTCCCTTAAAGCTTTTCCGTAGGCTATAATACATTTTTAAGTACTTGCTGAAGGCAGAGATTTACTCGTTAAGCGTAGGTACATTTCAAAGACCAACAGCGTTGGCACTAAGACGTCGGGGCTCACGGTATCGTTCAGGCCTTTTACTACCATCTATAAGCGTGCTTCCAGATCCATAAAGCTTTAAATTTCCAATGTAAGGATATTATACGTTTGGTAGAGTAAATCGTATACCCTCTTAACCTTTCTAATACTTAAGTGGGATTTTACAGGTACCTGTTTATATTGAATACCTATTATCTTAACATTTTCATGAAATTCCGCCGCCGTAAAATTAATACCGGTATCGTAAACTACGACGTTAGGTAAACCCAGGTATGTGTAAATCCATATCATCCTAAAAGTTTCCCACGTATCTTTTGCCGAAAAAGATTTCAGAAACTTTGCTCTATAAAAAGAAGCTATAAGGTTAACGACATAAAAAACAAACCTATTATCTAATTAAAACACATTAAGAAAGATCTTGTAGTTAAAGTCTTTATCGTCTTTTAATGTAAACTTTAATTTCAGGAAAGCTTAAGTATACGTTTAGTAGTGGTAACAAAGTCTTTTAATCGCTTTTAGAGTAAAGTATTCTACATTTTTATGCCCTACAGACTTCAGGACTTTATATAGCTTGTTAACGGCTACATAAGTAAAGCGCTTGTATAATTAACGTATCTCCAGCTTCGTTAGGCTTAATATCACTTTTTTCGGGCCTTAAAGATAAAACCATAGGTGCTCTTACTTAAAAGCGAATGGAAACCTCTAACCGTTTTTAATCAATTTGTTTACGTTAACATTAATGTTAATGCCGAGGGTTTCTCTATCCTTTAAGTAAAAAAAGGAAAGGGGTGGGGGACTTGAAAATTTGGAACGTAATTTCTCCGACAACGGTTTAAACTACCGTTATCTCTAGTAACTATAGTTGTTAGCTTGGGCTAAAGCTAATTTTGGCTTTATCAACATCGTGAAGATTAATTTCAATAACTGTAGTACTTTCCCTTTCATAGTACTACATACTGTGAATTGCCTTTTATCAAGTACTTTATTGCGCTTATGTTTTTCATAATACCTTAAAACGTGTGGTCTTCGTAATAATCGCAAAGGTTAAAGGTGTATAAGGGGTTAAGGTCCTAATTAAGGTAAAGGTAAGGGTTTTTACTACCTAAACGGTATAAGAAGGTGTAGTCAGCTAGTTACTAGGCAACATTAGGAGTAATATCTTCATACCACTTGATCTGTTTGAGGCTATTATTGCTGTTAATTAGCTCGTCACCATCGAAGTCTTCGATTTGATTGAGGTAGTTCTATTTAAAAGTGGTAGGGTATTAGATATAATATATTACCTTCCTATTATTTCGTTTAGTGAGGGGGTAACAAATTAACTAACAGCCAGACTTTCCACAAATTTTACATCTTTGGCTACTATTACGACGATAGTGCTTTTGATTAATAGGTTCGTCTAAACCTTGGCCTTGTTGGAGCCAACGTAGTTACTACTATTACCATCAGTCTGTGGTCGGTAAGTCAAACCTTAAGCATTAAAGACGCTTGTAACCATACTTGCGGTTGGCGTAATTGACTACCGTAAGTTTTTTTATTATTTACGTTAGGGAAGTTGCCGGCTTAGGGGTATATATGAAGCGAGTTTGATATATGCATTATTACAGTGGTAAGCAAAGAACATAACGGGCTAAAAAATCTTTTGCAGATGGCATTAAAGCGTTGTAAGTCGTATTCGAATTCGTTAACGCCTGTAACTTCTGTCTTTATCTTCTTGCGAAGTGTGCCTTCGTTAACGTAGGCTTTTCTCAGTACTTTTTGGTATAGTATTAACTTATAGATTATTTGGTTAAGCAAATTTATTGGTATTTTCTCCTCTTTTTTATTGACTATTATTGCTATTTACCTCATAATAACCCAATTTATATAGAATTGCGTAAGGTGGACGTCGTATTCGAGGTAGCCTTTTATACTATCGTAAATCTTGTGGAACGTAGTAACTCAAATGAGGAAGGTTAAGTAGTAGTTTTTAGCGTACCCTGTAAAGATTTCGGGTAATAGTAAGTAAAAACCTAAAGGGGGAACCTCCATTTACTTGCAGATGTTTATGAAAGACATTATCTTGGTATCAAGAAGGTTATAAGGATTTCCATCATACTTCTTTATGTCGTTTCAAATTTTAGTAAAGTCTGTAAACATTTTATAGTTGATATTAACTATTTCAATAGGTCTTAGGGGAAGGTCGCGATAGTTATTCCAGCTTTAATTGGTATTTCTTGGAAATTTAAGCTTTAAGGCTTTTAAGATAGAGTATTAAGGGTAATTACTAGTCGCTTAGTTTGAAGGGTGAAGTCCTATGATAGGACCTGTAATGAGTTTTCGCGTATAGGCAAACCTAAATAAGGAAGGTTTTCAAGGAACCTGTCGATTAAATTGCTGGGGGGGTAAGGTATTTAAGGGTTTTGGAAAGTCTGATGATCTTATTTAATTGACTGGTGTAAAACGCTGACGTCGATACCTTTGACCGCGTTGGCAACCCTTACTTTACGTGTTTTGCCACCACTAAGAGCGTATTTCACGTTATCACGTAAAGGAGTTAAGCTGTCAAATAGGTTAACAGGTTCCTTATCACCAATGCGAAAAAAGGCTTAACTTAGCTAAGGGTAAAGTGGAAGTCGCTTTAAACATATATGTAGGCGTTAAAATCCCTTAATCCCTTTCAATTTTCTTTAGGTGTTTTGAGGATTAGGGTTTTAAAGGGAGTCCTTTTGTTAAGCTAGTTTAAAAAATGTTTTCGTTAGTCCTAGTAGGGTCTTTTTATGGATGTAAATGCTACGGAAAATAACCTCCTTTTTTAACCTGGCCTTAACTATGTGTTGGATTATTTTCTATATATTAAGAGTCTAATAGTTGAAAAACTCGCGAAAATTTTAAAAGGTGCGGTCGCCGCGGCCATAAACGTTACTGATGTTCACATCAATAATTTACTGGCTAACGTAGTTGGTTAAATGGGCTTTAATTAAGGTCTCGTTAATATTCGTAATCTATAGTTTTTCGTTGTATTAGTTTATGAAAACTGATCCAAGGGCTTCGACTTTCTTTATGTATTCCTTAATTAAAGTTATCTCGGCGGTTTGGGCTTTTGTAGGAGATATAAAACGCGTAGGGCGGAGGACTTGGTGATTTTGGACGTGGGGAACTTGGTGATTTTGGCGTAAAGTTGCATGGGAACTTAGCGACTTGGCGTTGGGATACACGACGTGACTTTCTTAACGTAACTTGAAAATCTTTGGTGTTTTCGCTTAGAATAGCGAACTTAACGATTGAATTGGCATGGGAAAGTGAAAAAAGTGAAGTAGGGGAAAAGGTCTGGTGTAAAGGGTAAGGTCGGAGGTTGTTTGTTATTGTAGGTTATGTAGTGTAAGGACTTAGTCGTTTTTCTTATAGTAGTAGTACCCGTAGTAATACCGACTTAGCTGTTTTCCAACTTCCCTAACTTTAAAACTTCTAACAGTCAATTTTAACGTCTTTAAAAAAGATGTGTGAAGATTTCTTAGTGTTTTCGATAGCGATACCATCGTTACTTCTAAGCTTCCATGAAAACCAACGCAGCCTGGAAGTCTTCTCTACTTAATGTGAAAACTGACGTAGAAGTAGAGGCCTTTCGCAAAAATCTTTCCTCTATCTTAGTTTTTTACAAAGCATAATATGAAAGTAGCCTTTTCTTTTACTTAGCTAATCTGTACTTAACCCAATAAGCACTTATTAGTGTTGGTAGGACCTTAGATCGTTACAACGTTGTCAATTCAAATCGTGGTCGAAGTAATAGTAGTATTGTATTGGTCAAGTGGTAGATGTATTGTTTTAGGTTTAGCAGACCGCTAGCCGGTTTACGCTGTAATTTGTATGGCCAATTGCTTGGCCCGTGCTCTAGAGTGAAGTGAAGCATACTGTATTCGGCTTACACCCAATTCAGTAAGTCCATACAAAGCAATACACTCAACTTGCAGTATAGTCAACTTTACTGTAAGTAAAGTTAACCTACAGCACTGCATGTAGTACTATTCCAACATTTAGAAATATTTAAAATTAAAGTTTCAATTTTCCTTTCATATAAACTTTAACCTTAGAGGGGTTTGAAAATGTATTTGGTAATAATAACGAAGCTATTCAATTATCTCGAACATTAATAAGTTCAATCAAACTTTTATAACTCGCCGTTTTAAAAACTATATATAACTTACTAATCTCCGGTTAATTGAACCATTGATGTAATGAACAAAATTCCGACTCTATTAAATTAATACTACTATCTTAAACCCATATAAGTAGAATTAAAAGTGTCTGCATTTCAAACTAAGTGGAAAACTTTAGCTGTTATCAACCTTAATCAATTCGTTAAATCAAATGAAGAAAAAGGTAGAAAATTCTAAGATGTGGGAAACAATCACTTTGAAAATTATATTAATAGTTGTAGATTCTAGTGAAAAGAGTTTTTTTCCAGGACTAAAGCTGATTTTAACCTTATCGAAATCCGTATGATTAAGTTTTGTAGTAATATTAGTATCCCCTATTAACGTAAAGTATTACTAATAGCCTCCTATTAAATACCTTATTTCTCTAGTATTTGGTATAATATTTTGAAAAAAATCCTTCGCGTAATGATCACAAATAGTAAATAAGTGTATAGAGCTAAGATATTTATCTTTATAACAACGATATGGGGTTTTATTTGTTAAATGGTGTAAAAAGGTGTGGTTAACCAGTTATTACGTTACTTCCGGACCAGTAATAGTATTTTTATGCCAATTGATAATCTTGGACTTTTTCCCCTTATCTTTAACTTCATTTCCTTCAAATTTTATAAAAAGTTAAACATATTAACAATAAGAAGTAGAGAGGAATTGCGTATAATACATTATCCGCTTCAATTAACCTTCGACAATAGTGTAACATATTGATCAGTAAATTTACTTGCTATAAACCCAATATTTTTTAGTGTTTAAAGATAAATTATGTACTTAGCTCAAAAATGTCAACGAAGAGTAATATCTTTTTCCTTATACGGCTTGATAGTTTCACCTTCAGGTCTAGACTTTTTGTTCATTATATTAACTAGGTTTACTCTATTTGCGGTTGATATAATACTTGTAGGAGATGTTTTTAAAGTTGTTATTAAATTTGGGAGCTAAGGGATATATACTAGTTGAAATCGGTACCCCTACCATTACAGTCGTAAATAAGAACCTTACCTAGTTGAGGAATCCTTTACAAATAGCGGTAAGGAATTACAAAACATATTCTTGATTTTTGTGACCTGTAATGGTCTAGTGCGCTTACTGGCATAATATACTTTCACTAGCTTTTACATTCCCCATTACTTATTAACAAAGCATCATATTATCAAATATCGGATTGAAAAGATTCATTTTACTTTCCTACTCCTTTTGTAATCTAATGAATGAAAACATTTCATAATGATTAACTTTATAAACTATTAAGCGCAGTTAACATTGTAATTCAAATAACCTGTAAAATTATCGTAAATATTTTGAAACGATGACCAATTCGTTAAATACTGCAGGTAATAATCCTTTGATTTACTACTAAAAATACTGGAAAACAGATAGTGAAAGCGTAACAAATCAATCTTTATCTAAAGACAGATATTGAAGAATGTGCGTAACTTAACATCGAAAAGACTATAAAGCTTACCATAATATTTCTACTTTCCTCCCCAAATTTTAATGAAAATAATAATTATCATGTAGTTCGTATATAGAATAGGGATATCTCGAAGGGAAAAAGTAATTTACTGGTTATAAGAACCTTTTAAATCGCACAACCGGTACTATAGAAGTTCTTAGAGCAAGTGCTAGTGTTAGTGGTTAGGATAATTATATTTGGCGAAATTTCTAAAAAGAAGTGGTTATACTAAAAGTGATCTCAGGTGTAAATCCGTTCTTTCCTCAACTATTTTACTGAAATTAAATGTATTGGTGGGTTTAGGGGGAGGGAACTTGAGGATCTCGGTGTGGGATTTGGTAATAATACTTTTAATATTTAAGGGTTTGTCGAGATTTATACTTAGTTAAGTAGTGGTTTTAAGAATTTTCCTTACGCGAGTCAATTAAGTCCTCACGGCCAACGACACTAACCAGTTAAGAATCTTAGGCAATAGGGTTTAAAAAACTCCTCTGAGCTTAAGCGTAACCTTAGAAACGTGTTAAGAGGCATTAAAGGATACTATAGTTAGCGATACCTTTATTTATACCATCGTATACTCATTTAAAGACTTTATTGGTAGCGTATTTATATATTATATTTACCATATTTCCCTCTCTTTCTTTCCTTACGAAAGAATCGACGTTACGATTATATAGTTTAGTCCTTAACCCAATCTTAACCTGTTTATTTGACATTTTCCACATGTTCAAAATCCAGTTTCTAAACCACTTTTAAAAATCACGAAACGCCTTCGAACTCTGAATGGTTCTAGTAGAGTTTAAATCTAATATGTAATAACCGATTACATTAGTAAGGTATTTTATTAATAAGTCTTCATTAGTTTCCTTAAACCAGAAATCTTTATCGAAATACTTAAAGTAAAGGATTGAAGTATTATGAGAGAAAATGTTTCGATATAAAAAGGTATATCGGAAGTTATTTGCCTTCAAAGTTAGGATTTACTATTAAATATTATAAAACTTGATAGTTTTAAAATTCGAAATTTACATTAATAGTACCCGTGATAATGATATCGGTAATATTAATAACTTATCCATTTTATAACTTAATGACTTAAAAATCTTGGAGACATTTAGACGGTCAATCTCAAAGCTTTTTTTTAAGACTGGATCCAATAAGGATTTTTTTTGGTGTTTTTAATAATAACAATACCGTCGTTATTTTTCAAGTACCTATAAACAGCAAAAGCACTTGAAAAGTCTTCCTCTTTGCTACCTGTAAACAGAAAACGTAGAAATAGGGGATCTTTCGTAAATATCTTTTTTTTACCTTGCCTAAACAAAACGTAAAAACTAAAAAGTAGCTTCTTATTCTACTTAGCTTATCTATGATTAACTTAATAAATTCTGATTAGTGTTGATAAGCCTGCCTGTCAATAATTGGCATATATTATTGCAACATAGTCGATTCTAATCAATATGGTTAAAGTAAATGATGCTGCGTTGAAAGTGGTGATATGTTACTTCTAAGTTTAGTAGACCGCTAGCCGGTCTGCATGCTGATTTGTATGGCTAACTTCTTTGGCCCATGCATCACGTTGAAGTGGGTACCTACTTCATTTGACTTGCAGTCAAAGCAGTCAAATCCTCCAAATTACAGTCAATTTGCGATCATTCTAATCAATTAATAGTAAGTATAGTTGACTTAAATATACTACAATTGACTGTTATTTCAACAGTATTAATTAATGACTAATACTAAAGGTTATCGGTTTTAATCGGACTTCTATGAGACTTTTTATTTTTTACGTATACTTCTTCATACAATTTTACATTTCGTATTTTTATTTAAACTCTATACTTTCATTTTATTATTCTATTTGTTGGAATAATAGTATTTGTAGTGCAGCAGGTCAACTTTACTTATAGTAAAGTTGACTATACTAACTGCAAGTTGAGTGTATTATTTTGTGTGGGCCTACTGTATTTGATTATAGGTCAAGTGTAGTATGGTCACACTTCATACTAGGCCACGCGCCAAACAATTGGCAATACAAATTATTGTGCAGACCGGCTAGCGGTCTGTCAAACCTAGAACAATATATCCACTGTAATGATCACACTAAATACCCGTGAGTATATAGAAGGTGTCAGAGGGTTTATGTTATCAAGAAGGTAGTAGAGGTGCTGAGTAAACAATATCGTAACCGTGTAAATAATGATCAAAAGCCGTGAGGCTATTCAGAATATACTGAGACTGAATACTTAGATTGACAACTGAAGAGCTATGAAGGAAATAATATCTGTGTGGTGATGACCGTGTCCTTATATCCTATGGCCTTTGTACCATCTTCAGTACTGGACCGCTGAAGTCGATGTCGCTTCCTTTGGTCCCAATGTTGTCGACTGGACCGCGAGCGGTCCTGTCGGTCCAAACCCTAACCCTGGGTGCTTACATAAGAGAGATCCCTGGCTTGATGTGTTGGATATCAGGCTTCTGATAGCGTAGCGGACCGCTGGCCTATTCCATGACCTGTAGTTGGTCCTTGAGTTATAACATCCACCACCTGACTACTGTAATACTACTGTTACTTCGACCAATCGAATCGACAACGTTGCAACGTCTAAAAGCTTATTGATAGGCAAGGCTTACTAATACTGATTAGTAATTATTATGTTAAGTACAGATTATCCAAGCAGAAGAAGAAGCTACTTTCCGGCTGTTATACTCTGCGTTATCGTTAGGGTAGAGGAAATATTCTTGTGAAAGATCCTTACTACTGCGTCAGTATTTACAGTAGTATGTAAAGAAGACCTTTGGGCTACGCTAGTCTCTACAATAGTTTAGAGGTAGCGACGGTATCGCTATTAAAAACACTAAAAAATCTCCCTGAATCCTTCTTGAAGAGCGTTGAGATTAACCGCTAAAAGTCACAAATCGGCAAGTTGGTAAACGGTTAAGTTAGTACTTCTACGGGTACTACTACTGCAAGAAAAATGACTAAGTCCCCATGCCACACAACCTTTACCAATAACAAACGACCTTCGATCTTATCCCCTACACCAAATCTTTGCTTCTACTCCACTCTTTTCACCTCCTCTATATCAATTCAATCATCAAGATCGCTGCTCTAAGCGAAAACACCAAGATTCGCCAATTCGCGCCAAGAAAGTCACGCCGTGCAACCCAACGTTAAGTTGCCAAGTTCTTATGCGACTTTACGTCAAAACACTAGGCCCCTACGCCTAAAGATCATAAAGTCACTCGTCTTACACACCTTACGAAAGCTAATATGCTAAGATGACTAACGTTAGTATTCACTTTAAAGCAATTACCGACTCTGTCAGCAAAGAAACAATTAAGGCCCTCAGATATCTTTTCACCAAGCAATATAACTACGACTTTTAGAAAAAGGACGTTAATAAAAACTCAATCGAAAAATATTTAATGAATTTCTTCGGCTATTATATCATTAAATACAACTAAGGTAACAATCTTAACCAAGTCTTTTGCAACTTTCGTAATCTTTTTAATAACTAGACTATTAATATATAAACTGCAATCCAAAAAGGGGTTAAGTTAAGGTTTAACTTGGAACTTTAACAGTAAGTAATTTATATACCAGTATAGGAAATTATAAAGTTAATATAAGAACTTTTCAACCTAACCTAACTTAAGGAATACCTTCAAAATCCACGCCATAAAGGAAAACGTACTAAATTTTTTTGATGTTCTTACACGCAATTTAAAGGATCTTTCCTTTATCTTGAATTAAATTACACCTTTTTATGCGTTAACAATAAGAAACTTGTTAACTTATTCGGCATCACCACATCTTTATGTAATAACGCAGTGTATGCTTTTAGCAGCGGTAAGATATGTAAAATAATAGCCATTAATATAGATAAAAGAATTAACGTTAGCTTTTTATACCTGTTAATTAAGTAAGATCGTTAAGTACCTTAAAACCTTTAAGCCTCTATTTCCTACCAGCCCTTTAATCTCCAAGTTTTCCAAAAATCTTTCTATGTTAGGTTTGTTTACACGTGAAAGCCTACTACAAGTTTTACTACAAGAGTTGACCCCTCGGGTAAGCGACTGGAAACTACACTTAAAACTGTGTTTCGAAAGTTTTCAAACTTAATTGTCAGGAAACATTAATAAAAATTGGAATTACTATCGCGAGCTACTCGCAAAACTTATCAAAATGTTTAATATTGAATATGGACTTTTACGAATTTCTCCAAAATTCAAAACGATGTAAAAAAATATAACTAAAAGCCCTATAACCTTTTCGATACGAAAATAATACCCTTTTTAAACATTTACCAGTAAATGGAAATTCTTCTTTCTGGTTTTTACTTACTGTTTTCTAAAATCCTTGTAAAGTACGCCAAAGATTACTACCTAACCTTTCTAACCCAAGCAACCATGTTTCGCGAGATTTATAACAGTATAAAAGGCTATGTCGAATACGAAATTCATTTTACATAATACTATACAGATTAAGCTACTACAAGGTAAATGATAATAATAGTTAAAAAGAGGAGAAAACACCGATAAATATACTTAACCAGATGATTTAAAAGTTAATATTATGCCAAAACGTAATGGGGAAAGCCTATACTAGCGAATTTACATTTCGCGAACAGATATAGGTAGTATTTACAGGCGTTAACGAGTTTAAATACACCTTATTACATCCAAATATTACCTGCAAAAACTTTTTTAACTAGTTACGTTTCTCCCTTACAACTATAATAACAAGTATACCAAACTCGTTTAATATATACTCCTCAGCCGGCAACTTACCTGACGTAAATAAAGAAATTTTTAAGCTGGTTAATTACATCGACCGTAAATATAGTTACGGGCGCCCTTAATATATAAGGCTTGGCCTATCGACTAAAAACTAAAAGCAACAGCCATATTAGCGTCAATAAAGCTAAAATTTAAGCTAACTTGCTAACTGTAAACATTATCCTTATAATAGTGGTAAAAGATATTAAATATATCAAAAATCAAGTTATTACTTAACTTGTTATCCCTTAACCAAGCGAAATAATAAAAAGGTAATATATTATATCTAGTACACTACCACGTTTAAACAGGATTACTTAGATTCAATCGCAAACTTCGAAAAAGGTGATCCGATTAACCGCGACAATACCCCTAAGCAAATTAAGTGGTATAAAGATACTACTCTCAGAGCGGCCTAATAACTAGCCGACTACGCCTTTCTGTACTGTTTAGTTGGTAAAGACCCTTACCTTTACACTAATTATGCTCCTAAACCCTTATATATCGTTAACCTTAAAAATAGTTACGCGAACTATACATTTTAAGGTATTATGCTAAACATATGGGCAACAAGATATTTAATAAAAGGCTATTCATTATACGTAACACTATGGAGGGAAAGTATTACAGCTACTAAAATCAATTGTTACGACGCTAATAAAACTAACATTATCTTTAAACACAGAGGATGGTTATTATTATTCATGACAACGGTAATTTAAATTATTCTTAAGTCGATTAATTTTCCAATATTTAAATTCCCTACCCTTTTCTTTTTTTACTTGAAGGATATAAAGACTTTTGGCGTTAACTTTAATATTAACGCCAACAAACAAGTAGAAAACGATTAAAGGTTTTCCCTCGTCTTCAAGTAGTGGCATTTATAGTTTTTGTTAATAGAGTTTTGGACGTTGCAACGTTGTCGATTCGATTGATCGAAGTAACAGTATTGTTGCAATAGTTAAATGATGGATGTATTGTTTTAGGTTTGGTAAA
The DNA here is from genome assembly GCA_038502455.1 of Anisogramma anomala. Taxonomy (NCBI): domain Eukaryota; kingdom Fungi; phylum Ascomycota; class Sordariomycetes; order Diaporthales; family Gnomoniaceae; genus Anisogramma; species Anisogramma anomala. Next base: position 280,634 of record JASMMZ010000013.1, on the reverse strand, counting down.
CCGCTAGCTAGTTTGCACAGTAATTTGTATAGCCAATTGTTTGGCATGTGTCCTAGTGTAAAGTGGAGCCATACTATACTTAACCTACAGTCAAATACAGTAAGCCAACACAAAACAATATAGTTAACTTACAGTCAGTATAGTAAACTTTACTATAAGTAAAGTTAACCTATTACACTATAAATACTATTATTTTAACACTGGCAGCTTTTTAGCTTGTACGCGTATGTTAGTGCGGTTAACCAATCTTTTCCGGTAATCGCTTAACTGAAATTTTATTAATTGGTCAGACCCCTGTCAATATTAATTAACCTTCATATTGAAATATACCCATTTGTATACAAATTAATCCAAATTACTCTTAGTTGCCCTACGGCTCTAAAGTCCGATTTTATCGACTTTTATAAAAAGTTCTTTGGTTATAAACCCATACAATACTCTACCTTAACCGTACTAATGAAACAAGTTAGCATCGTTAGTTTCCTAAGAATCTTTTAATTTGCCAATATACCCCTAGTCGCCGTTACGTGATCTAGGCTTACCGGGTGGCTTATTAACATAATCCTCGATATATATGGTTAGCTTATTGTTATCCACAAACCTTTTAAGGGATTTATTCGACAATACCTTTGTTCTAACATTATTAGGATTGTTATAACAGTCAATTTATTGGAATTCCTTAATTTCTCACTCTTTGTAGGCTTTATGAAGTGTTATCGCCTCAATTATCAGGCGTTTTTCGCTAGTAGTTCCGAGTTTCGCAAGGTATTCGAATAGGCTCCTCAAGTTAGTACAAATCACCACCGGAATTTAAGAAATCTTAAGCTGCCTAGTAATAACGTTAAAGGTTTCCTTTAATATCATTCCTACATTAAAGCCTGCCAGTATACTATAAACCTCTAAAGTCAACATATTTCGTGTAATATTTTTTACATTTGACAAAGATCAAGTGAATTAGCCTACCGATAATGCTAAACTGGTCTTCTCATCCATCTTTATTAACGAAAGCTATTAGAAATCCGATCTGTGAAGACAGGTTGATGTTATTTATAAAATACCTATTCGTAAAAATTATCAACTTAGCCCTCGACAAGTTGATTGAAATTATATTGATTTCTCGGTCCAGGTTCTGCATCTTCTACTTAATCCTCTTATTAAGCCAGTTAAAATCGTTTACTATTTGATCTTATACTTACGACGCATTGAAAAGGTCGTAAGAGACCACCTATTAGCATAAGGTGACAATATAGTTGCTACAAGCACGTTATTTCAATTATCGCTGAGCTCATATATCAATCTTATCAATCATAGCCAAATTAGTATTCTAACTTTTTTGGAGAAAATTAAGGCCAGTATTAACACTAAGTATACGGATTAACAATCTGTTAATTTTAAATTAATTTCCCTCCGCTAACATCATCACTGGCTTGTAATTCCATAATTTTAAGTCTTCAATCACCTATTATTCCGATGTTATAGGACCAGCCGTTTCGATGAAAAGGGCATCATTAATTTGCATACCCACTAGGCCGAAGTCTTTCTATTACGTTACCAACAAATATAGGTCGTATATTAAAAACTTCATAACGAGCTGTAATTGAAAATATAACTGGTTGGTTAAAAACCAGTAAACGCCTGCTTGAACCAATCCATATAAAGGCTTAATACATCGTATTACCATACCTAAAGGGTATATAGGACGCAATTCATGTAGCAATTCCAATAATAAAATCAGCTATAAATTTGTTACTAATTATATATAGGTTTACGTTATATTTCTGATATCAAACATAAACTTGCCCTTAGTTTTAACTAATAATCTTACTACAAAAACGACTACCAAACGCTATTTGATCTTTTAAATCGTTAGTAACTGTATAAAAATCCAGTCTTTGCCTTTATTTCTGTATCCTCAAGTAATTAAACGTGACTTTTTGTAAAGCCGCTCCGTAGTCTTATCTTTAACATTATAAATAATCCTTATCTTCAAGATTATAACTTTTAGGCCTTAAAGATTAAAATCGGCTTTTGATATCAATGATATAAGTCATCGAGTTAGAAAATCGTTAATCTCAACCTTGTTGTCTTCTTTGAAAGGTTTATAGAGGGTTTTAATAACGCTTTATACTCGAAACTTTAGTGCCAAATATTTGTTATCCTTTTCTTTCCTACTTAAATAAGCAGTATTATAAATATAATCCGGTTTTATTCCTCCTCTTTAATGTTTCTATTTTTCGGGGGTCTTCCGCACCAGCAGTATTTTATCGGCTTGTTGATAACTGGTGAAGAAGGTTCGTATTAGCTTGATCGTTTGGCTTAAGTGTTTTCATTATTAGTAGTCCTAATATAAGGCTTAACTTAGGTAGTTCCGTAAAAGATAGGACTGTTAACAGTTTCAACAAATATTTCAGAGTTAGTGATACATAAAGTTTTATATGGGCCCTTCTATTTATCTGGCTCCCGCCACACGAAAACTTTACTTTACAACGGCAAAGCAAATACGTTGATTATTGTAAGGTCTTTTTTTGGTCTTAAGGGCATTATTAACCTGGCAGCGTGCCGATTCTATCCGTAATTTTTTTAAAGCTTTATTATAGGCTATAACTTGTTTTTAAGCACTTACTCATAGCGGAGATTCACTCGTTAGATGTGAGTACGTTCCAAAGACCAATAGCGTTAGCATTATGCTATCAAGGCCTATAATATCGTTTACATCTTTTACCGTTATCTCAAGGCGTGCCTTCAGATCCATAAAGCTTACAATTTCTAACATAAGGATATTATACGTTCGGTGAAGTAAGTCGTATACTCTTTTAAACTCCACAATACTCTAATAGGCTTCTATAGACACCTACTTACACCGGATACCAATTATTTTCACGTTTTTCTAAAACTCCACCGCCGTAAATCTAGTGCTAATATCATAATCAACAACGTTAGGTAGGCCAAGATACGTTTTAATTTATAATATCCTTAGTATTTCCCACGTATCTTTTGCTAAAAGTGATTTCAAAAACTAAACTTTATAAAAAAAAGGTTACAAAGTTCACAACGTAAAAAACAAGCTTATTATTGAGGTAAAACATATCGATAAAAACCTTGCATTTAAATTCTTCATCGTCTTTTAATATGAACTTAAATTTTCGAGGGGGTTAAGTATACGTTTCATAGTGGTAATAAAGCTTTTAGATAACTTCCAAGGTAAAGTATTCCACATTTTTATTCCCTACAGACTTTAAGACTTCATAAAGCCTATTAACAGTTAATTTATTAAAGTGTCGATATAATTAACTTATTTCCGGCTTCGTCAAGTTTAATACCACTAATTTAAGGATTTAAAGATAGAAATATAGGTGCCTCTATTTAAAGGTGAAAGGAAACCTTTAGCTGTTTTGGACCAGTTCATCAGCGTTAACGTTAACGTTAATGCCAACGGTCTTTATATCCTTTAAGTAGAAAAGGAAGGGAATAAGGGACTTAAAGATATAAAAAGTAATCGACTTCATAATAGTTTAAACTATTGTTGTCCCTAATAACGATAGTTATTCGCCCAATCCGAAACAAACTTTAGCCTTGCCAGTATCATTACGATTAATCTCAGTAGTTATAATATTTTCCCTCCGTAGTACTACGTACCACGAATATCCTCCTATTAAGTACCTTAATACTCTTATGTATAATCCGTGTAACGATTGTGAAGGTTAAAAGTGTGTAAGAAGTAGGAGGCTTAATTAGTGTAAAGGTAAGGGTTTTCACCACCCAAATAATATAAAAGAACATAGTCAACTAAGTACTAAGCCGCGCTAGCAACAGTATCTTTATGCCAATTAATTTACTTAAGGGTATTATCGTTGTTAGTAGGATCATAGCCCTAGAAGTTAACGATTTTGTACAAGTAGTTTTATTTAAAAGTAATAAGGTATTGGATATAATATGTTACCTTTTTATTATTTATTTCGGCTGAGGGATACCGAGTTAACTAATAGCCAGACTTTCTACAAATCCAATATCTCTTACCATTATCATGACGATAATGCTTACAGTTACTAGGTTCGCTTAAATCTTAACCCTATTGGCGCCAACATGACTGCTATCTTCAGTCTATAATTAATAAACCAAACCTTAGGTATTAAGGGCGCCCATAGCCGTACTTGCAATCGACTCAATTAACTACTATAGGGTCTTTTTTATCCATATTATGGAAGTTGTCGGCTTAGGGGTATATACCAAACGAGTTTGGTATATGCGATATTACAGTTATAAGTAAGGAACGAAACTGGCTAAAAAGTCCTTCGCAGGTGGTATTTAGGCGTTATAAAGCGTATTTAAACTCGTTAATACCCGTAACGGCTACTTGTACCTGCTAGCGAAGTGTGACTTCGCTAGCTTGTGTTTTCCACATTAATTGATAGTATAGAATTAGCTTATTAAGAATTTAATTAATTATATCTATTGGTATTTCCTTCTTTTTCTTCTTCGCCATTATTGTAGTTCACCGTATAGTAGTCTAGTTTATATTATATTAGTAAAGGTGAATATTTTATTCAAAGTAATTCTTTATACTATTATAAACTTCGCGAAAAACGGTTATTAGGGTTATAAAGGTTAGATAGTAGTCCTTAAGGTACCTTGTGAGGATTTTAGAAAATAATAAGTGAAACCAAAAGGAGAAACCTCCATTTACCTGTAAATTTTTAAAAAGAGAATTATTTTCGTGTCTAAAAAGTTGTAGGACTTTCCGTCATACTTATCTATATAGTTTCAGACTTTAAAGAAGTCCTTCAAAAGTTTTCAATTAATATTAATCATTTTAAAAAGTCTCAAAAGCAAGTTACAATAGTTGTCTCAATCTTCATTAGTAATATTTTCTGGCAGTTTAAGTCTTACAGCTGCCAAAGTACAGTGTTAAGGGTCATTATTAATCGTTTAACCCGAGGGATAATGTCCTATAGTAAGACCTATAATAGGTTTACGTATATAAGAAAACCTGCCGTGAAAAAGCCGTTAAATGGCTTAATGATTAAAAGGCTAAAAAGCAAAAGGGGCTTCATTTTTTTAAGAAACTTAACGATTTTATTTAATTGACTGATATAAAACACCAATGTCAATTCCTCTAACGGTGTTAGAGGCTACTGATTCACGTGCCTTACCTCCGCTAAGAACGTATTTCTCGCTATTACGTAGGGGTATTAGGCTACCAAGCAGATTAATAGGTTCTTTATCGCTAACGCATAAAAAGGCTTAACTTATTTAAAGGTAAAATAGTAGTCCTTTTAATCGCGTGTAAGGGAGTTAAAGTTTTCTAATACTCTTTCCCTTATAGTGTAGATTTTAAGGATATTCTTTAAGCTGTGCTAAGTTGAAAATTACTTATACCAACTTTGTAATTCCTTGTGCTAATACATACATCTATTACTTTTCAAGATCTAACTTAAGCCTTAACTTAACACCCTTTTAAATTAATATTTACATGTCAATAATCTAGTTACTAAAGAGATTACGAAAGTTGCGAAAAGCGTAGTCATGATTATCACCACCACCATGATGTTTAACAATATAGTAGCCAACAAAGTTAATGAAGTGTTTTTCGATCGAGTTTTTGTCAACATTTTACTCCTAAAGATTTTTATCGTATAGTTTTATAAAAAGGGATCCTAGGGTGTTAATCCTATTTTAAATCTTTTAAGTAGGTGTTATCTTAAAGTCCAGTGTAGTGTAAGGCTTTGCGGGCGAGGGACTTGGTGATCTTTGAGCGTAAAGGCTTAGTGTTTTGACGTAAAGTTGCGTAAAAACTTAGCGACTTAGCGTTGGGTCGCGCAACTTGACTTTCTCAGCGTAACTTGAATATTTTTAGTATTTTCGCTTAAAACAGTAAACTTGACGATTAAATTAGCGTAAATAAATTGAAAAGAGTAAAGTAAAGGCAAATATTCAGTGTAAAAGGTAAGATCTAAGGTCGTTATTAGTAGTAAAGATTGAAGTTTATTTGTTGTTATGTTGTAGGACTTAGTAGGTTTTACAGTAGTAACCCCCAGAATAGTAATAACTTAACCGTTTGCTAACTTGCTGATTTGAGACTTTTAGCGGTCAATCATAACTCTCTTTAAAAAGAATCCATAAAGATTTCTTTATGTTTTTCTAATAGCGATACCGTCGCTATCTCTAGACTGGCGTAAAGACTAACGCAACCTAAAGGTTTTGTTTAGATACTGCCGTAAAAACTGACACAATAGTAAAGATTCTTCGCAAAAATCTTTCCTTTATTCTAATGATAACGTAAAGCGTAACAACTGGAAAGTAACTTCTTCTTTTACTTAGCTAATCTGTGTTTAACCTAATAAGCGCTGATCAGTGTTGGTAGGGCTTTAGACGTTACAACGTTGTCGATTCGATTAGTCGAAGTAACAGTAGTATTGTAGTAATCAGATGATGGATGTATTGTTTTAAATTTGGCAGACTGATAGTCGGTCTACGCAGTCATTTGTATGGTCAATTGCTTAGCATGTGCTCTAGTGTAAAGTGGGATCATACTATACTTGACCTACAGTTAAATATACTAAGCTTATACAAAACAATAAACTCAACTTGCAGTCAGTATAGTTAACTTTACTGTAAGTAAAGTTGATCTACTGCATTGCAAATACTACTATTCTAATAGTTTTATCTTTAAAGCCTTAATATTATGATATTGAACTTAAAGGGACCGGAAATTATTTAATTACACTGACGTTTTAACCACCTTACCATTAATAGGTCATATAAAGTTCTAAAGTTCCCAAAGTATAAAAATGTAAAGTATTTTATTCTAAAACCTATTCAAAAGTCTTACCACTACTATTAAACGTATATTTAAGTCCGTCTGAAATTTACATTCATACCAAAAAACGATAAAAACCTTACTTGCGAGGTTTTTATTTATGTATTCTACTTAAATTACAAACCTGTTTTTCACGTCGGTAATTTTGTAGCTTTGTTTTATAGAGTTATGTTTTTTTTTTTTAAAAAAAAAAACTTAGCAAAGAACACGTGGAAAACGTTAAGTATTTTGTGTATTGACATGTACTTGTACCTACTTAACATCATCATCCATGATATTTACACTAACTTTGCGGTGACAAAATTCCAAGAAGATACCAATATAATAGGTATCTGATACAAAAAAGTGCCCATAAAGGCCTATTAAAGTATTAAAAATGTTAAAGAGACATACACTCTACTTCTCAGAGTTTATAACATCTTTATGCTAAAAATTAAAAGAATTTCGAATTTCGAGGCACGCCTTTAAATGGCGGTAAAAGATATAAATAACACTATAGGCTCTAACGGCTCAATATCAACTCTTCTGGTCTTTAAAGCGTACCTACGTCTAACGAGTAAATCTCTGCTATTAAAAAATACCTTAAAACGAGCTATAGCTTGTAATAAAGCTTTAAAGAAATTGAGAGAAAGATCGGTACGCCTCCAGGTTAACGATACTCTTAATATCAGGAATGGCCTTGTAACAATCAACGTACTTTCTTTTCCATTATGAAGTAAAATCTTCATGTAACGGGAGCCGAGTAAATAGGAAGACCTATATAAAACCTTAAATATTGTTAACTTTAAAATAGTTATTAAAACTATTGACTATTCTATATCTTTTAGTATTACACAGTTTAAACCCTATATTGAGTGTCAGGAATGGCCTTGTAACAATCAACGTACTTTCTTTTCCATTATGAAGTAAAATCTTCATGTAACGGAAGCCGGGTAAATAGGAAGGCCTATATAAAACCTTAAATATTGTTAACTTTAAAATAGTTATTAAAACTATTGACTATTCTATATCTTTTAGTATTACCCAGTTTAAACCCTATATTGAGTGTTGGAATAGTACTACATGCAGTGCAGTAGATCAACTTTACTGTCAGTAAAGTTGACTGTATTTCTAGTTGAGTGTATTACTTTGTGCGGACTTACCGCATTGTGTGTAAGACGAGTGCAGTACGTTACACTTTACTCTAAGGCACGGGCCAAGCAATTAGCCATACAAATTACAATGCAGACCAGCTAGCGGTCTGTCAAACCTAAAACAATACATATACCATCTAACCACGCAATACTACTATTACTTCGAAGAACAATCGAATAGGCAACGTGGAAACGTCTAAGACCAACCAACATTAGGGTTATTAATAATAAAAATCTTTAAGTTCAGCAACCGAGTTAATACGAACCTCTTTTACCCTTTATCAACAAGCCGATAAATCACTGCCGGCGCGGATGACTTCCAAGAAAAAAATTGGAGAGGAAAAAATACACTGTGTTACATTTATAATATTACTTAAGTAAAGAGAAAATGAAGATATCGATAACTTAATATTAAAACTTCAAACGTAAAATATTATTAAAAATTATGGTAAACCTTTTTTAAAAAGTGAAAAGATTGAGATTAATAGCCTATTAACTCGAAAAGTTATACAATTTATGCCGAATGTCGATTTTAACCTTTGAAACCAAAAAGAAACGATCTTTAAGTCGAAGATTATTTATGAAGTTAAAAGTAAAACTACGGGGAAGCCGTACGAAAAGTTACGTCTCATCGTTTAAGGATACGACGATAAAAGGAAAGACTAGATTTTCATATAGTCGCTAACGATTCAAAAAATGAGTTAACGTTTAGAATAAGCTTACTCGTTAAAACTAAAAGCAAGTTTACGTTTAATAGTCGAGATATAATGTAAAATTACACATAATTAGCAACCGATCTATGGCGGATCGTACTATTAGAATTAATATAGGAATTACGGTTTGTATACCTTTATAATACGGTAATACAATATATTAAGCCTTTATATGGACTGGTCGAAACAGGTGTTTACTAACGTTTAACCTATTAATCTTATTTTGAATTATAGATAAATACAAAATCTTTAATATGCGACCTGTATTTACTAGTAATGAAAAAAAAGAACTTTAACCTAGTAGGTATATCAACTAACGATACTCTTTTCATTAAAACGACTGGTTTTATAACGTTGAAACAACAAGCAATTAAGGACTTCAAATTCTAAAATCATAAGCCGGTTATGATACTAGCGAAGGGTAATCAACTCAACTTTAACAGATCGTCAATCCGTATGCTTAATGGTAATACCGGCCTTAGCTTTTACTAAAAGAGTCAAGGTATTAATTTAGCTACAATGGATAAAGCTGACGTGACCAAAGCCCAGCGGTACCTAAAATAACGTGCTTGTAGCAACTATATTACCACTTTGTGCTAATAAAAGGCTCCTTATAATCTTTTTATCGCGGCGTAAAAACAAAACCCAATTAATAACGGCTTTAATGGATTAAATAAAAAGATTAAGTAATAGTTTGGATACTACTATATACCCTCATAGATAGTATACATAGGCCAAGTAGCAGTGCACTGTATTACAAAGTGCTCTCCTGTAGGGTGCACGATAACTTGTCACGCTACAGGCTTCAATATTGTAAGACAAAAAGTACATCATGCATGGAGCGGTCTAGAAGAGGTATTCTAGAGTGGTACGCTCTAGGCGAGGGCTTATAAGCCCTCACCTATAGTGTGCATCTCTGGATGCTTCTTCTTCTAATTTATCTTGTTCTATTTTTTTTTACCACAATACCAATCTAACGATTACTCTTCTACTTACTTTTTCATGTGAATAATTATTTAGATCCTACTGACAGATAGACATAAAATCTAGACCAAGGACTTAATAAGGTATGATTTGACCTATTAATAACTAAATTAATATTTTTTACGGATAGGGTTTTTATGAATAATACTGATTTATCTTTACAGATCAGATTTTAATGACCTTTATTAATGAAAACAGGCTGGAAAACCAGTTCATATCATCGATAGCCCAATTTACCAAATCTTCATTAAGTACAAGTGGATTGCACGAGACGTATTTACTTTGAATATTTACGGTATAATAATAAGCTTTAATGTATATATGATATTGTGGTAAACCCTTAACATTATTATAAGGCACCTTAAGATTCCTTAAATCCCGGTGATAATATGTACCGATTCGAGGAGCCTGTTCAAATGTCTTTTGAAACTTGGAACTACTAACGAAAAACGCCTAATAATCGATATAATAGTATTCCGCGAAGCTTATAAAAAGAGGGAGATTGATGAATTCCTATAAATTAACGGTAAAAACAATCCTGATAATACTATAACAAAGATATCTCCAAACAAGCCCTTTAAGAAGTTTATAGATAGCAACAGGCTAATTATACGTATTGAAGACCACATTAATCGACCACCTGATAAACCTAAATTATGTAACGTCAGTTAAGGAAATACTAGTAAATTAAAAGACTGTTAGGAGATGAACGATGTTAACTTATTCAACTGGCATAGTTAAAGTAAAGGATTGTATAGGTTTATAGCGAATGAACTTTTTTTAGGAGTCAATAAAGTTGAAACTTGGATCCGTGGGGCAACTGACGGCAATTAGTGTCAATTTGTATACAAATAGGTGTATTTTAATGCGGAGGTTAATTAACAGTGATAACAATTTAGCTAATGAATGAGGTCGCAATTTAACGATTACCGGAAAAGATTAGTTAACTATACTAACGTACGCGTACAAACTGAAAAGCTGCTGGTATTGAAATAATAGAATTTACAGTATAATAGGTCAACTTTAATTACAGTAAAGTTAACTGTACTAATTATAAGTTGAGTATATTGTTTTATATAGGCCTACTATATTAGACTATAAGTCAAGTATAATATAACCCTACTTTATATTAGGGAACGGGCCAAGCAATTGACTATACAAATTACTGTGCAGACCAGCTAGCGGTCTGCCAAACCTAGAACAATACATCCACCACCTGACTACTGCAATACTACTGTTACTTCGACCAATCGAATCAAAAACGTTGCAACATCCTAAGGTATATTGATAGGCAAGACCTACTAACATTCCTTCTTTATTAAAAAGTATGTAAATAGTATATTTTGAGGGCTATGTTAAATTATAGCGAATATAGTTTATACACAAAACTTAACACCAAAATGCAAGAAATACTCTAGAAATAATAATTCCCAACGGGAAATTAGAAAGTAATATTCTAAAGCTTTAAAAGCATTATAATAAAGACTATAATTACTTTAAGCTGATAGTAATATTAATATTTATTAGTTCAAGGTTTCGATTGTAATAAGCGAGATCTATCAAGGGTTCTTGTTGGTAGGACTTTAAACGTTGCAACGTTGTCGATTCGATTGGTCGAAGTAACAGTAGTTTTATGTAGTCAAGTGGTAGATGTATTGTTCTAGGTTTGGCAGACCTCTAGCCGATCTGCACAGTAATTTGTATGCCCAATTGCTTAGCCCGTTCCCTGGACTGAATCGAGAACTCTACAATCAACTTACTTGCAGTCAGTACAGTCAACTTTATTGTAAGTCAAGTTGACTGACTGTACTGCGATGAACCTGCTCAAAATAGCAGTCAATATTGTTCCAATAGTTAGTTCTCTAGACAATATATCAAACGATTCTCCAAGTAGATTTCCAGGTATTTTAGAATCTATAAGCCTGTTGGTAGGCCTTGGACGTTACAACGTTGTCGATTCGATTGGTCGAAGTAATAGTAGTATTGCAGTAGTCAGATGGTGGATGTATTGTTCTAGGTTTGGTAGACCGCTAGCCAGTCTGCACTGTAATTTGTATGGCCAAGAGCTTAGCCCGTGCCCTAGAGTGAAGTGCAGTATACTGCACTCGATTTACACCCAATGCGGTAAGTCTATATAACATAATACACTTAACTTGCAGTATAGTATAGTCAACTTTATTTACAGTAAAGTTGACCTACTACATTATATGTAATACTATTCTAATACTAACGGTTTTTTTTTTTTTTTTAGTTTGTACACGCACGGCAGAATGATTAACTAATCTTTTCCGGTTGCCACCAAATTGCCTCCTTGTTAACTAGCCAAACCCCTATCAATTTTAGCTTGCTCCCATACTGAATTGTACCTAATTGCATATAAATTAACCTCATTTAACCTCAATTTCTCCGTTGCTCCGAGGTCCGAGTTTATCAACTCCTACGAATATTTCTTTCACCATAGACCTTTGCAGCTTTAACTGTACTATTTAAACAGATCGCTATTATCAATTCCCTGGTAGTCTTCCTATCTGACAGAACATCCTTGTCCGCCGTTACGTGGTTTTCCCGGCGGTCGGTTAACGTAGCTCTCGATACGTATGGTTAGCTTATTGCTGTTTACAAATATTTCCAAGGCTTTGTTTGGTGTAGCCTTTGTTATGGCATTTGCAAGATTATCTTTGCCATCGATTTATCGGAACTCCTTAATCTCCCTCCCCTCGTAGGCTTTACGGAGTACTATTACATCAATTATCAAGCGTTTTTCGCTAATAATTCCGAGCTTTGACAAATAATCGAAGAGACTCCTCGAGTTAGTACAAATTACCACCGGGATAAAGAGAATTTTTAGCTGCCTAATAATAAGGTTAAGGGTTTCACATAACGTTATACCTACGTTCAAGCCTACCATCATACCGTAAACCTCTGAAGTTAGTACTTTTTGTATAATGTTTTTACACTTAACGGAGGTTTAGTAAATTAGATTGCCGATAATATTAAATTGGTCTTCCCATTCATCTTTATTAACGAAGGTTATTAAAAAGCCGATTTATAAAAATAAATTATTTGTTGGAATAGTATTACATGCAGTGCAGTAGGTCAACTTTGCCTATAGTAAAGTTGGCTGTACTGCAAGTGTATTGCTTTGTGCGGACTTACCGCATTGGGTATAAGTCGAGTGAAGTACGCTGCACTTCGCCCTAGGGCACAAGCCAAGCAATTAGCCCTACAGATTACAGTGCAGACCGGTTAGCAGTCTGCCATACCTAGAACAATACATCCACTATCTAACCACGCAATAATACTGTTACTTCGACCAATAGAATCGACAATGTTGCAACGTCTAAGGCCTAACAAAACTGATCATTGCTTACTTTCCTATAGATTAAGCATAGATAAGCTAAGTAGAAGAAAAATCTACTTTCTAATTACACTCTACATTAAACAAAAGCGGTTAAAGTAAAGGAAAGATTCTTGTAAAAGGTCTTTACTATTACGTCGGTTTTAATGGTAATTGGTAAAAAAGATTTCTAGGTTATGTCGGTTTTAACGGCAGCTTAGAGGTGGCGACGGTATCATTATCGAAAACACTAAAAAATCTTAATTGATTTTTCTTAAAGACGTTAAGATTTACTGTCAAAAGTCTTAAAGTACGGAAAGTTAATAAACGGCTAAGTTATTACTACTATGGGTGTTACTACTATAAAAACGACCAAGTTATACGGCCAAATAACAAATAACCTTCGTCTTTTACTAATAACAACGACCTCCGAACTTACCCTTTACACCAAATCTTTGCCCCTACTTTACTTTTTTTACTTCCCACGCTACTTAAATCGTCAAGTTCGCTACCCTAAGCGAAAACACCGAGAATCGCTATGTCGCGTTAAAAAAGCAACGTTACGCGACCTTTTATCAAGTTGCCAAGTTTCCATGCGACTCTACAGCAAAACACCAAGTCCCCCACACCCAAAATCACCAAATCCCTCGCTCTACACGCCATACATAAGCTAAAACACTAAAATAGCTACCGCAAGTTCTCACTTTCAAGTTATTACCTACCTCACTTAAAAAGAAGTAGTTAAAAACCTTGGATCAGTTTTTACCAAGTATTACAACTACGATCTTTAGGGATACAACGTCGATAAAAAGTTAATTGAAAAGCACCTAACTAATTTCTTCGGCTGTTACATTATTAAATAAAACGGCGGCGAAGAATTTAACCGCGGTGACTGTGCCTTTCATAAATACCGTAAGATTTTCGAGGACTGGATTATGAATATGTAAAAGAAAGTTTAGAAAGCTATTAAGTCCAAATTAAGGGAAAAACTTAAACATAGAGGGATCTACGTGCTGAAAAAAAGCTCCGTAAAGCTAACAAAAACTTTACTTAACCTAACCTAATTTGAAAAGTGTTCTTAAAACCCACGGCCTAAAGGAAAGGGCGTTAAGGAATCTCACCGCCCTTATACGCAGTCTAAAGAACCTTTCCCTTAATACCAGCTAAGTTAAGCCTTTTTACGCGTTAACGATAAGGAACCTGTTAACCTGCCCGATAACTTAATACTTCTACGTAATAACACGGAGTACGCCTTTAGCTGCGAAAAAGCACGCGAAGCGAGGGTTGCCAACGCGGCTAAAGTAATTAACGTCGGCATTTTACACCAGTCAATTAAGTAAGATCGTCAGGACTCTTGAAACCTATAAGGCCCCATCGACACTTAGCGATATAATCGTCAAACGCATCAAAAACCGTCTCCCTTTGGACCCTACGTACGTAAACCAACCACACGCCCTACCAAAAGACTCTACCCATCGGGCAAAGCGACTAGCAATTACCCTTAACACTGTGCCTCGAAACCTACAAAACTTAAGCCATTAGGAAATACTAAATAAGCCTAGAATAATTATTGCGACCTCCCTCTAAAACCTATCAAAATGGTTAACATCAACTATAAATTAATAATAGACTTCGCCAAGATTTATAATAATACAAAGAAGTACGAAAGAAAGATTTACAATCTTTTCGACACCAAAATAATGTCTTTTTCAAATATCTGTAAGTAAATAGAGGTTTTACCCTCTGGTTTTTACTTACTATTCCCTAAAATCTTTACAAGTTACGCCAAAAACTACTACCCAACCTTCTTAACAAACGCTACCACATTCTGCGAAATCTACGATATTATAAAGGGCCACTTCGAATACGACGTTCACCTTACATAATACTATATAAATTGTATCATTACGCGGTAAACTATCATAATAATAAAAAAGAAAGAGGGGGAATTACTAATGGATATTTTTAATTCAATGTTCGATAAGCTAATAACATGTTAGAAAGTAATGGGGAAGGCCTATACTGGTAAAGCCACACTCCGCAAAAAGGTACGAGCAGCCGTTACGGGCGTTAGTAAATTCGAATACGCCTTACAACGTCCAAATATCACCTGTAAAGGATTTTTTAACCAGCTACACTTTTCGTTTACCACCATAATAACGCGTATACTAAACTCGCTCGGTATAAATTTTCAAGCCAACAACTTTTGTAGCGTGTATAAAAAAGACCTTACGGTAGTTAACTACGTCAACCGTAAATTCCTACGCCTACAACGCCTAAGGTTAGGTTCATTAACCTTAGATCCAAACTGGAGGCAAAACCTATACTAACGCTATTAAGATTTAGGCGGACCTGTTAACCGCAAACACTATCGTTGTAATAGTGGTAAAAATATTAGATCTGTGATAAGGCCGGCTATTGGTTCACTCGCCACCCTTCGACCTAACGTAACAACAAGAAAACAACGTACCATATCTAATACCCTACTACTTTAAAACAAAATTACTTAAACCAGGTTGCGGATATTAAAGACGATAAGCCAACTAACGTTATTAACGCCCCTAAGTAGATTAAGTAGATTAAGTAGCATAAAGATACTACTTTTAATACGGTAGCCTAATAACTAGCCGACCATGCCTTTTTATACCGTTTAAATGGTAAAGACCCTTACCTTTACCCTAACCATACCCTTGACCCCTTATATACCTTTAATCTTCGCGATAGTTATACAGACCATATGTTTCAAAGTATTATACTAGATGTTGAGGCAATAAGGTACTTAACAAAAGGCTATTCGTAGTATATAACACTATGAAGAGAAAGCATTACAGCCAAAAAGATTAATCGTCATGATAATAGCAAAGCTAAATTTAGCTTTAGCTCAAGCGATCAACTATCATTACTAGAGATAACTGTATTTCAAATTATTGTAGAAGCGATTACGTTCTACATTCTCAAGTCCCTTACCCCTTTCCTACTTTGCTTAAAGAATATGAAGACTCTCAGCCTTAACATTAATGTCAACGTAGATGAGCTGGTCAAAAACGGTCCAAGGTTTCTACTCGCCTTTAAGTAGGAGCACCTATAGTTTCATCTTCAAGTTCCGGAAACAGTGGTGTTGAACCTGACGGAGTCGGAGATACGTCAACTATACCAGTATTTTAACCACCCAGCTATTAACAGACTATATAAAGTCCTAAAGTTCGCAAGGTATAATGATGTAGAATACTCTATCCTAAAAGCCATTAAAAAGCTTTATTACCACTGTTAAACGTATACATAAGCTCCCTGGAAATTTAAGTTTACATCAAAAGACGATAAACACTTTAACTATAAGATCTTTATTAATGTATTTTACTTAAATAATAAGCCTATTTTTTACGTCGTTAACTCTGTAACTTTTTTTCATGAAGCCAAGTTTTTAAAGTCCCTTTCGGCAAAGGATACGTGGGAAACGTTAAGGATATTATAGATCAACACGTACCTGAGTTTACCTAACGTCTTTGTTCACGATACTAGTACCAACCTCACGGCGGCGGAGTTTTAAGAAGATACTAAGATAATTAGTATTTAGTGTAAACAAGTACTTGCAAAAGCCTACTAAAGCATTGGGAAGATTAAAAAGGTACACGCCTTACTTCTTTAAGCATATGTTCTTAAATTAAAAATTAAAAGTTTTACGGATCCGGAGGCACGCTTACAAATAGCAGTAAAGGGCTTGAATAACACTGTAGGCCCTAACAGCCTAGTGCTAACACTGCTGGTTTTTGAAGCGTACCTACGCCTAACGAATGAATCTCTGCCCTTGGCAAGTACTTAGAAACGTGTTACGGCTTATAGTAAAACTTTGAAGGGATTACGAAGAAAATCGTCACGCCGCCAAGTTGATAATTCCCTTAATACCAAAAACGGGCTTATGATAATCGACGTACTTACTTTATCACTACAAAGTAAAATCCTCGTATGGCAGGAGCTGGGAAAATAGAAGGGGCTGTATAAGATATTAAATATCGCAAACTCTAAAGTAATTGTTAAAACTGTTAACGGCCCTATGTCTTTCCGAACTATTCAGGTTAAGACTTATATTAAGGCTACTAACAATAACGACTTTTAAGTTAAACGACCGAACTAATACGAACCTTCTCCACCCGTTATTGACAGATTAATAAAACTTCGCTGGTGCGGATAATCTCCGAAGAAAGGGAATGTTAAAAAGGAGAAATATATATCAGGTCGAACCTATAATACTACTTAGGTAAGCAGAAAAGAGAAGGATAATGAAGATTTAACAGTAAAGCTTAAGGCAAAAGAGATTATCAAGACTTCCAGAAAACCTTTTAAGGAAAGCAATAGGGTCGAAATTAACGGCTTATTGATTTAAGGTGTAATATAATTTGTGGAAGAAGTCAATTTTAACCTTTAAGACCCGAATATCACGATCTTTAAGTCGAGGATTATTCACGAGATTAAAGGTAACACCATGGGGCGGCCGTATGAAAAGTTACGGCTAATCGTTTAAGGGTACAACGATAAAGGCGAGGACTAGATCCTTACATAGTCGCCAACGATTCAAAAAATTAAACAACGCTTAATAATTACTCTAACAACAAGTTTACTAGTTAAAATTAAAGGTAAGTTTACACTTAATAGCCCTAATATTACGTAAGACTATATACAATTAGTAAGGAACCTACAGCGAATTGTATTATTAAAACTACTATAGGAACTTCACGTTATCTACCCACTAGAAACGGTAATACGGTATATTAAACAACTATATAAATTGGCGGAGACAGACGTCTACTTATTCCTAACCTACTAATTGTACTTTAAAGTCTGGCTAACGATAAATTCTTTAATATACGACCCGTAATTATTATTGAAATAAAAAAAAGACTTCGATATAGTAGTTATACAAATTAACGATACCCTTTTCGTCGGAATAGCTAGCTTTGTAATACAGGAATAACGAGCTATCAAGGATTTTAAGTTTTGAAATTGTGAACCGATAACGACGTTAATGGAAAACAATCAACTTAACTTTAATGGATCGTTAATCCGTATATTTAATGTTAATACCGGTCTAAGCTTTCGTTAAAAGGGCTAGAGCGCTATTTTTGCTACAATCGACAAGACTAATAAGACTAGAGTTTAACGGTATTTAAAATAACACGTATGGGGTAGTTATATTGATACTTCATGTCAACTAAAAACCTTGTACGATTTATCTATTGCGGCATAGATATAAATACCAACGAATAAAAACTTTAATTAATTAAATAAAAGGTTGAAGTAATGAATAAGAAACCTGGATCGAGAAATCAATATAGTGCTAATTAACCTTTTAAAAGCCAAGCTAATATTTTTTTACGGATGGTTTCTTTACAAAAATTACCGACTTATCTTTATAGATCGGCTCCTAATAACCCTTGTGAACAAAAATAAACGGGAAAATCAATTTAGCATCACTGGTAACCCAATTTACTAAACCTCCGTTAAAATACAAAAGGATTACATGAAGCGTATTAGCTTTAGAGATCTGCGGTATAATAACGGGCTTTAATGTGTATATAACACTATAAAAGACCCTTAACCACATTACCAGGCAATTACGGATTCCTCCTATCTCGGTAATGATTTGTATCGATTTAAGGAGCCTTTTCAAATACCTGTCAAAGCTCGGAACTACTAGCGAAAGGCACCTGATAATCGACGTAATAATACTCCATAAAGCCTAAAAAAAGAAGGAGATTAAGGAGTTCCGATGAATCGATGGAAAAGATAATCCTATAGATACTATGACGAAGACCACGCCAAACAAAGTACTGGAAAGGTTTGTGAATAGAAATAAGCTGACTATACGTATCGAAGACTACGTAAATAGGCCGCTCAAATCACGTAACGGTGGACAGGAATATTCTGGCGGACTGGAAACTGCTATGGGATTAATAGTAATATGTTTAAGTAATATAGCTAAAGTTGTGAAGAGCTGTGGCAGAAAAACTTTTTGTGGGAGTTAATGAACTCGAACCTTGGAGCGGCGGAGCAATTGAGGTCAAATGGGGTCAATTTGAATGAAATCAGGTGTAATGCAGTATGGAACTTAATTGGAATTGACAGGGGGTATGAGGCCGCTATTTAGCGATTGCCGGAAAAGATTGGTTAGCCATACTAGCGTGCGCGCATAAACTAAAAAGCCGCTAGTGTTGAAATAGTATTATATACAGTGTAGTAGGTCAACTTTGCTTACAGTAAAGTTGACCATACTGCAAGTGTATTGCTTTGTGCAGACTTACCGCATTGAGTATAAGTCGAGTGCAATACGCTGCACTTTACCCTAGGGCATGGGCCAAGCAATTGGCCCTACAAATTACAGTGTATATCGGCTAGCGGTTTGCCAAACCTAGAATAATACATCCACCATCTGACCACGCAATACTACTGTTACTTCGACTAATCAAATCGATAACGTTGCAACGTCTAAGGCCTACCAACATTATTGTTGTTTGTAAAAGACTTGTTCGTGAAAATTATTAGTTTAGCCTTTAAATAGTCGATTAATACTATATTAATTCTATGGTCAAAGTTCCGTATCTGCTACTCCAACCTCTTATTTAGTCGATTAAAGTTTTTATCTGTTAATATTTATATTTATACCGCAAGAGATAAATCGTATAAGGTTTTCAGTTAATATTAAATAGTAATATAGCTATCTTGTATACGCCATTTTAAGTACCATTAAACCCTAAATTCATTAATCTTATCAATTGTAATAGAAATAGTGCCCTGGCCCTCTTAGTGAAAGCTTAGTCCGGTATTAATACTAAGTATACGGATTGACGATTTATTAAAATTAAATTGATTATTTTTCGTTTATGTCGTTACTGGCTTACAATTTCAGAACTTGGATTCCTCGATTGGTTGCTATTCCAATGTTATAAAGCCAACCGTTCCGATAAAGAGGATATCGTCAATTTATATACCTACCATACTAAAGTCCTTCTCTTACGTTACTAACAAATATGGATCATGTTGGTAGGCCTTAGACGTTGTAACGTTGTTGATTCGATTAGTCGAAGTAACAGTAGTATTGCGTGGTCAGATGGTAGGTTGTATTGTTCTAAGTTTGGCAGACTGCTAGCCGGTCTATACTGTAATTTATATGTTCAATCATTTGGCCCGTACCTTAAAGTAAAGTACAGCGAACTGCACTCGAGTCACACTCAATGTGGTAAGTCTTTACAAAGCAATACACTTGTAGTACAGTTAACTTTACTGTAGGTAAAGTTGACCTATTGCACTGTATGTAATATTATTCCAATACTGGCGGCTTTTTAGTTTGTGCGCGCACGCCAGTATGGCTGACTAATGTTTTCCGGTTACTACAGAATTGTCTCCTCGTTAACTAGCCAGACTCCTGTCAATTCCAGTTAACTCACATACTAAATTGCACCTAATTACATGCAATTTGACCCTATTTGACCTTAATTGATTCGTTGCTCCGAGGTCCGAATTTATCAACTCCTATAAAAAAAAATCGCCACAGCCTTTTTAGGGCTTTATTTGGTGTGGCTTTTATTATGGTATTTATAGGATTATTTTTGCCATCTATTAATCGGAACTTCTTAATCTTCCTTCTTTTATAACCTTCGTGGAGTGCTATTACATCGATTATCAGGCGTTTTTTACTAGTGGTTCCGAGCTTCGAAAAGCATTCGAAAAGGCTTTTTAAGTCAATACAAATTACCACCGGGATAAGAGGAATCCGTAGCTGTCTGTTAATATAGTCAAAGGTCTTCTACAATGCTATACTTACGTTAAAACCCGCTATTATGCCGTAGAACTTCGAAGTTAATACGTTTTATGTAATTCTTTTATACTTAACAGAGGTTTAATAGATTAGATTTCCGATAATGTTAAACTGGTTTTCCCGCCTATATTTGTTAACGAGAGTTATTAGAAAGCCAATCTGTAAAGATAAGTCGGTGTTATTTATAAAAGACCCGTTCGTGAAAATCATTAGCTTGGCCTTTAAAAGGTCGATTAACACCATATCAATCCCGCGGTCTAGGTTCTATATCTACTATTTCAACATTTTGTTTAATATATTAAAGTGTTTATTTATTAGTATTCGTATTTAAGCCGTAATGAATAGGTCGTATAAGGCTTCCGGTTAACATAGGGTGGTAATATAGCTACCCCATATATGTTACAAATACCGTTAAACCTTAGCCTTATCAGTCTTGTCGATTATGGAAAAAATAACGCCCTAGCCTTTTTAACGAAAGTTTAAACCAGCATTAATACTAAACATACGAATTAACGATTTATTAAAGTTAAGTTGATTGTTTTCCGTTAATGTCGTTACCGGCTTATAATTTTAAAACTTAAAGTCCTCAATCGTTTATTGTTTTTGTACTATAAAGCTAGCCGTTTCAAAGAAAAGGGTGTCGTCAATTTACATACGTATTATACCGAAGTTTTTTTTTATACGTTACCAATAAGTATGGATCGTATTTTTAATACTTTATTTCTAGTCGGGATTTAAAATAAGACTGATAGGTTAAAAACCAGTAAACGCCTACCTTATATAATCTATATAGTAGTTCAACACATCGCATTATCGTTTATGGTGGGTAAATAGCACGAAGTTTTTGTAGTAACTTTAATAATACAATCCGTTGTAAATCTGCTACTAACTATATATAAGTTTACGTAATATTACCGCTATTAAGTATAAATTTACCTTTAGATTTAGTTAGCAAACTCATTACTAAAGTAACTACTAAACGTTGGCTAATCTTTTAAATCGTTGGTAACTACGTAAGGATTTAGTATTTACCTTTATCATTGTATCTTTAAACTATTAACCGTAACTTTTCATATAGCCGCCCCATAGTTTTACCCTCAACCTCGTAGATAATCCTCAACTTAAGAATCGTGACATTCGGGTTTTAAAGGTTAAAGTTAACCTTCGATATAAATTATATTATACCTCGAATTAGTAAACCGTCCATTTCTATCTTATTACTATTTCTAAAAGGTTTACCGGAAGTTTTGATGATTCTTTATACCTTAAGTTTTACTGCCAAGTTTTCGTTATCCTTTTTTTTTCTATTTACCTAATCAGTATTGTAAATGTGGTTCGGTGTATATTTTTCCTCTTTAATATACTTTTTTCCCGGAGATCGTTCGCTCCGGAGGCATTTTATCGGCTTATTAATAATGGGTAAAGGAGGTTTGTATTAAATCGATTGTTTTGTTTGTAAGGCTTAAAGGTCTTTATTTTTAGTACCCCTAATATAAGGCTTAACTTGAGTAGTTCGGAAATACATAAAACCGTTATCATTTTTAATAACCACTTTAAAGTTTACGATACTTAATATTTTATACGGCTCCTTTTATTTACTTGGCTCCCGTTATACGAGGACTTTACTTTGTAATAGTAAAGCAAGCACGTCGATTGTTGTAGGCCCGTTCCTATTATTAAGGGCGTCATTAACTTAGAGGCGTGCTGATTCCCTTCGTAGTTCCCTTAAAGCTTTACTATAAACCGTAATACGTTTTTAAGTACTTGCCGAGAGCGGAGATTCACTTGTCAGGTGTAGGTACGCTCCAAAGACTAGTAACGTTGGCATCAGGCCGTTAGGTCCCACGGTATCATGAAAGCCTTTCACTGCTATTTACAAACGTGCCTCAGAATCCGTAAAACTTTTAATTTATAGCGTAAGGATGTTATACGCTCGGCGAAGTAAGGCGTATACCCTTTTAACCTTTCCAATATTTTAGTAGGCTTTTTCAGGTACCTATTTGTATTAGATACCTACTATTTTAACATTTTTTTAAAAACTTCGCCGCCATGAAGTTGGTATTGGTATTGTGGACGACGACGTTCGATAAACCTAAGTACGTATCAATTTATAATATCCTTAATATTTCCCGCATATTCTTTGCCGAAAGGGACTTTAGAAATTTGGCTCCGTAGAAAGAGGTTGCGAAATTAACGACATGTAGAATAGGCTTGTTATTTAAATAAAATACATTGACAAAGATTTTACAATTAAAGTTTTTATCGTCTTTTAATGTAAACTTAAATCTTCGGGAGATTTAAGTATATGTTTGGCAATGGTAGTAAAGCCTTTTAATAGTTTTTAGGTTAAAGTATTCCATATCGTTATGTCTTACGAACTTTAGGACTTTATATAGTTTGTTAATGGTTATGTAGTTGAAATGCTAGTGTAGTTAACGTATCTCCGGCTTTATCAGGTTTAATACTATTGTTTCCAGATCTTTAAGATAAAACCATACGTACCTTTATTTAAAGGCGAGTAAAAACCTTTATCTGTTTTTAATCAACTCGTTTATATTAACGTCCACGTTAACGCCGAAAGTCTTTATATTCTTTAAATAAAGTAGAAAAAGTGTAGGAGACTTAAGAATATAAAACTTAATTATTCTCATAATAGTTTAAATTACCGTTGTCCCTAGTAACGATAGTTATTAGCCCAGGACAAAGCCAATTTCAGCTTTGCTAGCATCGTGTTGGTTAATTTTAGTAGTTATAGTGCTTTTCCTCTGTAAAGCCATATATTACGAATAGCTTCCTATTAGGTACCTTGTCGCTCTAGTATTTAGCATAATACCCTAAAACGTGTAATTGGCGTAACGATCGCGAATATTAAAGGTATATAAGGGGTTAAGGGTATGATTAGGGTAAAGGTAAGGGTTTTTACCATTTACATGGTATAAAAAAGTATAGTCACCTAATTATTAGGTTAGCGTGTTAAAAACAATATCTTTATATTACTTGATTTAATTAGGGTTGTTAGCGGCGTTAATTGACTTATTACCTTTAGTATTTGTGACTTGGTTTAAATAATATTATTTCAAGTAGTAGGGTATTATACGTATTACGTTACTTTCTTATTATCACGTTCAACGGGGGGATGGCGAGTTAACTAGTAACCAGCCTTATTATAAATCTAATATCTTTTATTATTATTACGATGATCGTGTTTGCGGTTAATAGATTCTCTTAAGTCTTATTAACGTTAACGTGGGTATTACCTTTAGTTCGGGGCCGAGGTTAATAGACCTAACCTTATGCATTATAGGCGCTCGTATTTGCGGTCGACGTAATTAACCACCGTAAGGTTTTCTTTATTTACGTTAAAATAGTTGCCGGTTTAGAAATACATATCAAGCGAATTTGGTATACGTGCTATTACGGTAGTAAACGAAAAATCTAACTGGATAAAAAAGCTTTTACAAGTGATATTTAGACATTATAAGGCGTATTCGAATTTACTAACATCCGTAATAGCTACCCATATTTACTCGTAAAATGTAGCTTTACTAGTGTGGGCCTTTCCCATTACTTTCTAATATATTATTGACTTATCAAATATTTAAT
Organism: Anisogramma anomala; assembly: GCA_038502455.1. Taxonomy (NCBI): domain Eukaryota; kingdom Fungi; phylum Ascomycota; class Sordariomycetes; order Diaporthales; family Gnomoniaceae; genus Anisogramma; species Anisogramma anomala. The sequence continues at coordinate 256,237 of JASMMZ010000013.1, read as the reverse complement.
TAAGTATATTTATTGGTGATTTTTCTTTTTTTTCTACCATTATTATAATTTACCGCGTAGTAGTCTCGTTTGTATAGTATTACATGCGGTGGATGTCGTACTCAAAGTAGCCCTTTATATTATCGTAGATTTCGCAAAATATAATAGCATTCGTTAGGAAGGTTAAGTAGTAGTATTTGGTGTAATTTTTAAGGATTTTGAAGAATAATAAGTAAAAACTAAAAGTTAAAACCTTTATTTACTTGTAAATATTTAGGCAAGGTATTATCTTAATATTGAAAAGGTTATAAGGCTTTTAGTTATACTTTTTTATATTATTTTAAATTTTGACGAAATCCTTTATTAACTTGTAATTAATATTAATCATCTTTATATGTCTTAAAGAAAGTCCGCGATAGTTATTTTAGGCTTAGTTAATATTTTTTTAACTATTCAAATTTTAAAGGTTTCGAGATTCAGTGTTAAGGGTAATTGTTAATCGTTCAAACCGAGGGGTAAAGCCCCATAATAGAACCTGTAGTAGGTTTGCGCGCGTAGGTTTATTTAAAGGGAAAAGATTTTTAAGGGTTTTGGCGATAAACTTACTAAAGAACGATAGGTACTTAAAGGTTTTAGGAAGCCTGACTATTTTGCTTAATTGACTGGTTATAATGATCACACTAAATACCCGTGAGTATATAGAAGGTGTCAGAGGGTTTATATCATCAAGAAAGTAGCAGAGGTGCCGAGTAAACAATATCGCAACCATAAAAGTAATGATCAAAAGCCATGAGGCTATTTAGATGTATAGAGTAAATACTTAGATTGACAACTAAAGAGCTATGAAGGAAATACTATCTATATGGTACTGACCGTATCCTTATATATTTGTGCCTTCATATCGTCTTCAGTACTGGATCCCTTGAATCAGTGCTGAGTCCGCTGATCTTGAATCACTTGGATCAGTACTGATACAACTGATTCTACTGATTCTAATCACGTGATTGGCTTAGTTATTTCCCTGCTAATAAAAGAGAGGTGTTCCTCGCCTGATGTGTTGGACTTTAGGCTCTAAGTAACTTAGCTGCACACTGGCTTGCTTCTCAATCCGCCATCATACTTGAGTCGTAACACTGGTGTAAAGCGCCAACGTCAATACCTTTAGCTGCGTTGGCGGCCGTTACTTTGCGTGCCCTGCTACCGCTGAGGGCATACTCCGAGTTTTCACGTAAAAGTATTAAGCTACCAAGTAGGTTAATAGGTTTTTTATCGCCAGTGTATAAAAAGGTTTAACTTAGCTAAAGGTAAAGGGGAAGTCTTTTAGATCATGTGTCAAGGCGTCAAGGTATCTTAATATCTTTCCCTCTTTCTTAAAGGTTTTGAGGATTAGAATCCTAGGGGTAATCGGCCTATTGCGCTAGTTTAAAGAAGGTTTTTTCCAGTTCCACCGGTATTTTGTTAGGAATATAAATTCTATAAAGTTTAACTTCCTTTTTTAAAACTTGGTTTTGACCATTCGTTAGATTATCTTTCATATGTTAAAGGTCTAGTGGCTAAAGAATTCGCGGAAATCTTAGAAAACGCGAGTATCGCAACCGTATTTATTACCGAGGTTCGCGTCAATAATGTATTAGCCAACATAGTTGGTCAGGTGAGCTTTAGTTGAGGTTTTATTAACGTCTGTGATCCATAGTTGCTGGTCGTAGTGGTCATGGAAAACTGATCCGAGGGCTTCAACTTTTTTTATATATTCCTGACTTGGGGCCATCTTGACGGTTTGGCTTGGTGATTTTGGACGTAGGGACTTGATGTTTTGGCGTAAAGTCGAGTGGAAACTTGGCGACTTGGTGACTTAACAAGAGGTCGCGTAACGTAGCTTTCTCGGCGTGATTTGGTGTTTTCTCTAAAAGCAGCAAACTTGACGATTAAAGTGATGTGGGGAATGAAAAAGAGTGAAGTATGGGTAAAAGTTTGGTGTAAAGGGTAAGGTCGAAGGTCTTTATTAGTAGTAAAGGGTAAAGGTTGTTGTTTGGCCGTGGGATTTAGTTTTTTTTTTGTAGTAGTAGTATCCATAGTTGTACTGACTTAGCCGTTTGCTAACTTGACGAACTTTGAAATTTCTGACAGTTAATCTTAACGTTTTTAAGAAAGATTAATAAATATTTCTTGGTGTTTTCGATAGCGATACTGTCGCTACCTCTAAGTTTCCGTGAAAACCGATGTAACCTAGAAGTTTTTTTTTACTTACTGCTGTGAAAACAGACGCAGTAGTAGAAGCCCTTCGCAAAAATCTTTCCTCTACCCTAGAGGTCGTTTAACTTAGAGTGTAACTGTAAAGTAGTCTTTTCTTTTACTTAGCTTATCTGTGCTTAACTTAGTAGGCAAGTACTGATTAGTGTTGGTAGGCCTTGGACGTTGCAACGTTGTCGACTCGATTGGTCGAAGTAACAGTAGTATTTCGTGGTTAGATAGTGGATATATTGTTCTAAGTTTGGTAGACTTCTAGCCGGTCTGCACTGTAATTTGTATTGCTAATTGCTTGGCCCGTGCCCTAGAGTGAAGTGCAGCATACTGCACTCGACTTACACTTAATGCGGTAAGTTTCCACAAAGCAATACACTTGCAGTACAGTCAACTTTACTGTAAGTAAATTTAACCTACTGCACTACATGTAATATTATTCCAACAGATCGTATATTGAAGACTTTATCGTTAGCCGGGATTCAAAATACGATTATTAAGTTAGTAACTAGTAAACGCCTACTTTAACTAACTTAGATAATAGTTTAATACACTGTATTACCGTTCCTAATAGGTAAATAACGCAGAGTTTCTATAATAGTTTCAACAGTATAATCCGTTGTAAATCCGTTGCTAATTATATATAGGTTTACGTAATATTATAACTATTAAGTGTTAACTTACCTTTAGCTCTGGCTAGTAAACTTATTACTAAGGCAATTACCAAACGTTAATTAATTTTATAAATTGTTAGTAATTACGTAAGGATTTAGTCCTTACTTTTATCGTTATATTTTTAAACGATTAGCCGTAACTTTTTATACAGCTGCTTTATAGTTTTACCCTTAACCTTGTGGATAATTTTCGATCTTAAAATCGTGATATTCGGGTTTTAAAGGTTAAAATCTGCTTTCGGCACAAATTATATCATATCTCGAATTAATAAACCGTTAATCTCAACCTTATTGTTTTTCTTAAAAGGTTTGCTGGAAGTATTAATAATACCTTTTACCCTAAATTTCACTGTTAAGTTTTCGTTATCCTTTTTTTTTCTACTTACATAAGCAGTATTGTAAATGCAGCCCGGTAAATATTCCTTCTTTTTAACATTCTTTTTCTTCGGAGGTCATCCGCGCCAGCGGTGTTTTATTAGCTTATCGATAACGAGTAAAAAAGGTTCGTGTTAATCCAGTCCTTTGATTTAAGGGTCTTTATCATTAATAGCTCTAATGTACGGCTTAACCTAAATAATTCAAAAAGATAAAAACCGTTAGTAATTTTAACAACCACTTTAAAGTTTACGATATTTAATATCTTATATGGCCCCTCCTATTTTCTCGGCTCCCGCTACACGAAGATTTTACTTTATAATGGAAAAGCAATTACCTCGATTATTATGAGCCCGTTTTTGGTGTTAAGGGCGTTATTAACTTAGCGGCGTGCTGATTCTCTTCGCAGTTTCTTCAAAGCTTTGTTATAAGCCGTATCATGTTTTTAAGTACTTACCGAGGGTGGAGATTCACTCGTTAGGCGTAGGTACGCTCTAAAGACCAATAGCATTAGTATTAGGCCGTCAGAGCCTATAATATCGTTTAAATCTTTTACTACTATCTGTAAGCATGCCTCCAGATCCGTAAAACTTTTAATTTCCAACGTAAGGATATCATACGTTGGGAGAAGTAGAAAGTATGCCTTTTTAACTTTTCCAATTCTTTAATAGGCTTTAATAGGTATTTGTTTGTATTAAATACCTATTATTTTGGCATTTTACTAAAATTCCGTCGCCGAAAAGTTGGTATCAGTATCGTAAACGACGACGTTAGGTGGACTAAGATATGTATTAATTTATAGTATTTTTAACTTTTCCTTTGTATCCTTTGCCGAAAGGGACTTTATGAATTTATCTCCGTAAAAAGAAGTTGCAAAGTTAACAATGGAAAAAAACAGACTTATTATCCAAGTAAAATGCATCAACATAAATTTTATAATTAAAGTTTTTATTATCTTTTAATGTAAACTTAAATCTTCAGGGAGTTTAGGTATATCTTTAACAATGGTAGCAAAGTCTTTTAATGGCTTTTAGGGCAGAGTATTCTATATCGTTATATCCTACAGACTTTAAGACTTTATATAGGCTATTAATAGCTACGTGGTTAAAACGCTGGTATAATTAATGTATTTTTGGCTTTATTAGTTTTAATATCACTATTTCCGGACTTTAAAAATAAAACTATAAGTGCCCCTACTTAAAAGCGAGTAGAAACATTTAGATGCTTTTAACTAGCTCGTTTACATGAACGTCCACATTAACGCCGAGAGTTTTCATATCTTCCAAGCAAAGTAGAAAAGGGGTAGGTGATTTGAAGATTTGGAACGTAGTTTCTTTCATAATAGTTTAAATTACCGTTGTTTCTAATAACGATAGCTATTCGCCTGGGCCAAAACCAATTTTGACCTTGCCAGTTTCATAACGATTAATCTTAGTGACTGTAGTACTTTCACTCCGCAGTACCATATACTGCGAATAGCTTCCTATTAAGTACTTTGCCGCCCTAATATTTGGCATAATACCTTAAAACATATAATCCGCGCAATGATCGCGAAAATTAAAGGTATAAAAGGAGTTAAGGGTATGGTTAAGGTAAAGGTAAGGGTTTTTACCATCTAAATGGTATAAAAAGGTATGATCGGCTAGTTACTAGACTACTATATTAAAAGTAGTATTTTCGTACCACTTGATTTACTTAAGAGCGTTGACGACGTTAGTTAGCTTATCGCCTTTAACATTTACAACCTGGTTCAAATAATCTTATTCCGAAATAGTAAGGTACTGGATGTAACACATTGCTTTCCTGTTATTACGTTCGACTGGGGGGTGGCGAATTGATTAATAACTGGTTTTACTACAAATTTAATATCTCTTACCACGATTACGACGATAATACTTGCAGTTAATAAACCCACCTAAATATTATTAACGTTAACGTAGGCATTAATTTTAATTTGGGGCTGAGGTTAATATACCTAACTTTAGGCGTTGTAGGCACCCGTACTTACAGTCGATGTAATTAACCACTGTAAGGTGTTCCTTATTCACGTTAAGGAAGTTGCCTGCTTGGAAATATATACCGAGTGAGTTTGGTATATGTACTATTACGGTGGCAAACGAGAAACGCAACTGGTTAAAAAAGCCTTTTCAGGTAATATTTAGGCGTTATAAAGCGTATTTGAACTTACTAACACTCGTAACAGCTACCCATACCTGCTCGCGAAGTTTAACTTCATTAACGTAAGCCTTTCCAATTATCATTTAACAAATTATCAGCTAATCAAACATTTAATTAAAAACATTCATTGGTAATTCCTCCTCTTTTTTCTTTATTATCATTATAATCTATCGTATGGTGGCTCAGTTTGTATAGTATTACGTAAGGTAAACGTTGTACTGGAAATAACCTTTTATACTATCGTAAATCTTGCGAAGCATAATAACACTCTTCAGGAAAGTTAAATAATAATATTTAACGTAATTTATAAGGATTCCGGGAAATAATAAGTAAAAACCAAAAGGTAAAACCTTTATTTACTTGTGAATATTTAAAAAAAGCATTATCTTATTTTCGAAAAAGTTATAAGGATTTCCGTCATTATTTTTATGTATTATCTCAGATTTTAGCGAAGTCCGTTATTAACTTGTAATTAATGTTAACCATTTTGATAGGTATTAAAGGAAGGTCGCGATAGTTGTTCAAAACTTAAATGGTATTTCCTAGTGATTTAAAATTCAAAGCTTCTGAAATACGATATTAAGGGTAATTATCAGTCGCTTAACTCGAGGGGTAAAGTCATATAATAGGGCTTATAATAGGTTCGCACGTATAAGTGTATTTAAAGGGAAAAGATTTTTTTAAAGGTTTTAACGGTAAACTTACTAAGGAGCGATAGATATTTAAAGGTTTTGGAAAGCTTAACAATCTTACTTAATTAACTAGTATAAAACGCTAACGTTAATGCCTCTGGCCGCGTTAGTGGCCGCTACTTCGTATGCCCTACCGCTGCTAAAGGCGTACTCCGCGCTATTATGTAGTAGTATTAAATTGCCGAATAGGTTAACAGGTTCCTTATTACTAACGCGTAAAAAGGTTTAACTTAGCTAAAGGTAAAAGAAATGTCCTTTAAATTGTATATAAGGGCGTTAAAATGCCTTAATACCTTTTTTTTTCTTTAAATGTTTTAAGGATTAGAATCCTAAGGGTAATCCTTCTATTAAGCTAATTAAAAAAAAATCTCTACTAATCATACCGGTGTTTTATTAAAAATGTAAATACCACGGCATATAACCTCCTTTTTTAAATTAGTCTTAACCTTTCTTTAGATTATATTTTACATATTAAGGGTTTAGTAACTAAAAAGTCCGCGGAAATCTTAAAAAGCGCAAATACCGCAATCGTATTCATTACTAAGGTTCGCGTCGATAATGTACTAGCCAACGTAGTTAGTCAGATAGGCTTCAGTTAAGGTCTCATTAACGTATGTAATTCAAAGTTACTAGTTGTAATAATCGAGGAAAACTAATCCGAAAGCTTTAGTTTTTTATATATATTCCTAACTTGGGCTATTTTAATGGTTTGGCTTATAAAGAGCGTGTAGAGCAAGGGACTTAGTAATCTTAAGCGTAAAGACTTGGTATTTTAACGTAAAGTCGCGTAAAAATTTGGCGACTTGATAACTTAGCATAAAATCGTGTAACGTAAGTTTTTCGGTGTAACTTAGTATTTTCGTTTGAAGTAGTAAACTTAACGATTAAAGTAACGTAGAAAGTAAAAAAAGTAAAGTATAAGTAAAAGTTTGGTGTAAAGCGTAATGTCGAAGGTTATTAGTAATAATAAAATTCGAAGGTTATTTGTTATAGTTATTCAACGTAGAAACTTAGTTGTTTTTATAGTAGTAGCACCCGTAGTAATACTAACTTAGCCGTTTACCAACTTACCGTACTTTAAAATTTCTAACAGTCAATCTCAACGTTTTTCTTTCAGAAGTATTAATAAAGATTTCTTAGTATTTTCGATAACGATACCGTCGCTACCTTTAAGCTGCTGTAAAAACCGACGTAACCTAAAAGTCTTTTCTACTTACTGCCGTGAAAACCGACATAATAGTAAAGACCCTTTGCAAAAATCTTTCCTTTACTCTGCCGGTTGTATAACTTAAAGCGTAACCAGAAAGTAGCCTTTTCTTTTACTTAGTTTATCTGTGCTTAACCTAGCAGGCAAACACTAATCAATGTTGATAGGCCTTAGACGTTACAACGTTGTCGATTCGATTAGTCGAAGTAACAGTAGTATTACAGTAGTTAGATGATAAATGTATTATTTTAGGTTTGGCAAACCGTTAACCGGTTTGCGCTGTAATTTGTATGGTCAAGAGCTTAGTTCGTGCCCTAGAGTGAAGTGCAACATACTGCACTCGACTTACCCCCAATGCCGTAAGTCTGCACAACGCAACACACTCAACTTGCAGTTCAGTATAGTCAACTTTACTTACAGTAAAGTTGACCTACTACACTGCATATAATACTATTTCAATAAAGCCTATATATTATCTTCTATATTAACTTGAACAATTTCAATCCATATTCATTATGTAAATAGAGACTTCGCTATTAACATGCATACAATACACGACAATTCGTATTACATGAGCCGATGCAATGGATAAGTGCAATTAATGAGCAATTAATAATAGTTTCAATAAAAATATATTTACATAAACGAAAGAAAATTCGTATTTTGTAGGATGTATTTTGTTCCAAGTTTAATATTCATGTTACTTGTACTATAATAATAAATCTTTTGAACAGTGGAAACGCTGTATGTTTTAGGACATATCTAGAAGACTATAACTGGGGATGTGTTGGTTATATATGGTTGATGACTTGCAATTTGTGCGCATCCCAGATCCGATATCCCAGATCCGATGCACTCCGGATCCACACCCTCCCCCTTTCTCTTCCTGCCCTTACCGAACAAGCCGATTCGTCGGGAAGGTTGCTGTATAGAATAAGACTAAATAGGCTCCAGTGCCTGTCGCTGCTTCGCGCCGCCGCATGTACTGAGGTAGTAAGGATACACGTTCCAACTTTGTCCGCAAGATCGCCGCATGGACTGCATGTACCGACACTCCTTGTCACGAGCCCAAGCAGTCTTTCCAACGGCCAGGCGAACGCCATGTTGCCGAGAAGAATGGCATCAACTTTTCTGCGGCTCCGTCGGCGACAGCATGTGTGCGCATGGGCGCGGCTGCACAGCACCAAGGCGAGCCCCCACCGTTTCCGGTAGTGGCGACGTGCCCGTCGCCAACATGCGACTGCGCGCCGACGCCCGAGATGCCCGCGGGCCTCCCTGTCGACGGCACCAGCAGGCTCAACGGGCTGATCGCGGCATACGCGGAGCAAGTGCTCGTCTGCACCGGCCAGGACGACTGGCCGACGCGCGTCGAGGAGGCCAACAGCGGCGACAACCTCGTCGCCGACCTGAAGGAGCTCTTTGGCCGCGGAGGCGTCTATTCCGACGTGAGTCGAGCTTGCGCTTGAGCCCCCATCCAATTGCCCCCACCATCGCCTCCTGAGAGAGAGAGTGTGTGTGTGGGTGTGCGTGTGTGTGTGTGTGTGTGTCGTGCGCATGCGAGAACGCTGACGGTAAGTTGCCCCGCGCCGGCGCCCCGCCACAGCCCTTCCACCACGTCGCGGTGCTGAATGCGTCGTTCCCGTCGTCGGTGCCCGCGCGGGCCGAGCTCCAGAGCACGTCGGCGTATCTGCTGCCCAGCTTCAAGTACGTGCCGTTCCTGCCGCGCGTGTCCTTCGCCGCCGTCGAGGCGCTGGCCAAGGGCTTCCTCCTGCCCGCGCGGCTGCACCCGCTGCACGACGGCCTGTCGCCCGCGCACCGCGACAGGCTCACGCGGAAGGCGGTGTACCAGGGCCTGCTCCACGGCGTGGGCGGCGTCGCGGACGTCCTGGTCCTCGTCTGTGGCCATGGCGGCCGCGACATGCGCTGCGGCGTCATGGGCCCCGTGCTGCGGGGTGAGTTCGAGGCGCAGCTGCCGCGAGAGGGCGTGGAGGTGCTCCGTGGACCGGTGCGGGTGGACACGGACGAGGACGTGGCGGCCATCGCTGGAGCGGTAGGGAAGCCGGCCTTGACGGCGAGGGTGGGTTTGATATCCCACATCGGCGGGCACAAATTTGCGGGCAATGTGATCATTTACCTGCCGCCCTCGATGATGGCTCACAATGGGCAGAGGCATCCTCTGGCGGGACATGGCGTGTGGTACGGGCGAGTCGAGCCGAAGCATGTGCAGGGGATCGTGCGAGAGACAGTCATGAGAGGCAACGTAATTGCGGATTTATTCAGAGGCGCTATAGGGCCGGACAGACAGATGTTGAGGTTATAGCACTGGCTTTGGCGTTGCTCGAACAAATCCACATTGGTTGGTTAGTCGCACTGCGACACTTGGCCACCCTCAAGCAAGCGGCCTAGGTTTCCAGTGTGACCCATATGGGTACCATAGCCTGCGCAATATAGCATTCGAAACATTGTATTGGGTTTAGATTCAATTTCAACGTAGTGGCGACAGACAGCCTTGGGTCCTGTGGTTTCCTATTGACACAAGATGTGTGGTGAGCCCGTCCCATTTCTTGTGTGCCAGTGTGCAAAAAGTCAATAACACGCACGTGCCAACCTCGTTTCCCCCAACGCTTTCCTCCCTACCGAGTCCAGGCGTTTCTACACAAAATCCCTCACAAAATTCACCGTCAAAACCTACTTAATCCTGAATTTAGTCACATCGGCCTTGGGGTCAGTGATGGGCAGCCGGTGTATTCTCAGACTGACCGCGACACGCTGGAAATCCGGGACTGCCAACACCGCGCCATGCCTCACATCGCTGGCACCCCAGCGGTTTATCGCTTCAACAGGCCGCAGCAACAAGATCTGCCTCCATAGTATTCCAAGGAACTCAACGCTACCTACCACGCCCCCACCGAGAGTCACACCACCGTCGCCACCGCCACCATCCGGCCCCGGCGCAACCGCCACCCGGGCCCTCACCAGCAGCAGCAGCACATTCCGCCCAAGCCCAAGCCCAAGCCGCCTCCTCTTCACCCTCGCAGCGCTGGCCATCACCCTGCCCCTCCTGCACACCCTCTACACCGGCCCCGACCCGCGCGCCACCCTCAACAAAGACCTCTTCACGCCCTGCACCGTCCTCTCCAACACCCCCCTCTCCCCCTCCGCCTTCCTCCTCACCATTCAACTGCCCTCCCCCGCCGCCACCACCACCTTGCGCAACAGTAGTAGCAGCAACAACAACAACAACAACAACAAGGCCATCGTCGCCGCTGCCCAAGCCCACGGCCTCTGGTCCGTCGAGGTCAAGCAGCCGCAGCTGCAGATCGCGCGCAACTACACGCCCCTGCCACTACCACCACCACCCCATCCCGCCGCCGCCGCCGACGGCGGCYGCCAGCCGCCGCAGCCGCCGCAGCCGCCGCAGCCGCCGCAGCCGCCGCAGCCGCCGCAGCTGCGCTTCTACGTCCGCCGCTACGCCGGCGGCGAGGTCTCGACGTACCTGGCGCGGCTGCGCGCGGGCGACGCCGTCGAGGTCCGCGGCCCGCACCTCGGGCCCGACCTCGGGGCGCGGCTTGGCGGCGGCGCCGCTGGCGTGGCCACGCGGCGGAGGAAAGTCGTCTTCCTCGCCGGCGGCACGGGCGTCGCGCCCGCGCTGCAGGCGGCCGCGGCCCTGCTGGCGCGCGCGGCGCCCGTGGACGTGCATGTGCTGTGGGCGAGCCGCGGCGCGGAGGACTGCCGGGGGTGTCCCCGCCTTGGTGGTGGTAGTGGTGGTAGTGGTGCGGAGCCGCAGCAGCCGCGGCGGCGGCGGCGGCGGCGATGGTGGTGGTGGTGGTCCTCGAAGGGGAATGGTGGTGGTGATGGTGATGATGCTGCTGCTGCTGCTGCTGCTGCGCTGCGAGGGCATCGGGACGGCGAGGCGCCTGGTGCGATCATGAGGCAGTTCCAGGCGCTGCAGCGGGCGTACGCGGCCAAGGGGCGCGCGCTCGAGGTGCGGTGCGCGGTGGACGCGGAGGGAGGCTGCATCCGGGCGCGGGACATCGCGGACGCTGTAGCGGCGGCGGTGGCAGACGAGGGCGGAGCTGGACAGCGGGCGCAGGCGCAGGCCTGCCGGTTCCACTCGCAGCGGCTGCTGGAGGCCAGCACAGCGGGGTCCGATGCAGCTGGGCGTGTGGAGGTTGGGAGGCAAGGAGATGTGGCCGTGGGGGAGAGCAGGTGTGCTTGCGTTGGTGATGGGGAGAGGGGCAAGAATCTGTTCATCATTTCAGGCCCGGATGGCTTTGTGGGCGCGTTTGCTGGGCCCAAGGTTTGGGCTGATGGTGGTGAGCGGCAGGGGCCTGTGGGAGGAGTGGTCGCGGAACTGAAGAGGAAGGATCCGGGGACTTGGGAGAATTGGCTTGTTCTCAAGCAGTAAAGTGACAGCGCCGTGCAGTTTCGGAGGAAGCTTCCGCATGGAAAAGGGTTTGGACCTGGGACGGGGACGGCGCCGCCGCATACGGAGGGATACGTTGTATCTCACAGACCATGCATCAAAGACATGGACTTCATCACGAATCTCATCCGAGAATGGGGACACAAATGTGTACATAGCCTCTCCAGAAGCACAGACCAGCCGCTCTAAACGCCCAGCTATGCAATCACTACCAGCCCATCAACAAAGAAAAGCTACCTGCTCCAGACTCTCTCCAGCATCTGATGCCTGGGTTCATCAGATGCCCTGGACCTTGCGGTACGACGGTGGCTGAATCGTCCTTCTGATCAGCTTCACAGCATACGGCGGGATGAGTGAGATGGCGGCGATGGCCACAACACGCCAGGAGAAGCCCCTGTGCGTTGTCAGCAAGCTTCGTATGTGTAAGAAGAGGGCTCATAGGGACACATACAGCGTGAGAATGAAAGCCAAATCGAAGTACCCGCCCAAGAACGGGATCGACCCAACATACATTACGAAGGTTCCCACAATACACGCGATATTGACCCAGTGCCATGTGGTGATCTCGATCGCCACCATGAGCAGCTCGTTCAGCACCAACACTGTGAAGCTGACCGCGACCATCCTCGGGCCATCGACCTCCGTGAGAAGCTGCGACAGGCCCTGGATCATACTGCCCTGGTAAATACTGACAAACACCCACCCGAAGAAAGTCCGATACGACAGCGACCTGCCCTCGGTGAGCTCCTTGTAAAGTTCAGGATACAAGTTCGCCAGCTCCTCGTCGACATCCTTGTCAAGTGTCAGCGAGAAGACCGGCATGGCCGTGTACATGGTCGCGTAGCCCACGAGCAGCCAGTCCTTGTACAGACCCTCGGGCTCGAACTTGATCGCGATGCTGTACATAGTCTGGCATACGGCGATGATGAGCCCGCGGTGGATGACAAACTGGGCGAGCTTAGCGCTGCGCTTGTAGCTGTTGCGCCCGTGCCATACGAGGAGCTTGGTCAGGTGGAAGAACTGCTCGATGGAGAAATCGGCCGCCAGCGAGGCCTGGCGGCCTTCCTTGCCGACGATGCCGACGCCGACGTCCGCGGCTTGGATCATGGACACGTCGTTGCCACCATCGCCGATGCAGCAGACGCGCTTCTTGGTGAACTGTTTGATGAGCTTGGCGACCTCGGCCTTTTGTGTGGGAGAGCAGCGGCAGGCCACGACTGTGGGCAGCTGAACAGCCACGGAGATAAACTCGGTGCGGTAGTGCGTCAGGAACAGGGCCAGACTCTCGCCGTCAATCAGCAGACAGGCGTCAACTTTGCTCTTAAGAAAGTCGAGGTGGTCTTGTGCATACTCCTTCCTCTTCATCTTGGCGACGGTGTAGATGTACTGGCCACGCGCAACAAGCTTGGAACTCACGGCGACGCAGCGGGCTGTTTCCACCTTGTCGCCGGTCAACATCCAAATCTTGATGCCGGCATTTCTCAGAAGCTCGAGAGACGGCTTGACGTCCTTTTGTAGCCTGTCCTCCACACCAGTCACGCCGAGAAGCTCAAGGTCATGCTCCAGATACTGTGAGACGGCCTTTTGCATCCCGGTGTCACGGCCGCCGATAGCAAGCGATGCCTCGCAATACTTGGACTTGAACTCCTGGTATTCGGCTGGGGACATGCGCTTCCGGCCGACCACAAGAGTTCGCAGCCCTTCGCGAGCCATGTTTGCCGTTTCTTCGTCCAGCCAGTCGTTCGAAGCCACAATGGACCCCATGACAGTATCTGCACCCTTCTGGTAAAACCAGAGCTCGCCATCGGACAAGCCGGAAACTGTACCCGAGCGCTCGAAAAACTGCACAATGATGCCCATCCTTTTGCCGTCGGATGTGAAGGGGAAAACGTCTAGTATCCGAACTTGGACAACTGCTCTGCCAGTTTCAGTCGACACCAGCGTCATGCTCCTGCGGTCACGATGGACGAGGCGCAGGCCGACGGCCTCCGTCCATCGAACAATGGCGATTTCATCAGGAGATGAAGCTTGATAGGACGTGACCACCTGGCCATCCTCCTCGTCAGACGTGGGAGTAACATTGTGGCAGAGTGCCAGTGCCAACACGACATCGCGGACTCTTGTTCCGATTTCACGACGTGTACGCGTGGCTCCCACGTTGGCGGTAGCAGCGAAGTTGGAAGATGGGGTGATGAGGGTGGCGCTCGTCGAGGGGTCGATTGTTAACGGGATGTGAAACCCTTGCTTGACGTAGGCCGAGACCTCGTCCATGGCCTCGTTTGCGTATGACACAGTCCCGACGTGGATCTTCTTCATTTCCATTTCGTTCTGTGTGAGAGTCCCCGTCTTGTCACTGAGGAGGTACTCAATGCGACCCAAGTCTTCCGGTATGGTGCTCGTCCGGACCACGGCACCAGGCATTCCGGAATCGCGCTGGATGAAGCGCGAGTAGACGCTCTTGCCCAGGTCAAGATTGACACGGAGACTGATAGGTACGATGGTCGAAAATAAAATCAGGAACCGCATGATCTTGACATACCACAAGTTGCCTGGCACATTCCCAAAGCCCTCCAACGCAACGAGGATGATCGAGAGTCCAAGAGTCAGGACGCAAAGAATCTTGGTCAAGGAATTGATCTCGTACTCAAGCAGCCCAGTTTTTGTCCTCGACGGAGCTGTGGACAGAGCCGATCTTGTTTGGGGTCCTGTGTAGACGATCACAGCCAGAGTAATCGCGTTCGACGCGATAATCGTGTTTGCCCATGCTGTGTTGTCGATGGACAGGGCCGCAGAGCTGGCAGCGTTACCACCTTCGTCTTGCTGCGTCCTAGCAGAGTCTCCTGTAGCCTCTTGCTTTGTTGGCAACAGTTCGAGAGTGCCAACGAACTCATTGACCTTCTTGTCTGGCTTGCCGCCAGTCACGCGCAAGCGAACCAACTCTTCTGTGGCCAGTCCCTGGGATAGGGGTGACGCTAGTCGCAACTTCCAGTCAGTCTCACCATCCAGTTGATCTGTCTTGATGAAGGTCTCTCCTCCAGCTGCAGAACTTGATTCTGCCTCGTCGGCCACATTGGATTTTGAGCTGCCCTCCCCGGCGTGATCGAGACCTTCCAGTAGAGTGGACTGTTCGTGCTGCACAGGCCTCACACTTGGCTCTACATGGGTGTCTGACGGAAAGCACTTCAGGATCACCACGTCTGCCGGTACCCGGAGACCCTTTTCAAGCTTCAGCACATCACCCACTTTAAGATCTCGTGACTTTTTGCTGATTTCGCGGATCTGCGACGAGGGCGTCTTTCGCATGCCGCCGCTCTCAGCCTGCTCCTCCTCTTCCTGGATATCTGCCAGCCTGTCTCTCTGGGGCGTCTTTGCCTTCCGGCCCTTGCGCATACTGGCGGACTTGAGGGGTCTCCTCGCTCGACCACTCGTTGGGGTTTGATCTGGTTCATCGAATGCGATTACCGTATAAGGCTCCGAGTTGGCCTCATTATCTCTTTTTCTCCTTCCCACGTCATCATACGCCTCCTTTCCCATGGTGATCATTAGTACAAACGCCAGAGGGCCGACGTAGGTTGAGAGGTATCCAATCCTGAGGTGGGGTATTGCTTGGGAAAGGGCCACAAATAGGAAGTACATGTTGAAGAAGAAGGAGAATTCGTTGTAAAGTGTTATAGGGAGAAACGTAATAGCAGTATATTTCGCATTCGAAACCAGGTTTGGCGGGAAGCGAATCGACTGTGCGGAGCCGACGGCTACGAGCCTCGAGGCAGAAGGGTCATCCTCGTCCTTGTCGTCGTCCTCCTCTTCTTGCTCCTCTGCACCGCTCGAAGACATGAAGTTTGGTAAACGCAGTCTGCCCGAGAAGCTCGTTTGCCTCTTGTGGCCGCTGGCGCGTTTTGACCGGGCATCGTTTGCGCGTAGGAACGGCGCATCCTCGCTCGAGTCTTCCCGACTTGAGTTGTCGTCCCGGCCGCCCTCGGTTAACAGCGCCTCGGCGTCGTCGAGGCCATCGCTGGTGTCGGCTGCGAGCCCCGTGTAGCCCCTGGTCGACTTGCCCTTGCGGCGAAGACTACCCATGCGAAGGTTGCGCAGGGCGATCCTCGGGGCCCTTCGTTCAGCAGCTTCACGGTGGTGTCCTAGCGGCCCCGACTGTCGGCGAGGCTCATCGGCGGGAAAAGGGTCGAGCTCCTGGAGGTCGATGTCGAGGTCGGAGTCGCTGTCTTCGGTGGGGGAATCGGGTGGCTCTTTTGGACGGTATGGATTTGTAGAAGGAGGCATGCCGGGTGGAGGTCAGCCAGCGATTCCCTGATAGGGTCTGCCTGATCCGACCTATGTGTGGGAAGTGGAGGAGGGAGGAGTCTATCTTGGAGCGTGGCACGGGTCCGTTGGTTGACCGTGTCGTTTAACGTTCATGTGAAGATGCTAGGCTGGAGCTAGATTGCGTGCATCGTCAAGCACATGCATGAATTGCTGTGTTGAGTGGACTGGAGGGAAGGTTCTGTCCTGTCCATACACAGTGATAGGATGTCCAGGATGCGGCGGCTGTTGTAGACGGTCCTCAGCTAGGAATTGTGGTGTTTCTCGCCGTGAGTATCGAGTGAAGGAAGCAAGTGCTGAAGCCTGGTCGTAATACTTGTCTACAAAGCATACAGCAAGCTTCGTGACTAATCGACCTGCTCACGCCTTCGCTGACGGGTTTGCTTGCCGCCGGCGTCAACAGGGGGTTATTAGCTGTCGGTCACTTACTGCTTGCACCAGGGAACCCGTCGCACGGGCACTAGCCCGCTAAACCCGTCCTCTGCAGGCCGATCGCCACGGCGGGCAGTGAGCCGAGGAGGCCAGCTTGCCTTCCAAGTGACTGACCGGAAGCACAACCAACATTCCGACATCATCTTGCGAATTTGTCTATAGACTCTCCATACCTGGCTACGGCCTCGGGCGTTTTATCAACATGATGAAGCACTGTCCCTAGAACACAGTTGCATATCTTCACATCCGTTGCACATGTAAGCAAGTGTCTACCACTCGTCGAGCGACATTAACTTGGTGATGACTTTCACTTGTGATGCGGTCCCCCTGGAGGTGGCAGTCTCCAATACTAACAGTTATGTTTCTAGCAAAGTATCGCCGACTTTCTACTTCGGTCCTCCAGCTCCATGCCCATATAATTTTTTTTTCCTTTCTTCGATAGATTGACCTCGAACACACCTTGAGCGAACATGTCTTCAGGGGCCCCACGACCATCGTGGCATCCTGCCCTGATGCCGCATCGCGACGCAGACATTCCCGCGAAATCCGAGACATTCGACCTTTCTGTGCCACCCAGCCTGTCGTCAAAAGTTGATGAGCCCGCACAACCAGAGCCAGAGCCTGGGCCTTCCCGTAAACTCATCGACGCGTCAGGTCAGAGCTCGATTGGCGATGACTGGTTCCCACACTACGAAACAGGTAGTACTTGGAGCCACGGGGATGCCCAACCTCAACCGCAGGAGCAAGGGAAAAATGTCCAGAATGTCCAAGTCGAGCCTGAAACCGAGCCTGAGATACCTCAGTATTCAGAATACCAGCTTGAGCAACGACCGCATGTGGCACAATCTGAGTCACTGCCTCAAAAACTTGAAACCTCCCAGCCCCCAGACGAGTCGCCCAAGGAGGACGAATTCGAACTGCAGAAACAGGACGCCGCTGCGGCGCATGAGGAGGGCGAGTTAGATCAGGTATTTGTGGAGAATGCGTCAGCTGCGGACAACCTACCAGCTCAAGAAGAAGCACTGCAGGAAGAGGAGGCAGAGTATCCACCAGGTCCCAACCATGCCAGCAAAGATTCTTTTGCCCGGACGGTCTCTGAACAGCCCAACCTGGAAGACGACGAGGACGACGCACCGTGGAGCTTACCCCGAGCCGATTCAGACCTCTTCAAATTCATGCCACCCAACAGCAGGACGAACTCGTTCCCTGTCGTACCGACGTTGGATCCCCAGAAGCAGCATGGACACATCAGGAAACTGTCGACAAGCCAGGTCGAAGACATTATCAACGATGTTGAGCATGAGTCCGAAAATCTCGAGTTCAACGACAACTCGGCATCGCAAGCGCCCGATGCTCTGGAGCAAGACAATCTCTGGGGAGATGATGATGCGGAGGCTGCCTTCCCGGCGCAGCTTGGGGGAGAGATCCATAATCCGGTCGAGGAGGCCTCAGATGCTAGATACGCTGAGGGTCTGCCCTTGATTAGCCACGATCAAGCTAACGGTGTGGTTGAGCGTCAAGTCAAGGCTCACGACCTGTTTGCCGAGGATGGCCCCGGAGAAGGAGACGACTTCTTCGCCCACATTGGAGAAAGTTCGGATCTCCCAGATGAAAAAGCAGAATCCAACCCTCCCCGATTGGATCGTAAATCGACGTTGCAAATACTTCAAGGGCTGAACGGTGACAACACAAGTGGTTCTGGTGGCAAATTGGACAGTGCGATTGAGGGAAAAGACGATGAAATACTGGCCGAATTGCCTGCTGCTGAACAACAAGCAGAGCCCTCATTTGAAGAGGCCATCACTTCGGCCCAAGGCACAGCTCCAGAGCCACAGGAGGAACAGAGCGAGGACATTGCGGCGAAATGGTCACAGGCTTTTGGTGAGGATGAGGATGATGACTTCCTCCTGGAAGATCACCCTGCGGAGGAAAGCAAAGAAGAAACCTCGTTCGACCCTTCAGCTTTCCTAGTCGATGACGATGAGGGTTTCCTCGAAGACGAGGAGGAGCTAGGCCTACAATCTGCACCTGTGCAACCGCCGAGTGCCAACCAGGCCTACCCTCCCCAACCAACTGGAGGTGGCAACAAATATCTCCCAGCAGCGTCTACGCAGCCGGGGGGGGGTTCTCGACAACCTTCCAACCCATACTACCCGAACGCATCTCCCATCGTACCTCATGCCCAGTTCCTCACTTCAGCACCTCCGGCTGCCGCCAGCCCATATGGTGTACCAACAGCCCAACCCCCGGCCTTCACACCATATGGTGCGCCTCCTGCCAGGCCAGCCGTACAAAAGGGCCAAAGTTTTGCGGACAAGTCCAAGGGCGGTTACCAGTCACCATATGACCTTCCAATGGAGGTTGTCAAGCCGCGCAAGCGTCTGGGCACACAACAACTTCCTCGTGGAGGAACATCTGCACCCCAGGGGCCTCCGACCGGACCACAAAGCTCAAGTCTCGGTCCTCCGACCATGTCAGGCCCTCCACAGGTCCCTCCACCCCAAGGTCATCCTCAGCTTCAAAACTCTCGATCGTTCTCCTCTCCTCCTGTGTCGAACTACCCTGGACAGTCCCCTTCGTTGGCTAAGCCGCCTCAGCAATCCAACTCCAGGACCGGCTTTTTCGATGAGCTACCATCGTCCAACAAGTTTGGGCCTGGGACGCGAACAAGCAGCAAGAATTCTCAGCCCTCTCCATCGCAGGGCAACATCAATGGACCCCCTCAAGCTATGCAGCCCTCGGTACTGTCTATAGCACCGTCACCTCAGGAATCATTATTCCATGGCCCCTCGGCTACTGCCGATATTGCCAGGCTGGTACCGCCGCCACCAACTAATCCATATGCCATCCTGCCTGCCGCAAACTCAGCACCGTCTGTACTGCCGCCGCCTGCGTCAAGATACTCCCCAGCATCATCTCAAGGCACCTTGGCCAGTGGTGCAGTGCCTCCTCCAAGTCGATACTCCCCTGCGCCTCCTGTACAGCGCGCTGCAAGTCATGGTGCTAATGCCACAGCCCAACCTGCTGCTCTACTTCATCTACCCCGAACTTCCAGTCCACTGGCCCACTTCGAGGCAAGGCCTGCAGCTAGCCATGGCGAGCCGTCTTCTCAGCTAAGTCGAAGCGCCTTAGCCTTACATGAGCCCAGGCTAAGTAGGGGCCCATCTCTCCCAACGACGCGCGAAGTGGAAGAAGTTGAAGAGCAGGTCACCCTGGCACATACACCAAAAGGAGTTTCTATGCATCCATCTTCGCGATTCCCGTCCGGAGCGCGTCAAAATGCCCCACCACCTGCAGACTCTGCTGGTACCCACATGTCGCCTCCCAAGAGAAGGATAACATACGGTCCTGTTCCACCTGGCACCAGTACAGACATTGATCCTCCTCCGAGGTCCCAGACTGGATCGCCAAGCACCATGTACGGATTGAGGTCCCCCATCAGGGCCTCAGAAACAGCTGGCCGACCATCATCTGCGCAGGGTCATCTAGCACCCTCATTGGCCAGGGCCTCTACTCAACCAGACTCAGCGCCCATGACCACTACGCAATCTCGAGGGTTTTCGCAGAAGCTGAATCTGATCCCGCCTACTGACGGTCGGGAGCAGGACGTGCTGCAACGGTGGAAAGGTGTGCCTCTTATCAGCTGGGGTGTTGGCGGGACTCTGGTGACTTCGTTCCCTGTGGATATTCCACGATATGGCATGAACCAGGTCGGACCGATGATTATCCGGAGTCCAGGTGAGATCAAAGTTAAGACTATCAAGGAGGTCCAGCCACTCGAGGAGCGATTCGCCAAGTTTCCTGGGCCGCTGAGGGGCAAGTCCAAGAAGAAAGAGACCGCTGCCTGGCTCACTTCGGGCATTGAAGCACTTGAGAAGAGCCTGTCAAATCCCGCCTCTCAGACACGGCTGCCCCACGAAGACAAGCGGTTAGTTGAACGTGTGCTTCTGTGGAAGATCTTGAGAGTCATGGTCGAAAACGATGGCGCGCTTGAAGGTAGCCCAACCGTCGACAAGGCTGTTCGAGACGTCCTGTCACTTTCAAACTCGCCGAATGATGTTACCTCCCCAATCTATGCCAGTAGTCCTGCTCTTGGCGGGTTTGGTGGCGAATACTCTGCAACGCAGATGCAGCCGGACTCAGTGGATTCGGGCACAGTTCAACGGCTGAAGCAGTCATTGCTGGCAGGAGAGCGAGAAAAGGCCGTCTGGGATGCTGCTGACAAGCGGCTCTGGGGTCACGCTTTGCTGATCGCCAACACTGTCTCGCTAGACCTGTACCACAAGGTTTCGCAGGAGTTCATCAAGAAAGAAGTCAACTTCCCTGGTCATAACAACGAGTCGCTTGCAGCTCTTTATTCGGTTCTCTCCGGAAACCACCAAGAGAGCGTGGACGAGCTTGTGCCGGTACATGCGAGGGCGGGCGTCCAGATGGTCGGGACGTCGACAGCCCCTACGGCGGGCAGTGGAACGGATGGCCTCGAGAAGTGGCGCGAGACTCTCACTCTCATTCTAAGCAACAGGAGCCCTGGCGATGCTCAGGCCGTGAATTCCCTTGGTAGTTTACTATCCGGTTACGGGCGGGCAGAAGCTGCTCATGTTTGCTTCCTGTTTGCGCGTTCTGCAACGGTCTTCGGTGGCCTAGACGACGCACGTGCCCATTTCGTCCTCGTGGGCGCAGACCACAAAACACAGCCACAGCAGTTCTTCAAAGAGACGGAGTCATTGCTGCTCAGCGAAGTCTACGAGTATGCTCTCAGCCTAACTGGAACTCCCTCTTTCGCAAGTGGCGTTCCGCATCTCTCAGTGTACAAACTGCAGCATGCCATGACTCTGGCCGAGCACGGGTTCAGAGACAAGGCTCTGCAGTACTGTGAGTTGATCTTAAAAGACATGTCAGCACAGACCCGGAGATCACCATATCACCACGGCATTCTGGAATCGGCTGTCGAGGACTTGCGCCAGAGAATGCTTCAAGCTCCCAACAAGGAAGGCTCGAATTCCTGGATCTCAAAGCCTAGTATGGACAAGGTCTCGAGTTCTGTGTGGAGTCGCTTCAACAAGTTTGTGGCTGGCGACGAGGTGGAAGCACCTGGGCAAGGCTCTCCCAACCAGGGCGAGGAAACTGGTCCGTTTGCCGGACTTCAAGGCGGCACTCCCAGTGTCAGCAGGCCGCCCTCTGCGGCCGGTATCACCGGTATGGACATGTTCGGCACGCCGAATGGCTACCCCGGGGCGCACTCATTGGCCCCCAACACTTCTCCTACCCTGACGAGGACAGCGTCGCGATATGCACCCGCGGCAGCCCAGACGCCTGTGGCCGCTTCGCCGTATAACCCGAGTTCCTCGTACACACCTCCGGGGCGCTCGTCCACGGAGCGGGCATCGGGGGAGTATAGCCGTAATACTTACGAGCCTCGACACTCCTCTGACTTCGCCACCGGGCCCACAGGTGGCTATGTGCCGGCTCACATGGCTGCCTCAGTGCAGGCTTCTACAGCCCCAGCGCTGGGCATCTCACACAATGCTTCGTACCAACCACCTCCCCCAGCCTCAGCTTCGATTCCTACTCCGCACACCTCAGACTCTCAGATGCCGAGCTTCTCACCTTACACTCCGGTTCCTCAGCAGTCGACTTACGCTGCTGCGGCAGACACGGGGGCATCCTACGCACCTGCTGTGCCGGTGGCAGAATACAAGCCTGCAGTTAGTAACGCCCAAGGCTATGGCTACAAGCCACCTGCGTTCGGCACAGTCGATAAACATACGCCGCAGCCAGCCGAGGAGCCTGTGTCCAGTGGTGGCTACGAACCTCCTTCACACCAGCCATACGGATACGAGCCCCCTTCATATCAACCTGACACGGAAGCGACCAACGACGAGAATGGGGATGAGCCCAAGCCCAAGAAGAAGAGTTTCATGGACGATGACGGCGATGACAACTTCTCTTCCATGACTGCGTCGCGGACAGCTGAGAAGACCAAGTCGCAGAAGGACAAGGAAAATGAGGAACTCTTCCGCAAAGCCGCCGAGGAGGATGGTAAGTAAAAGTTCTGCCATGTCTGGCGCCTGCTTGCACTCTCAGTCCTCGCTAACTACCGCACAGCGAAACGAACTGAAGAAGAGAAAGCCAACAAAGGAAAAAAGGGTTGGGGTTTCGGAGGCTGGTTTGGTGGCGGCAAGAAGGAAGCTTTGGACGGCGCCTCGCCAAACAGACCTATACGTGCCAAACTCGGCGACAAGTCTAGCTTCGTCTACGACCCAGACCAGAAGCGTTGGGTCAACAAGGCGGCGGGCGCCGAGGACCAAGCACCAAAGACTGCCACTCCACCCCCTCCCCGGGGCGGCTTGACTCGCGCGGCGTCAGCCATGCCTCCACCCACCGGCACGCCTCCGCCGGCTGGAGCTGGTGGCTTGTTGGCGCCGCCTAACCAGAGAACAGTGTCGATGCCTCCCCCGGGCTCTGGCTCGCCTGCCATTCCGGGGTCCGCGGCGCCACTGATGATGCGCACCGCATCGTCTACCAGCATCGGCCCACCCTCGGCACCGCCCAGCAGGCCGGCCACGAGCATGAGCAATGCCAGTAGCATCGACGATCTCCTCGGGGCGGCGGTGCCGCGCAAGGGCGGCGCCAAGGGTAAGAAGAAGGGCGGCAGGTATGTGGACGTCATGGCCAAGTAGAGCGGTGCTCTGGCTAGACCGCGGTTCAAGAAAGTGTCTGCCGACGCTGGGGAGCTTTCGGCGTGGTGCAATCGATACGGAGTAATTTCGCAGTCTGGAAGGGTGGCTGATCGATTTGAGATAGGCGGAGCGAAGCACGCATACATCATACATGGGGCAGGGGGAGCAGGAGTCTTTTGCGTTTGGGCAGTTCTTGTCGGGTAGAGCGAGGGCTATGAGCAAGATGGCGACGACAGAAGCGGCGCGGTGCAATCAAGGCAGGTCATGGGAATATACAAGGTGCGCTAGATGAGAAGCCATAGACGTAGACTCCACTTGACGGTCGCAGCCCTAGCAACCAGACAAGGCCACAACCCCAGACCGGCCGCAGTGGTGCAAACGCCTCCGATCAAGCAAATCCTCAACAGAAGAAGTCACTCCGGGACCTCGGAGCCAAGAAATCACTTCTGCCGTGCACTCAGACCCGTCCGTCCGTCTACTATCAGATCAGCTTGTGTTGTCAAGCCCCGGCTAAGACCGAGTAAGTTCCATCCCACTTGCGACCCTGCTGCAGAACGAGGCTGAAAGCTGGTCTTCGGTTCAAAGGATGCGCACTGGGGAGTCGTCAAGAATGGCATACGCTGCGGCACAGCAGCAGGACAACAGTCTCAGGCTGGTTTTCGGCTGGAGATGCAGATGCAGACCTCCTGACACTGTTGCAACCAGCACTCGAAGCAGCTCGAGATGGACTCAGCATCAGGAATGGAGACTGACTGGCCGCGCAGGACGCATCATGCCTAGCGCCGACGTTGTCTGAGACAGAAATGGCCGAGGTTCCCGACCGCACGGGCCGGCAGCAAGCCGTTGGTCAGGTCCTGGCGCCTTTGTGCGATTGTTTCGCCGCGGACTGGCCCAGCACAAAGGACCGAAGCTGCGGCCGGCGAGGCTAGAATTGATGCGGAAACTTGTCACGGTGGCATCGCTGGGAAGGGCCCACGGGGCATACAGGTACCTGTGCGGTATGGACGCAACGGCGCTCTCGACACGTTGGCTCTCGAGCTCGAGGCCTGCGCAGTGGTGTCTGTCTGTCGATAGCTTCAACGATCGTTGGCCATAAGTGCGCGCCCGCTTGTTCTTCCACAGTAGAGAACTCGGAGAAGTCTCTGTCTTTTTAGCTTTCCTCTTTCAAAATGGTCTCTTTCAACGACATCTTCGCGGCCATCTCCGCCGCGTTCGGGTTTGCCAATCGAGCCACGCCCTCGGCCAGCAACGGGGGGCCCGCGGTGTCCGGGCTCACCACCATCTACTCAACCTCCACCTCCTACAGAACCTCTCTCTATTCGTCCTTGGTGAAGTGCAATACACTCATAAAAGCAGTATGCATCGATCCTTCGTACGCCACTGCAACGATGACGATCGCAGTCCCGGTCATATATACTCAAGCTATTGCACCCAAGATGACCTCGACCCCGGCAGAGATAGCAGCTGGCAGCAGCATTATCACCACGACGCTCTATACCACCAAGACATCCGCCTTGACGTTCTTGTCTACGACGACGGTAAGCAAAAACACGGTCCAGTGGCCCGTAGGAACACCTAGCCGGGTACGAGTGAGCTGATTTCCAAACCCAATAAAATAGGTGTGAGCTTTACCTCTGGGGCTGCATTTGGAAGGCCACGAGGACTGTGACCTTCACCAGCAACGTGCCTGTCACCGCCGCGTACACGACCCAGACCATCATGCCTCCTGCGCCCTCGCCGACGAGCAGCACGCCGTCTACCGTGGCCCAGCCTACCGTCGCTGCCCCATCGGCCGCGGCGGTGCTGCCAAGCAGCCAGTCTCCAGCAGCTCCGTCAAGCTCTTCCAAGGCCGCCGTGCCATCGAGCAGCTCGACTTCGCCTGCCGCCGTCGTGGTCCAGCCCTCCAGTTCCGCGCAACCATCGAGCAGCTCAGCTGCGTCAGCTTCCGCTGTCTCACCACCGACCGCATCCTCGGGTTCCTCCAAACCACCGACGAGCAGCGCCGCCCCATCAATCCCACCCGCCGCGGTAGCCTCGCCAGGCGCCGGCTGGGACAACCCCAACGCCGGCAACACGTCGTCCGCCGCCACCACCATCCCGCAGCAGCAGCAGCCGCCCGCCTGCGGCCTCGCCGGCTACGCCTCGACCGCCGACGTCGGCTACTTCGTCGACGCCGACCTAGCCACGCGCGCCGGCTGCGCGGGCCTGTGCCAGCGCACCGCGGCCTGCCGCAGCTTCGCCGTCGGCGCGACCGCCTTCGCGCTCGGCGCCGCCAGCGCCGCCTGCATCCTCTACGACGTGCCCGCCGCCCCCACGAGCCCCTGGGTCTTCTACGAGAAGGACGGGTCCTGCCCGGCGATCGCACCCGCCGCCGCCGCCGCCGCGGCCTCGTCGTCCACGTCCGGCACCGCCTCGTTGTCCGCGTCGTCCACGTCTGGCGCCGCGGCGCCCGCCCAGACCGGAGCGTACCCTCCGGTGAGTTGGATCCTCCCCCCTCCCATCGTTTCCCCCCCGTGTATGTTTATGGTGGTGGCACCGCAAGCAAGAAAAAGCAAGCAAACTGACCCTCCCCGTCGCCCTCTCCCCGCATTGATCGCAGTGCGCCTCAGGCACCGCGCCCTTCGTGCTCGGCAGCTACACGGGCCGCTTCCAGGCGTGCGACAGCAACCCGTACTCGACGTGCGCCAAGGACGTCGACGGCGCGGCCTACTGCAACACGTGCGGCAGCTGCGACAAGGCCCGGCCCTGCGCCGCCGACAGCGAGTGCACCGCGGCCCTGGGCGCCGGGTGGGCCTGCATCACGGGCTCGGCGTGCACGCCGGTGGGGGTCGGCGGGAAGCCTGGGGATGCGGCTGCTGCTGCTGCTGGTGCTGGGTTGCCCGTCTGCTTGTACTTGCTGGCCGGCGGGGGTGATTATGGATGTTATGGCACCAACGCTGGTTAGATATGCAGATAGCTTTTGAATGGTGGCATTGCTGCGCACAACATCGGAATTCTATTGGTTTGCAACTAAAATCCAGAGTAGTAAGTGTCTGCTACAAAATGAAAGGGGATACTAGCACAGTTGGAAGGGTGATGGCAAAAAACTACCCAAAACCAAAGAGAATCAGATCAAAGAAGTTGTTGGGACAACAGTCAATTGCTGTTTAGTCCAAGTCCCAAACACGGTACCCAATTCAATGTGGGGCACGGGCCAAGCTGCAGCCCATACAAACTAGTGTGCAGACCGGCCGGCGGTCTGCCAAAATTAGAACCCCACCACCATTTTCAATGCAATACCAGTTACTTTGACCAGAGATTTGAATCGACTACGTTACAATGATAAAGGCCTACCAACAGAAATAGAAAATACTGTTTTTGGTAAATTAAAATTATACAAATAAGCTTGTTCTTCTCGTTTTTATAGCGAACAAGTGTTAGGTTACCACCATTTTACACCTTACACTTTGAAAGGCTATATGTTTAGTATTTTCATTTATTAGTGTATAAAGTATTTCACATGACAGTATTATTAATTGAAATCTCGATATTTGTTGGTAGGGCTTTAGACGTTGCACCGTTGTCGATTCGATTAGTCGAAGTAATAGTAGTATTGCAATGGTCAAGTGATGGATGTATTGTTCTAGGTTTGACAGTCTGCTAGCCGGTCTGCACAGTAATTTATATGGCCAGTTGCTTGGCCCCGTGCCCTAGTATAAAGTAGGCGCATACTATACTTGACTTGCAGTCAATACAGTAGACTTACAAAACAATACACTCAACTTACTGTACTATAATTATTACTATTCTGATACTGGCGGCTTTTTATTGTGTACGCGCACGCTAATATGATCAATCAATTTTTTTCGAGTACCACTAAAATACACCCTTATCAATTGGCTAAACGCCTATTAATTTCACAGCCAAATTAACCCTAATTACTTTCATTTACCCCTCGATTTCAAATTTCGACTTTATTAATTCCTTCCAACAAATCTTCCGCCACAAATTTATACAAACCTCCAATTTAATCGTACCAATTAAAAAAATCGCCGGTTTTAATTCCCTAACAGTTTTCCAGTTTATGAAGGCATCTCTATTTACCAGCACATAACTTAACCTTACCAGGTAACCCATTAACATAACCTTCGATACATATAATCAGTTTATTGCTATTTATAAATCTCCTAAAGGCCTTATTCAATAACGTTTTCATTATAATATTAGCGGGATTATCTTTGCTATTAATCCATTAAAACTCTTTAATCTTTCTATTTTTAAAAATTTTACAAAATATTATCACGTTGATTATCAGGCGTTTTTTGCTGGTAGTTCCGAGCTCTAAAAAGTAATTAAATATACTCCTTGAGTTGGTATAAATTACTACTAAGATAAAGGAAATCCCTAACTACCTACTAACAACGTTAAGTATTTTCCATAATACTATGATTATATCAAGAACAAATATTACACCGCAACCTTAAAAGTTAGCACGTTTCGTATAATTATTTTGCATTTAATAAAGGACCAATAAATCAAGCTTCTCAAAATACCAAACTGGGTTTTTTATTTGTTTTGATCAACGAAGGCTATCAAAAAGCCAATTTATGACGATAAGTTCATATTATTCGTAATATAGTTATCAGTAAAAATCATTAAGTTAACTTTCGATGGGTCGATTGAAACGATATTAATCTCTCGGTTAAGGTTACATATCTACCACTCCAACCTTTCATTTAACCGGTCAAAGTTTTTATTCATTAGGTTTTATACTTATACCGTAATATATAAGTCGTAAGAGGCCTCCAGTTAGTATAAGGTATCGATATAACTGTTATGAGTACGTTATTCCAAGTACCGTTAAACTTTAGTCACGTTAATTTTGTTAATTATAGTCAAGTCGGCGCCTTAATCCTTTTGAATAAAATTAAGGCAAGTATTAATACCAAGTATACAGATTAACGATCCATTAAAGTTAAGCTAATGACTATTTGCCAAAATTGTAACCAATTTACAATTTTACAATTTTAAATATGTAATTACTTGTTATTCTAATATTATAAAGCTAGCAATTACAACGAAAAAGATATCATTAATTTACATACCTATTAAGTCAATGTTTTTTTACGTTACTAATAAATATGGGTTGTACGTTAAAAAGATTATATTTAACATAAGCTTAGAATACAATTAATAAGTCAGGAACTAATAAACACCTATTTTAGCTAATTCATACAATATTTTAATACATCGCATTACCGTCCTCGAAGGGTACTTGACATGCAGTTCCTATAACAGCTTCAACAATATCACCCGCTATAAATTA
Organism: Anisogramma anomala; assembly: GCA_038502455.1. Taxonomy (NCBI): domain Eukaryota; kingdom Fungi; phylum Ascomycota; class Sordariomycetes; order Diaporthales; family Gnomoniaceae; genus Anisogramma; species Anisogramma anomala. The sequence goes on along the minus strand of JASMMZ010000013.1, from coordinate 227,731 downwards.
GTAGCTAACTACATATACGCTTATATTATATTACAACCATAAAATTTTAACCTTGCTTTAATTTTAGCTAACAAAATTATTAACAACACGACTACTAAAAATTAATCAATTTTCTAAATCGCGTTAGCAACTACGTAAAAGTATAATCTTTATTTCAATTACCGTATATTCAAACAATTCAACATAACTTTTCGTACGGCTGCCTTGTAATCCTAACTTTAACCTCGTATATAATCCTCGACCTAAAAATTGTGATATTAGGTTTATAAAGGTTAAAGTCGGCTTTAAATACGAATTTTAAAACTCCTCGGATCAAAAATACGTTAATTTCAAACCTATCGCTTTCCTTTAAAAGTTTACTAGAGATTTTAATAATATATTATTTCCGGAGATTCACAACTAATTTTCAATATTCATTTTCTTTCATGTTTGCCTAAATAATTTTATAGATACGAACTGGTATATATTTCTTGACCTGAACGTTTTTCCTTTTTAATGATCCTTTACGCCAGCAACGTTTTATTCACTTATGGATTAGTAAACGAAAAAAACCACGTTAACTTTATCCGCTTGACTTGAAGGTATTTATAGTTATCGTTAATTGTTTTGATATAAAATTTAACTTAGGTTATAGAAAACGTTTTAAGCTGTTTATAGTTTTAACAATTACTTTATTAATGATTTGTAGATCTTATATAGGCTATCCTAATTTCCTAGCTTCCACTACACAAGGACTTCACTCTGTAACGGCAAAATAAATACGTTGATTATCTTAAGACTATTTCTGGTATTGAGAGCATTATTAACTTAATATCATACTTATTTCTTCCGTAGTTCTTTTTATACTTTACTGTAAGCTTCAACTTTTTTTCAGATACTTACTAATAATAGGGATTCATTCGTTAAGCTTGTGTACGCTCCAAAAACAAGTAGTTTTGGTACCAAGCCGTCAAAACCTACAATATTATTCAGGTCATTTACCGCTATTTAAAAAAGTGCCTCCTAATCTGTAAAGCTTCCAATCTCCATTAGAAGGATATTGTACGCTTTGCGGAGTAATATGTATACACTTTCGATCTTCCTAATATTATAATAAGCCTTAAAAAACACCTAGTTACACTAAATTCAAATTATTTGAACGTTGTCTTAAAACTCCACCACCGCAAAATTAATACCAACATCATAAACGACGACGTTAGGTGGGCCTAAATATGTATTAATCCACAATATCCTTAACTTTTCTTACGTATTTTATACCGACAGGAACTTCAAAAACTTAACTCCTTGAAAGAAGATTTAAATCTTCGGGAAGCTTAGATATACACTCTGCGGTAGTAATGAAGCTTTTAAATAGCCTTCAGAACAAAGTATTACACATCTTCGCAACCTATGGACTTAAAGACTTTATTTAGCTTATTAACGGCTAGGTAATTAAAACGCTTGTATAATTAACGCATTTCTAACTTCATCACATGTAACATCGTTACCTCTAAGCCTTAAAAATAAAAACACAAATACCTTGATTTAAAAAGGAAAGGAAAACCCTTACTGTTTTTTACCAACTTATAAACGTTAACGTCGATATTAACGCTGAGAGTCTTTATATTTTTCAAGTAAAGGAGGAAAATGGTACGATATTTAAGGATATGGAATGTAATCGACTTAATAATATTCTGATTAACAGGTATTCCAAATAACGATAATTATTCACCTGAGTCGAAACCACTTTAGCTTTGTTACCATCTTAACAATTAATTTACGTAGCAGTAATAATTTCCCTCTATAATACTACATATTACAAACAGCTTCCTATTAAGTACCTTGCTGTCCCTATATCTAGAATAATACCTTAAAACGTATAATCCGCTTAATTATTACGAAAGTTAAAGGTATATAATGTGTTAAAAGCTCTTTTAAGTCAAATATAGGGATTTTCGCCATTAAAACGGTATAAAAAAGCGTAGTCGTCAAGTTATGAGATTGTGTTGGAAATAACGTTTTTATATAATGTAGTTTACTTGGGGAAATCATCGTTATTAACAAGTTCTCTGCCATTAAAGTCTATAATATAATCCAAGTAATCTTATTTGGAAACAATAAGGTACTAAGTGTAATATATCACGTATCTTTTATTACGCTTAACCGGAGGGTACTAAATTGATATACAGCTCAACTTGCTATCAATTTAACACCTCTCATCATTTTCATAACGATAATTCTTAAGATTAACAAATCCTCTTAAATAATACCCTCGTTATTAATAATAGGATAGTTATAGCTTTCTATTCTAAGGAATCAAACTAGATTTTAAACGCTAAGGCTACCCATACTTACGATCGACGTAATATACAATTACGCGTTTTTCTTGATTCAAATCGCGGAAATTAATAACTTAAGTGTATATACTAAGCGAATTTGGGATACGTACTAATACGGTCGCAAGCGAGGACTGCAATTATCTAAAAAAAACCTTCATATGTAGTATCTAGACGTTATAAAACGTATTTAAACTAGTTTATGCACGTAATTACTACCAGCATTTTCTCGCAAATCATAGCATCTCTAGCATATGCTTTCTCCATTAATTATTAACATAAAATCAATTTGTCAAGAATTTGATTAAATACATCCATTAATATTTCCTCCTTTTTTTTAGCTATCATTATTATCTATCTCATAGTAGCCCAATCCGTGTAATATTGTACAATGTAGACCTTATACTCGAAGTAACTCTTCATACGGTCGTAAATCCCGCAAAAGGTTTTTCCTCACGTTAGGAAAGTCATGTAATAATCACTGGCGTAGCTTATAAAAATCCTAAGGAATAGTAAGTGAAAAACAAAAGAAGAACCTCTATCCACTTATGAATATTCAAAAAGAGCATTTTTTTCGCATCGAAAAGGTTATAAAGCTTCTCGTCATACTTCTATACTTTATTCCAAATATTCTAGAAATCTATAAAGAGCTTGTAATTAATATTCACCATCTTGACAAATCTGGGGGAAAAGTCGCGATAATTGTCCTAGTTGTTAACAATATTTTCTACCATCAACTCAAGCTGTAAGGCTTCTAAGTCGCGATAATTGTCCTAGTTGTTAACAATATTTTCTACTATCAACTCAAGCTATAAGGCTTCCAAGTCGCGATAATAAGGGTAGTTGCTAGTTTCCTAACCCTAAAAGTAAAGTTTTGTAGTAAAACCTGTAGTAAGCTCGCGTGTATAAGCTTACCTACTGTAAGAAACTTCGCCTTAAGAGACTTAGCAATCTTAAGGAACTTAGCGGTCTTAAGAGACTTGACTATTTTTTTTTTTAAAAAAAAATAAGGGGTAAGAGGGAATTAGCTACAGGGAAGATTTTGAGTGACCTACCTATATTACTAAATTAACCGATAAATTATACTGACGTCGATACCTCTTACCGCATTGGCAGCTGCTACTTCATGCGCTTTACCACTGCTGAGGGCGTACTCTGCACCATTACATAAGGGTAGTCAACTTCCGAATAAATCAATAGGTTCATTATTATCAACGAATGAAAAGGTTTAACTCAACTGGGAATTAAGGGAAGGTAACCTAAAACGTATAGAAAAGTGTTAAGAGTACTTATCGATATTTTATTTAAGACGTAAATCTTAAGAGCATTTCTCATATTGAACCAACTCGAAAAAGGCCTCTACCAAGTTGGTGGAGCTCTTACCTAACACGTATACTCCTCGACGAATAAACTCTACCTTCAACTTATTCTTAATCCCTTTTTAGATTGCCTTCCACATATCAAAAGTCTAATTATCGAAGAACTCAAGAAAGGTTTGGAAGGCGTTTTTATTACAGTCAAATTCGCTACCGTCTTGGTCGAAGATATAATAGCCAACGAAGTTAACCAGGTACTTTTCAGTCAGGTCATCGTCAACTTCTTATTCCCAAAAGTATTCATCGTAATCCTTAAAACAAAAGAGGTACGAAAACTTCAATTACCTTCATTAGTTCTTAACTAGATGGTATCTTAAATTTTTAGCCATGGTAGGGCTTGGTAGTTGAAAGAATTGGTAATTTGAAGGTGTTAAAATACAATAGTGAAGTTACTCAGCATATACCACAACAGGACCAGTCAGCACTTAACACATCATATAACCAAAGTATGAGGAATTCAGTAAGATGAGGAGAACTCAGCTAAAGATAATGACATACACTAAAGTCACTAGTATTTACTGGTACAAATACTAATATTGATTAGTATGGAAGCTAGTACAGAGAACTAGTCGGTTGGAAGCTTGCTATCTACACTAGTACTTACTAGTATAAACTAGTATTGACTAGTACAGAGTCTCTACCTTTGTGAAAATCTCTATGAGAATATACTTGATTATATATTAAGAATTTTCCTCCATATAGATTCTCAAATACTTGAATTTATTATAGTCCAACCTACAATGGTAAGCCAAGTAGGTGTCAAATGGAGTTTACTATTGAGATACAGGTGGAAGACTAGAAGAGGTTACAGTAGTTCTTCGTGTAGGGCTTATGGGTATAGTCAGTGCCCAGCCCGTCACGTGCCCTCGTACGTGCTGTATATGGACCGCATTCGGACTGAGCCTGCGCCAGATACTATATATCCCGTTACGTGTATAGTCAAGTAACTTATTATCTTAATAGCTAATGGTCTGAGTTTATAATGTAACCCTCTTTTTATTAGACGCCCTAAAGGCCGCGGTATCCTGTTGGCTAAACGCGTGGCGTAGGTCATATTCACTAAGTAGACGGGCTAAGCGCGAATCGAGTACGGATCTATAATGTATCTCTTAATGTGCCGTATAACGTATCATCAGATTTAATCTTAAGTCGACGTTGTCGTATAACACTCCCTTTAACGTGCCATATAATATATCGTTTTCAACGTCGGAGCCATACAACGTATCCCTTAACGTACTGTATAATATATAACCCTTACCAATTCCGGTCCGCCCTTATAAATACGGCTTTAAACGTAATTCCCAAAACTTTTTTCTATTTTCTTCATACCTCTCCCTTTTTCCTTTAATAACTCCCGTTTACATCGCGTCTTTTATAATAGCTATTATTAAAACTATCTTTTCACGCTTCCCATTTTAACCTATAATTACTCGTTAACGTCTCGTATGCTATTAATCTATCCCCCATCATTATAATTAACATTTATGATAGTCTTAACCTAAGCTATACCGTTATAAAAGCCTTTATTAAAAACAATTAGCCGTTTCGTAAAGTATACCACCCTATTATATTTAAATACTATATCGCTAATTCTATTCTATAGTTCTCTTGTATTATAAACAACCTTTCTATCCTTAATGATAGCAATGATAGAAATGAAATCCCCTTATTATAGGTAAAGGATACTTGTATATTTTGTATTAACAGCTTTTTTAATTTTAAAGTACCCTTCATTTCTATTTGTATTCGTCGCGTATGAAGATGTCGTATTTATCGACAGGTTTATAAGAAAGTAAATTGGAAAAGATAATTTTATGACAGACTCAATCGTCAATTTACCCCTTTTATAATATATTTAAAGATAAATTTACTTATAGTTTTACCTTTTTTATAAGCCCTAGTCAGACAATTAGTTGTAGTTTTCGAAGATGGTATCTATATTTTATCCCCGTTTGTAAATGGTAAAGGGATGTCCCGGATTACCGGCCCGTTTTTACTTTCGTGTTTTCCGAGTTAATTAATTAATTCGCTAGATTTTTCGGTATTATCTGAGTTAAGAGCGTCCTTACTATACTAATAATATAAGCTATTACCATTTTAGCTATACGTTTTCGTTTTTTTAGGCCCGTTATTTCCTAGGACTACTCCTTTATTATCGATCATTTCGTCTATTTATCGCGATATGATTTCCTCCGATAACCGGGTAATGGTACAAAATATTTTTATTCTGGTTTCCTTAGTATACGTTGTATTCCCTTTCGTAGGTTTAACTCGAATAGCTAAAATAATATATTTATATGAATTATGTTTCTATAGTAAATATTAATTACGGTTAACAACACATTGCGAGTAACGTTTAGGGCTTAATCATAAAAGCTCCTCGTTTACCCATATTTAATTTACTAACCTTTATTAAGAGCAAGTTAATCGAGACGATTGTAAATGGATTAACAATTGTGCCCATGCAGACCGTATTGTTTAAGCTTAAATTAATGTATTATAGTCTTTAGTATCTCATTTAAAGTGTAGTTTTTCCCGTTTAGACTTTTGTTATCCGTCTTTAACAGCTTAGCCTAAGACTCTCTCCGCTTGACGTTACCTATTATCGTCGACGTCGTTTAGTACCCGTTTCGCTTCTTACCTATCGCTTTTATTAGCGGTACCTAAAACCCGTCTCACTCTACATCGCCTACCCCCACCTGTTTTCCCCAATATTTGAGGCCAATGGTAATGGGGGTTTTAATTTTAACGATGCTATCATTTAGAGGACGCAAATAAAAATAATAATAACGAATAGGTAAAACTTAATAAATCGTGTTAAAAGTTGCCTCACGGTCGGATACTTATTTGAGGAAATTGGATAACGTACACTTGGACTCATATGTCGTATTATATAATCATAGTAATAAATTTTCCTTTTCTTATAAATATTTCTTAATATAGAGGTAAAGACAATTAGCCCTATATAATTTACTTAATACGTGTTCGACGTCTACGTCGAAATACCGGGTTAATATAAAACTGGAAGTTCCCCTTTTCCGTTTCGAATTTATTTAAAGCTATTATATATTAATGATTTTTTTGATCACTTTTATATCGGTTCATTTTAAACCTTTTATTTAACTAATACGTAACGGATACAGTCCCATCCCATTTTCATAACGAATTCTTTTCAATTTCAAAATCCTTATATATACCCTTTCCCGTATTGTTAATAACGAAAATAAGTCCCGGGAGAATATCGAATAAAATTTACGAAAGGAAGTGGCCTGAAGTCGTCTGTTTAATTGAATTTACATAAAATATAGAGTTTTTTTGAAAGAAAATTAAAACGATATTTAATGGGTTAGAAACGTTAACGACTTTGTATTAATTTTAAAGTTTGCTGAACTTTTAACTCGGACGGTTAATTTTAATATTAAGTAAATTAAAGTAGAGTTGGTCGCCTAATTTATACCGTTTCTCCGCACGTCACCGAGAGTTCGTTGTTGTTTTTATTTGTTATTAAATATATATTATCGTTGTTTCTGGTAACTTTATACTTTCGCGTAAATGTGTTAAAAACACGAACCATTGTTTTACCAGATTCGTTAATAATTCTACATCTTAATTTATCTTCCAAATACAGAACATTTCATAGTTATTAACTAGTCGGTTTATATTAAACCTAGTAACCGTTAACTTTAGATTATTCAATATAAATTGATAAGTGGAGAAATATAATGTTTCATTGTATTATGAAAAGGTGACGCCGATTCGCAACTGTTTTTGAACCTTTTGATTTATTCATTATATACTATTACTTTTCTATAAGTAGTACGTCATCGATGATATTTATTTAACTTTTACTTAAAAATATAAAGTCGTTTAAAATGAGTTTATTCAATTCGAATCGTGATGGTTTATAATAAATACCGGAAATTTATAAAATCGTTACCATATATCCCAAAAGAGTTCCGCATAAGTATCGGTGGTTATAGACTATTTAATCTCAAATTGGATCAATTTAAAAGGGACGTTTGTTAAAACTAATAAATATCAAAAACTTCTGTCAATAGTTAACAAGTCGATCATAAAGTCGATAAAAATATGGGACTAACATAGATTGAACGTAAAAAGGGGTTAAAAGGATTCATCGTAAGGTACAACAAAGCTTAGTATCGTTACATTACGTATATATTCGACAAAGGCGTCGAATATTTACGACTATCTCCTTTTAATAGTAATCTCATTGAAAAACTTAAAATATTTTTTATCCTAATAACAATTATAGGCGAGTTATAGATTTATTACAAGATTTTCGTTATTAATAATTTTTAAATCAGTCGTTAAGATCGGTGATGGTAACGTAATGTACCTTTCGGATCGATTTTACAATTAGTAATTTATACCGAATATTTTACTTTAGCTAAGAAGTGTCTGGCGTTTTCGAAAACCGTTAATAGAGAATTTCTCATAACGGGTCGTTTATTACTCCCTAGTTTTATTACTTTGCGAAGGTGCTTGGCCCGAAAATAAGGTAACTACTCGGCGTTAACGAAGTTAACAGGTTTGACGCGAGCTAAGCCCGTAATGATGTTATAACCACCGATGTCCCGGTACCCCCCGGTATTATTGTAATCGGCGATACAAGTGTGGATCAGACTTAGGGCGATCTCGTTAATGTCGATATTCCGGGATTCTTCGGCTTTCCTTCGGTGTATATATTATTACGATTTAGTAACTAAGTCTCTTTTTCGGTAAATTTATTCGTATAATATACTGTAATATAGATTTTCATAATATATAATTTAATTATTATTATATCTGATATGATAATAGAAATATGTTAAAAGATTTACGCGCTGCATTCTTTAACTTCTGGTTTATTTTACGATTTTCGGGTTAATATATCTAGATGAGCGCCTTAAGTCGTGGGTCAGTATCGCAAATAGTATTAGAAAAGCAAAAAAACGTCGGTTTATCGAGCTTAGCGTTCTGAAATTAAACGTAGCGGAAAAAAAATTCCAATTTTTTGTAATTCATCAGCATCGTAAATAGGGTAAGGATGTTATGTAATTTCGAAAACCACGTTTTTAAGTAGGACACAACCGTAGAAAGTTTCCTATCGTAAATGATATAGTTTCGCTTTACGTTCGTTTATCGTACGGAATAATAAGTTATTAACTTTAAAATGTTATTCATATCCTTTTGCGATAAGTACACTTTTGAGATTATTTCTGAGAAATCGGGTTTTACTACTATTAGCCAATTTAGGACCCAATATACCGAAATTGTGGCCATAAAGAAGAAATTTTTTAACGTTTGGAATATATATTCCTTCTGATTTACCCAAACCTAACAATATTCGTACTTCGTTAGTCGAATAAAGTCATTAGCTAAATTGGTAAAATGACTTATAAAGTCCTAATTAAAGTTGTTAAAACATAAAAAACTTCGAACCTTTCAAATAATACGTAAAGGCTTTTATTTACGTATTACCCGAAATTTCTCGGGGTCGGCCCAGATACTTATATTAACCATTATGTGGGTAGGCCTTAGACGTTGCAACGTTGTCTATTAGATTGGTCGAAGTAATAGTAGTATTGTAGTGGTCAGATAGTGGATGTATTGTTCTAAGTTTGGCAGACCGCTAGCCGGCCTGCACAGTAATTTGTATGGCCAATTGCTTGGTCCGTACCCTAGCATGAAGTGCAGCATACTGCACTCGACTTACATTCAACACGGTAAGTCCGCACAAAGCAATACACCTAACTTGCAGTACAGTCAACTTTAATGTCAGTAAAGTTGACCTACTGCACTGTATATAATACTATTCCAATACTGGCGGCTTTTTAATTTGTACGTGCGTAGGCCAGTATAGCTGACCAATCTTTTCCGGTTGCCAATAAATTACTTCCTTATCAACTAGCTAAACCCCTGTCAATTCCAGTTGACTCTCATACTGAATTGCACCCAATTTTATGCAAATTAATCCCATTTGGCCTTAATTTCTCCATTATCCCGAGATTCGAGTTTATTAACTCCTACAAAAAGTTTTTCTGCCACAAACTTTCGCAAGCCTTTACTTTACCTATTCTATTTAAACAGATTACCATTATTAATCCCCTGGCAGTCTTCTAATTTTCCAGAACATCCCTGTCCGTCGTTACGTATTTTGTGCTTTTCGAGCGGCCTATCCACGTAGCCTTCAATACGTACAGTCAACCTGTTACTATCCACAAACCTTTCCAAGGCTTTGTTTAGCGTTTCCTTCATCATAGCATTTGCAGGATTGTCTTTTCCATTGATTTATGGGAATTTCTTAATCTCACTTCCTTAGTAGGCTTTACGGAGTGCTATTACGTCGATTATCAAGCGATTTTCACTAGTGGTTCCGAGTTTTGAAAGGCATTTGAAAAGGCTTTTTAAGTTGGTACAGACTACTATCGAGATAAGAGGAATTTTTAGCTGCCTAGTAATAAGGTTAAGTGTCTCCTATATTACTATACCTAAATTAAAGTCCATAATTATGCTATAGAACTTTAATGTTAACACGTTTCGTATAATTCTTTTATACTTAACGAAAGACTAGTAAATTAGATTTCCAACAATGCTAAACTGATCTTCCAGCTTATCCTCGTTAACAAGGGTTATCAAAAAGACCATTTATCAAGACAGGTCGGTATTATTTGTAAAAAAACCGTTTGTAAAGATTATTAACTTAGCCTTTAAAAGGTCGATTGATATTATATTAATTCCGCGGTCCAAATTTCGCCTTTGCAACTCCAACCTTCTATTTAGTCGGTTAAAGTCTTTATTCGTTAGTATTTATAATTATATAGTAATAGATAAATAGTAGGAAGCTTCCGGTCAGCATAAGATAGTAATATAGCTACCCCGTATATATTATTTCAAATACCGTTAAGCTCTGGCCTCGTCAGTTTCGTCGATTATCATAAGTATAGCGCTCTAACTCTTTGAACGAAAGTTTAGACCGGTATTACTACCAAGTATACGGATTAACTATTTATTAAAGTTAAGTTAGTTGTTTTCCATTAATATCGTTATCGGCTTATAATTTCAAAACTTAAAGTCCTCAATCATTCATTATTTCAATATTACAATACTTGACGTTCCGATGAAAAGGGTATCGTTAATTTATATATTTACTATGCTGAAGTACTTTTATTACGTTACTAGCAAATACGGATCATATATTAAAGACTTTATCGCTATTCGGGATTTAAAATACGACTAATAAGTTAAAAACCAGTAGATGCTTGCTTTAGCCAATTCATATACTAGTTTAACATATCGTATTACCATTCCCCAGGGGTAAATAACATATAGCTCCTACAGCAGTTTTAATAGTATAATTATTTACAAATCTATTACTAATTGTATATAAGCTTATATAATGTTACAGCTATTAAGTATAAACTTACCTTTAGTCCTAGTTAATAAATTTGTTGCTAAAGTAACTACTAAGCGTTAGCTAATATTTGAAATCGTTAGTGACTGCGTAGGATTCAATCCTTATCTTTATCGCTGTATCCTTAAACGATTAGTCGCGAATTTTCGTACAGCCGCCCTGTGGTCTTACCTTTGATTTTGTAAATAATCCTCGACTTAAAGATCGTAATATTCCGGTCTTGAAGGTTAAAGTCGGTTTTCGATACAAATTATACAATTCCTCGAGATAACAGGCTGTCGATCTCAATCTTATCGCTTTTATTAAAAGGTTAACCGGAGGTTTTGATAATTCCTTATATCTCAAGCTTTATTATTAAATCTTCGTTATCCTTCTGTTTTTTACTTAACTAAGTAGTATTATAAATGCAACCCAGTGTATATTATTTTTTTAACGTTTTCCTTTTTCTTCGGGAATTGCCCACGCCGGCGGCATTCCATCTGCTTATTAATAATAGGTGGAAGAGGTTCGTATTAACTTGATCGCTTTATTAAAGAGGCTTAAAGGTTCTTAACTTTAATATCCCTAATATAGGGTTTGACTTAAGTAGTAAGGAAGGATGTAAAACCGTTAACAGTTTTAACAATTACTTTAAAATTTACGATATTCAATATCTTGTATAGCCCTTTCTATTTACCCGGTTCCCATTATACGATAACTTTCCTTTATAACGGCAAAGTAAGTACGTCGATCGTTAAAGGGCCGTTTTTAGTATTAAGGGTATTATTGATTTAACAGCGTATCGATTTTCTTCGTAGTTTCCATAAAGCTTTATTATAAGCCGTAACACGTATCTAAGTATTTACCGAAAGCAGAGATTCACTTATTAGGCGTGGTTACGTTTTAAAAATTAAGAGCGTCAATACTAACCCATTAGAGCCTATAATATCGTTTAAATCTTTTACTATTATCTATAAACGTACTTCCGGATTCGTAACGCTTTCAATTTCTAGTGTAAGGATATTATACGCTCGGCGAAGTAGGGAGTATGCCCTTTTAACCTTTATAATATTTTAATAGGGTTTTACAGGTACCTATTTATACTAAATACCTATTATCTTAATATTTTCCTGAAACTTCGCCGCCGTAAAGTGGGTACCGGTATTGTAAACGACGACGTTAAGTAAATCTAGGTACGTGTTGATTTACAGTATTCTTAATATTTCCCACCTATATTTTGCCGAAAAGGACTTTAGGAATTTAACTCCGTAAAAAGAGGTTATAGTATTAACTACGTAAAAAATAGGTTTATTATTTAAGTGAAATATATTAACAAAGATCTCGTAGTAAAAATTTTCATCGTTTTTTGGTGCAAACTTAAATTTCCAGAGGGCTTGGATATACGTTTAGTAATAGTAACATAACTTTTAAATAGCTTTTAGGGTAAAGTATTTTATATCGTTATGCCTTACGGACTTTAAAACTTTGTATAACCTGTTAATAGTTGGGTAGTTAAAACGTCGGTGTAGTTAACATATTTCCGGCTTTATCAGGTTTCATATTACTACTTCTGAGACTTAAAGATAAAACTGTAGGTACTCTTATTTAAGGGCGAGTGGAAACATTTGGCTATTTTTAACTAGTTCATCTACATTAACGTCAACGTTAACGCTAAGGGTCTTTATATCTTTAAAGAAAAGAAAAAGAAGGGGTAAGTGACTTAAGGATGTGGAACGTAATCGTTTCTATAATAGTTTAAATTACCGTTATCTCTAGTAACGATAGTTGTTCTTCTAGGCCAAAGCTAACTTTAGCCTTGCCCGTATCGTAACAATCAAATTAAGTAGTTACAATGATTTTCCTTCGCAATGCCACGTATTACGAATATCCTCCTATTAAATACCTTATTACCTTTGTATCTGGCATAATACCTTAAAACATATGGTCCGCCTAACGATCGCGAAGGTTAAAGGTATGTAAGGGATCAGAGGCTTAATTAGGGTAAATATAAAGGTCTTTATTATCTAAATGGTACAGGAAGGCGTGGTTGGCTAGTTATTAGGCCGTATTAAAAGTAGTATTTTCTTCGTGTTACTTAATCTATTTAGGGGCGTTAACTTTATTAATTAGCTCGTCGGCCTCTAAGTTTATGATTTGATTCCAGTAATCATGTTTAAAAGTAATAGGGTATTAAACATAATATATTTACCTTTTGTTATTACGCTTAGAGAAAGAGTGAAAAGTTAATTAACAACCAGATTTACCACAAATCCAACATTTTTTGCCATTATCAAGACGATAATACTAGCGGTTAACAGTTTCGCTTAAATTTTAGCCTTATTGTCGTTAACGTTAGTATTACTTTTAGTATAAATTTGAGGCTGATAGGCCTAACTTTAGGCGTTATAAGCGCCCGTACTTATGGTTGACGTAATGAACCACCGTAAGGTTTTCTTTATTCGTGTTAAAGAAGTTGTCGACTTAGAAATATATACCGAACGAATTTAGTATACGTGTTATTACGGTGGTAAACGAAAGTAATTAGCTAAAAAAACCTTTGTAGGTAGTATTTAAGCGTTGTAAGACGTATTCGAATTTGTTAATACCCATAACTATTACCCGTACCTGCTTGCGAAGTATGGTTTCACTAATTTAGATCTTTCCTATTACTTTCTAACATATTATTAATTTGTTAACTATTTGATTAATAATATCTATTAGTAATTTTTCCTTTTTCTTCTTTACCATTATCATAGTTCACTTTATAGTAGTCTAGTTTATATGATATTGTGCAAGGTGGACTTCGTGTTCGAAGTAGTTCTTTACACTATTATAGATGTCGCGAAACTTAGTGGCGCTCGTTAAAAAGCTTAAGTAGTAATCTTTAGCGTAACTTATAAAGATTACGAGATTTAATAAGTAAAAATTAGAAGGTAGGACCTTTATTTACTTATAAATATTTAAAAAAGGCATTATCTTAATGTCGAAAAAGTTGTAAGGTTTCCATTTATACTTTTTTATGTTATCCTCAATCTTAGCGAAGTTTGTTATAAGTTTGTAATCAATATGAACTATTTTAATAAGTTTTAAAGGAAGGTTGCGATAGTTATCTCAACCTTAAATAATATTTTTTTTAGTAATTTAAGCCTTAAGTCTTCCGAAGTACAGTATTAGGGGTATTTGCCAGTTGCTTGACCCGAAAGGTAAAGTCCTGTAGTAGAGCCTGTAATAGGTTCGCGCGCGTAAGCGAATCTAAAGGGAAAAGATTTTTAAGGGTTATAGCAATTAAATTACTAAGGGGCGATAGGTACTTAAAGGTTTTGGAAGGCCTAACGATCTTGTTTAATTAACTGGTGGAGAGTGCCGATATGAATAGCTTTGGCTGCATTGGCGACCATTGTTTTACGTGCTCTATCGCTGTTAAAGGCGTACTTCGTACTATTATGTAGTGGTATTAAACCACCGAATAAGTTAATAGGTTCCTTATCGCCAGCGCGTAAAAAGACTTAATTTAATTAAAAGTAGGTTAAGGGTCTTTTAAAACGTGTATATGGGCGTTAAGATCCTTTAACGCCTTTTTTTTTCCCTTAAAGATCTTGAAGATCAGTATCTTAAAGGTAGTCTTCCTATTAAGCTAGCTCGAAAAAGGTTTCCGTCAATCCCAATAGTATTTTTTTTAGAAATGTAGATTTCACGGCGTGTAACTTCTTTCTTTAACTTGGCCTTAATTGTACGCTAAATTATCTTTTACATATTAAGGATTTAGTGATCAAAAAACTCGCGAAAGTTTTAGAAATCGTAGGCGCTGTAACCGACCTTTTTACCAGCGTTAGACTGGAGGATATACTGGCCAACGTGATTGGTTAGGTGAGATTCAGTTAAGATTTCGTCGACATCCGTAATCTAGAGTTGTTGGTCGTAGTGGTTGACAAAAACTGATCCGAGGTTTTTAATTTCTTTTTTCCAGACGGGGTCGGTAATAGCCTTAAAGTAAGTACTTGCGGTAGCCATATTAACTTTCTGGCTTGTATAGGACTTATAGGGCGAGGTACTTGGTGCTTTTAGGGGTAGGAGCTTGGTATTTTGGCGTAAAGTCGCGTGTGAACTTAGCGATTCGGCGTGGAGTCGCGTGACGTGGCTTTCTCGGCATGATTTGGTATTTTCGCTAAGAGCAGCCAACTTAACGATTAAAGTAGCTTAGGGAGTGAAAAGAGTGAAGTATAGGCAAAAATTTTGTGTAAAAGGTAAGGTTGAAAGTTGTTATTAGTGTTAAAAGGCGAAGGTTATTTGTTATATAGCGTAGGGACTTAATCGTTTTTCTTGCGGTAATAGTATCTGTAATAGTATTGACTTAGCCGTTTATTAACTTGCCGTACTTTAATACTTTTAACAGTTAATCTTAACGTCCTTAAACAGGATTAATAACGATTTCTTGGTATTTACAATAACGATACCTTTGTTACCTCTAAACTACTGTGAAAACTGATGCAGTTTAGAAGTCTTCTTTATTTACTGCCGTAAAAACTAACGTAGCAGTAAAGGCCCTTCGTAAAAATCTTTGCTCTACCCTAACGGTCGTATAACTTAAATCGTAACCGGAAAGTAGCCTTTTCTTCTACTTAGCTTATCTGTACTTAAACTAGTAAGCAAGCACTGATCAGTATGTGTAGGCCTTAGATGTTACAATTTTATCGATTCGATTAGTCGAAGTAATAGTAGTATTACAGTGGTCAGATGATGGATGTATTATTTTAGGTTTGGCAGACCGTTAGCCGGTCTGCACAGTAATTTGTATAGCCAATTGCTTGGCCCGTTCCCTAGAATGAAGTGCACCGTACTATACTCGATTTACACCTAATGCCGTAAGTCCACACTAAGCAATACACTCAACTTGCAGTATAGTCAACTTTAATAACAGTAAAGTTGACCTACTGCACTGCATGTAATACTATTCCAACATATTACGATAAAACCAAGGCATTTTACCTTTTTGACCACGAAGTTATATTTTTTAAGTTTAGGCTTAACGCGGTATTTTAAAGGCGTATTTCATACACATAGACTTTCGGTATATAGTTTTATTTAGTACTGAAAGAAAATATTGAAAAGTCGTTCAAGTAGGCTATAATAAAATCATCTAAAATATCCGCCATTATATAATTAATATACCGCTAAAATGTCGTCGGCACTCCTATTAACTTAAAGGGAGTAATTAACTACTTAAATTACCTGAAACGTATACAAAATGTTATTAACTCTTTTTATTCGAGTATAACCCGAATACGGTAAAAAGACATTTAAATATCTAATTTGATAAGTTACGTCAACTTGGATATCGCGCGTAAGATTTTCCTAATTCAAGGTAAGGGAAAATAATCCTATTCGATAATATTATTTAATACACGATAGTCGATACAAAACCATTACCCCCCCCCCCCCCGGTTAAGGAATTAGTAATACAGGCGCCGTAGCCGATAAGTAATCCGTACGAACTTCACCCTTATTTATTCATTCTATAACTTAACGTTTAAACTCGAAAATATAATCCCATAAAATCGAGTTTAATAATCCCTATGGTTTTTTTCAATTATGATTCATCTTCTTTCTGTTCAATATATATATGGTAGTCGAGTTTTTCCTTATGCGTGAGTAGGGTTATTACATTTTCCTTATCGAACAGGTCGCAGAATTCTTCCAATTCGAGTGGAAGACGTAATTAATCCATTTCCTTTTCATAATAGTTAACGATATCGATTATAAGATCCTCGTTATTTTATGAAAAATTATCACAAAAGCTAATTACAATTAATCCCCCGTACGATATATTATCCATTAACTCAGATTGGTAAATCAATGCAACCCGATATTACGATACCCTATGTACTTTCCGACTTAAGGTGTATTATTATTATATGAACGACTAATTTTCTTTAATTATTCATTATAGAACGATTACAGTTAACGCTTTATATAACTTATTAGTATCGTATCTAAGGTATCCTAGAAATTATATCCTACACTGTTCCGGCAATAATATGTATTAATATAGGGTTCAACTATTTATTAATATATATACGAAATTTAGCTCGTTAGATTATACGCGTATTTCGCTGTAACTCTAATATTGTATTGAAATTTTGAAGATATAACAACCGAATTTACTTTTTCTTCAACTATTATGTCAACGCTTCGTTTACAACATAATAATAATTAAAGATAAAATTAACTTGAATATTTCAAAGGTAAGTGTTATTAAAAAGGATGGGAATAAGGAATAAGTCCTCGTTTATACGTATTTTAATTAAATTAAATTTTATACTCGATTTTGTGACTGTGTCGTTAAGACTACGTAACTCGTAAACAAAACTGTATCTAGGAGTTAGGCTTCCTCAGTCGCCGTTAATAGGGAACCTTTATTTAGCTTTTCGCCTCAGATCGTATATACTTACGTCGAAGGTAACGCCGGGAGAAGTCCATAACCACGTTAATAATGGTTCGTCGAATTATAACATAAGTAACGCCTCGTAACTTGCCTAACACGGCGTTCCTTTACCGTTATTTGCGTCACCTTACCTCCTTAATCCTAAAAGTATATTAAATGGAGTGGTTAAAATAATTAGCCTCAATCACCTCGATCTTATAAAGAAGATACCCAAAAGGCATAAACTTCCGTTATAACTATATCTTTAACTGGTTATTATACTTTTATGAGTTCAGATAGTTGTCGACCGAAACATTACTTCAAATCTAAGGTCTTTAACTTGTTGACGAGCTTACAGTACTTCGTTAGGGCCGCGTCATAATCGACACGGTTAACTCCTGCCGTAATAGATATGTTGCGGATACATGGGGATACGCAAAAGCATAGGTAATTGCATTTTACGGCTGAAAACTAGTCTAATCCGCCCGTTCAAACCAATAATATTTCGAACCTAATGGCAAACTGTACCCACAGGTCTTTATCGCTTATAAACAATCCCTTTAACTCGACTAAAACTTTGTTCACGTAATAAAGGACGTTAAACGCAACCTTAATATAGTCGAAGAACTTACTTATATCGTACATACCCTCGTATCCGTCGACTTTATAGTATACCGTAATAGCCTAATTTACCGTAGATATATGATAACCCTATACTTAAAAAACGTATACCGACTTTCCCTGATTTAAATTATATTCGTCTTTAGTATAAATTTAATCGTTTAACGTGTCGCCGCCTACGTCAAGGTAAAATCTTTGAATTACGATTGGTTATGTTGTTTTCGGCTATTTTTAAATGTCGAAAGACTAGTACGAGTTACCATTGAATCGGTTTCGAAGTACGAAATCTTAGTTATAATTTATGCGAGGTCGGGTATAAAGTCTAAATCGAAAGTCGATTAACCAAATTTTTATATTTATTTTACAGTAAAAGCAATATAGTTTATAGTATTTTATAAATAAGATATATCAGGTTAAGTCGGTTTCAAAGGGGCAAGAGGTATATTGATAAGGGTGGAGGACTGTGAATTCGCCAACGGCCTGTTCTCTCCTATAACGTTAAATTTTAACGCAGAATCATTAATATCTGTTCTTGATTTGTTTATTATAAGTAATTTTATTTCGAAAAGATAAAGGAAAACCATAATAGTATATTACAATCCAACCTATAATAGTAAGCTAAGTAGGTACTAAATGAAGTTTACTATTAAAATATAGGTGAAAGATTAGAAAAGGTTATAGTGGTCCTTCGTATAGGGCTTATGGGCATAGTTAGTACCCAGCCCGTCACGTGCCCTCGTACATGCCGCATGCGGACCGCGCTCGGACCGCGCCCAGGCCAGGTACTACATATCTCGTTACATGTACAGTCACTTAACCTCTAGACTTAATAGCTAATAGCTTGAGTTTATAATAAAATTTATAAGCTTATATAATATCTTATTATATAGTAACTTTAATACATTATCAGTACGATTGTACCTTATTGTTTTATTTTACTAAATCTAGTTCAATACTCCTCTTACAGCGCAGATCAAAAATGTCTACTTCTTTCGGAACTTTTGATACCTTTAAGGATACCACATTAGTATCCCCAAAATGTAGATCTTCGTTTCGATTACTAAGATTGCCCTAAGTTATTACCCGTGATAATGACCCTTCTTTATAGAGGACTGTTATTGCTTCTGGCTCTTTAACACTTACTTGTATTCGTCTCAAAGCCTTATCCCTTCGTTTCCTACGCTTTATAACTACTCTTATTGCTTTAGGGGCTTTGGACCCTGAAGATCTATTGAGAAAAGAATGGAAGGTAGTTCGTGATGCTTGTAGGGATAAAGCTGAGCAAGAAAATCAAGATATTAATGCTAATAATCTTGCTGATTAGGAGTCAAAGGCTAGGGTTAAAGTTACCCGTTTCTTAGACTTTTTAGAATACGAAAGGCTTAAGTTATCTATTAACTTATATAAAAGACTGTCATCTGAATTTTAGGAACACTTTAAAATACTAATGAAGCTGGAATTACTTAAATCGTTAGGTATTAATACACTAATGAATGAGGAGGAAGATATTAAAAACCCCTTTTTTAACGTTGAGGAAAGAAGGCAACTATTGGAGCCTAAGTTACAATTACTGAAGAACTTTGAAAACTTAACTTTATAAATATAAATCTATAGCTGATCGTAATCAAAAGATTTGTTGTTGGCAATGATTTTTTTAATATTTTAGAGTTTATTTTTAAAATTAAGATGAATACAGCTTTTACCAAAAAAGAGTATATTCATTTTTTACGCTGATTAACTACAGTTTTGCAAGGATTTTAAAAAATATGCGTACCTGGATTCGTGCCCACCGGATGATTACTTATTTTTATCATACCAAACCTTTTAATAGTTATCGTTAGTATTAAGGATACATTTAAATCCCTTTTAAATTGATTGGAATATTCTAAGGTATTAGCCAGATTTACTATTAAGAACTTTTTGAGAAACTTCGTTACCTACGTCCTGTACACTATTTTTCATTAGATTTCTTTGTGGCAGCGTTCGAAAATACTAGAAGAAATATCATTAATTAGAGTCGTTAATTCGATAATATTGAATACTCCCTTTAGTTTTTGACCTGTAATGAGCCTTAATTTCCAGTATGGACGATTCATATGCAAAATAAATTGAGAAACGTTGTTACTTTGTCATTACGTGAATCCGATCATATTTACAAGACGAAAATAGGTTTTAATATGAAAAAGAAATAATAAATTCAGTCTTTGAATAAATATTAAAGAATAAGTTTGTGAACTGAGATTAGAGTATTACTTAGTTTAGGAATAATTGCCTTGCCGGCTTTTACAAAGAGCACTTAATATAGGTTCATTGGGTATTACATCCATATTTACGGCCCTTTAAAGCTGAAAACCCCTGAAATTCTGGTAAATCTATTAGAAAGGAGAAAGATACGCACTTCATTACAGTTGATAAAGGTAAAAAAGACCTCCGTTATGAGAAGTACTACAACTTTATAGTGTTACCTGTAATTGTATAGTAATTGTTGGTAGGGCTTTAGACGTTACAACGTTATCGATTCGATTGGTCGAAGTAACAGTAGTATTGCAGTAGTTAAGTGGTGGATGTATTGTTTTAGGTTTGGCAGACCGCTAGCCGGTCTACACAGTAATTTGTATGGCTAATTGCTTGGAACATGCCTTAGTGTAAAGTGGTTGCATATAGTACTTGCTTTGTAGCCAATATAGTAGACCCATATTAAATAATACACTAAACTTTTAGTTAGTATAGTCAATTGTACTGTAAGTAAAGTTAACCTATTACACTGTAAATACTACTATTTCAACACTAGCGGCTTTTTGGTTTGTGCGCATATGCTAGTATAATTAAATAATCTTTTCCGGTAAACACTGAATCTCTACCTTGTTAACTAGCCAAATACTAATTAATTTCGATTGACTTTAACATCTAATTATACCTATTTGCACTTAAATTGAATTTAATTACCGTTAGTCACCCTACGGCCATAAGGTCTGACTTTATCGACTTTTACAAAATGTTGTTCCGCTACAAACTCACGCAAGCCTTTCATTTAGACGTACTAGTTAAATAAATTACTATTATCAATTCCCTGACAGTCTTTCAGTTTTCCAGCACACCCCTAGCCATTGCTACGTGATTTGGGCTCGCTAGGCGGCCTATCAATATAACTCTTAATACGTATAGTCAGCCTGTTGTTATCCACGAATTTTCTAAGAGCCTTATTCGGTGATGCCTTCATTATGGTATTAATAAGATTTACTTTGCCGTTTATCCCCCAGAACTCATTAATCTCCTTCCCTTTGTAAGCTTCGCAGAGTGTTATTACGTTGATTATCAGTCGTTTTTCGCTGGTAATTCCGAGTTTAAAAAGTCATTCGAACAGACTTTTCGAGTTGGTACGAATTACCACCGGGATATAAGGAATCATTAACTGCCTCATAATAAATTAAAGGGTTTCTTACAATGTTATACCTATATCAGAGACTTCCATTATACTGTAAACCTTTAAAAATAATATTTTTTATGGAATTTTTAATATTTAATGAAGGTTTAGTAAATTAGGTTTCCAATAATGTTAAACTAGTCCTTCCGTCCATCTTTATTATCGAAGACTATTAAAAAGTCGATCTATAAAAACAAGTCGTTATTGTTTGTAAAAAAATCTATTTGTTGGAATAGTACTACATGCAGTACAGTAGGTCAACTTTACTTACAGTAAAGTTGACTGTATTACAAGTTGAGTGTATTGTTTGTATAGACTTAGCGCATTGGGTGTAATTCGAGTGAAGTATACTGCACTTCACACTAGGGCACTAGTAAAGCAATTGACCATACAAATTACTGTGCAGACTGGCTAGCGGTCTGCCAAACTTAGAATAATACATCTACCACTTGACCAATACAATTCTACTATCACTTCGACCACGATTCGAATCGACAACGTTATAACGATCTAAGGCCCTACCAACACTGATCAGTGCTTATTGGGTTAAGCACAAATTAGTTAAGTTAAAGAAGAAGCTATTTTCTGGTTACGCTTTACGTCAAATGATGGCTTTGGCAAAGAAAATATTCTTACGAAGGGTCTTTACTGTTACGCCGGGTTTTATGGCAGTTGAAAGGTGGCGACAGTATCGTTATCGAGAACACCAAGAAATCTTTACCAAAGATCTTTTATAAAGATGTTGAGATTGACTGTCAGAAGTCTTAAAGTTCGGCAAATTGATAAACGGCTAAGTTGGTACTACTACGGGTGTTAATACTATAAAAACAACTAAATCCCCACGCCAAACTTTTAATCTTCGCCCTTTACCAACAACAAACGACCTTCGACCTTACCATTTTCACCCAAAAAATTACCCTACTTTACTTTTTTCATTTTCTCCATGCCAATTCAATCGTCAAGTTCACTGCATTGAGCGAAAACACGAAGAATCACCAAGTCGTGCCAAAAAAGCTACGCTACGCGATCCAACGCCAAGTCGTCAAGTTTTTATGCGACTTCATGCCAAAACATCAAGTCTTTTACGCCTAAAGATCACCAACTCCCTCGCGTTACGCGTTCTATACGTCCTATATAAGCCTGAACGTCAATATTATTACCGCAAGTGCTTACTTTCACGCTATTACTGACCTCGCTTAAAAAAACAATTAAAAAACTCGAAACAATATTCATTAATTACTACGACAAATAACTTTAGATTAAGGATATTATTAAAATCTTAACTTAAGCTCACATAACTAACTATGTTGGCTAATATATCTTCGAATCTAATGCCAGTAAAGAGTTTGGCTACAGCGTCTGCGCTTCTGAAGATTTTCTTGTATTATTTAACCACTAGACACTAAACATATGAAAAATAATTCAGCGTATGATTAAGAACAGGCCAAAAAAAATTCACTAGTTGTGGTATTTATATCCCTAAAAAGACCTTACTAGGACTGGCGAAAACCTTTTTTAAACTGGCTTAACAAAAGGACCCCTCTTAAAACCCCAATCCTTAAAACGTTTAAGGATAAAAAAAAGGTGTTTAAGGATATTAACGCCCACACACACGTTTCAAAGGACCTCCCCTTTAACCTTAGCTAAGTTAAGCCTCTTTATGCGCGAGCGATAAGCTTATTAACCTGCTCGACAGCCCAGTACCTCCACATAATAAAGCGGAGTACGTGTTGAGCGGTGATAGAACGCGTAAAGAAAAGGCCGCCAACGCGGTTAAAGGTATTGAAGTTGGTGTTTTACACCAGTCAATTAAACAAAATTGTCAAGCTTTTTAAAGTCATCAGTTACCATTTCCCCTTTAACATTTTACTTAAAACCGCCAAGCTTCTTAAGAACCTTCCCTCTTCAGGTTTGCCTATATACGAGATCCTACTATAGGTCCTACCCCAGGACTTTACCCCTTGGATCAAGCGACCGGTAATTACCCTTAACACTGTACCTCGGAAACTTTAAGGATTAAACTGCTAAAAAAACACCGTTTAAGACTAGGACGACTATCGCGACCTCTCCCCAAAACCTATTAAGATGGTTAACATTAATTAAAAATATCTTACGGACATCACTACGATTTGGAATGACGTAGAAAAGTATAACAGAAAGTCTTATAACCTCCTCGATACTAAGATAATGCCTTTTCTAAACATTTGTAAGTAAATGAAGGGTTATCCTTTAAGTTTTTACTTATTATTTCCTGGAATTCTCATAGAGTATTCCAGGAACTACTACCTAACCTTCCTTATTGGAGCTAACACGTCCCATGAGATCTACGATAACATAAAAAGTCACTTCAAGTACGATATTTACCTCGCCTAATATCATATAGACTAGGCCATTACGTAATAAACTATAATAACAGCGAAAAAAAAAGAGGAGGAAACGCCAATGGATATACTAAATCAAATGCGTAATAAGTTAATGTTATGTTAAAAAATGATGGAGAAAGCCCACGTTAGCGAAACCACACTTCGCAAGTAGGTAGAGGTAGTAATTACGGGTGTTAATGAGTTTGAATACGCCTTATAACGCTTAGATACCACCTATAAAAGCTTATTTAACAGATATATTCCTCGCTTACCACTGTAATAACGCGTACATCAAACTCGCTTAGTATATACCCCTAAGTCAGCAACTTCCTTAACGTAAATAGAAAAAAACCTTACGGTATTTAATTACGTCGACCGAAAGTATGGCTATGAGCGCCTTTAACGTCTAAAGTCTGGCTCACCAGTTACAAATCAAAGGTAGCAATCACACTAGCGTTAATAAGGTTAAAATTTAGGCGAACCTGTTAACCGAAAGAATTATCATCGTAATAGTGGTAAAAGATATTGGATTTATAGTAATTCTAGCTATTAGTTAACTCAACACCCCTCCGCCGAGCAAAATAACAGGAAGGCAGTATATTACGCGTATTACCTTATTAATTTTAAATAGGATTACTTGGATTAAATTGTAGACTTCGAGGGCGACAAGCCAATCAACGTAGATAATACCCCTAATCAGATTAAGTAACACCAAAATACTACTCCTGTTACGACCCAATAACTAGCCGACCACGCTTTCCTATACCGTTTAAGTGGTAAAAACCACTACCTTTACTCTAACTAAGCACCTAACCCCTTATACACCTTTAATCTTCGCAAATACGTTACGCGGACTACACGTTTTAGGGTATTATATTAAATATAGGAGCTGTGAGGTGTTTAATAGGAGGTCATTTGCAATAAGTGGCACTGCGAAGGGAAAGTATTACAGTCAATGAAATCGATCGTCATGATACTAACAAGCCCAAAATTGGCTTTAAACTAGTGAAATAACTATTTTTTCTAGGCACAACAGTAATTCAAACTATTGTAAAAGTAATTACGTTCTATATCCTTAAGTCCCCTCCCTATTTTCTACTTTACTTAGAGGATATAAAGACCTTCGGCGTTAATGTCGACGTTGACGTAGATGAACTGACTAAAAACGGTTAAAAGTTTCCCCTAACCTTTAAATAGGGGCACCTATAATTTCATTTGTAAGGCTCGGAACCAGTGGTATTAAACCTAACAGAGCCAGAAATACGTTAGCTATACCAGCGCTTTAACCATCTAGCTGTTAACAGGATATATAAAGTCCTAAAGTTTGCAAGATATAGATATATGGAATATTTTATTCTAAAAGCCATTAAAAGGCTCTATTACCACTATTAAACGTGTACTTAATCCCCCCCAAGATTATTTTTAAATTTACACTGAAAAATAATAAGGATTTCGATTATAAGATCTTCATCGATGCATTTTACTTAGATAATAAGCTTGTTTTTTACGTCGTTAATTCCGTAACTTCTTTTTATGGAGCTAAGTTTTTAAATTCCTTCTCGGCAAAGGATACGTGGGAAACGCTAAGGATATTATAAATTAATAAATACTTGAGCCCACCTAATGTCGTCGTCTACAATACTGATACCAACTTCGCGGCGGCAGAGTTTTGAAAAGATGCTAAAATAATGAGTATTTAATATAAACAGGTAACTGTAAAAGCCTAATGGAGCATTAAGAAGGTTAAAAGGGTATACGACTTACCTTGCCGATCGTATAATATCCTTATGTTGGAAATTAAAAGTTTTACGGATCCGAAGACACGCTTATAAATGACAGTGAAAGGACGAAACGATACTGAAGGCACTAATGGCTAGTGTTAATACTGTTAGTCTTTAGGGTGTACCCACGCCTAACAAGTGAATATCCATCCTCGGCAAGTACTTAAAAATGTGCTTCAACCTATAGTAAATCTTTAAGAGAGCTATGAGGAAAATTGGTACGCTACCAGATTAATAAGGCCCTCAATACTAGAAACGGCCCTACAACAATCGATGAATTTGTTTTGCCGTTACAAAATGAAATCCTCGTGTGGCGGGAGCCGGGAAAATAGGAGGTACCGTACAAGATATTAAGTATCGCGAACTCCAAAATAGTTGTTAAAACTGCTAACGGTTCTATATATTTCCGAACCACTTTGGTTAAGCCTTATGTTCAGACTACTAACGATTAAAACCATTAAGATAACAAACCGAGCTAATACGAACCTCCTTCACCCGTTATTGATAAGCCAATAAAACTCCGCTGGTACAGACAACCCCCGAAAAAGAAAAACATTAAAGAGGAGGAATATAAACCGGACCGCATCTATAATACTGCTTAGGTAAACAGAAAAAAGGCGGATAACGAAGACTTACTACTAAAGCCCCGAGTATAAGAGATTATCAAAACCTTTGGAAAACCCTTTAAAGAAAGCGAAAAGATTGATATAAACGGCTTGCTAACTCAAGGGGTTATATAATTCGTGCCGAAAACCGATTTCAACATTTAAGACCCAAACATCATGATCTTTAAGTCGAGAATTATTTTCGAAGTCAAAGGCAAGATTATGGGGTAGCCGTACGAAAAGTCACGCCTAATAGTTTATGGATACGGAGATAAAGGCAAAAACTTGATCCTTACGTAGTCGCCAACGATTTATAAAATTAGCTAGCGTTTAGTGGTCGCTTTGAAAGCAAGTTTACTAGCCAAAACTAAAGGCAAATTTATGCTTGAAAGCCGAGATATAACGTAAGCTTATACATAATTAGTAACGTACCTATAACGGATCGTATTATTAAAACTACTATAAGAATTATGCGTTATTGACCCTGTGAGAACGTTAATGCGGTATGTTAAACTACTATACAGACTGGTTAAAACAGGCGTTTATTAGTTTTTCATCTATCAGTCGTACTTTAAATTACGGTTAGCGATAAAGTATTCAACATACAACCCATACTGGTTAGTAAAGTAAAAAAAGACTTCGGCGTAATAGGCATACAAATTAACGATACCTTTTTTGTCGGAATGGCCAGCTTCGTGGCACTGGAATAGTAGGCGACTAAGGACTTTAAGTTCTGAAATTATAAGCTAATAACGACGTTAATGAATGACAGCCAACTTAACTTCAATAAATTGTTAATACACATACTTTTTGTTAATACCAGCCTTAGCTTTCGCCAGAAAGGCCAGAACACTATTCTGGCTATAATCGACAAAGCTGATGGGGCTAAGGCTCAACGGTACTTGGAGTAACGTGCCCAAGGTAGCTATATTGCTATCTTATGTCAACTGAAGGCCTCTTTCGACCTTTCTATTACGACATAGGCACAAGTTCCGGCAGATAAAGACTTTAACCGGCTAAATAAAAGGCTCGAATAGCAAATGAGGAATTTAGACCACGGAATCAATATAGTTATAATCGATTTATCAAAGGCCAAGTTGATTATTTTCACGAACGGGTCCTTTACAAACAACACCAACATATCTTTACAAATTGGCTTTCTGATAACCCTCGTCAAAAAAGATAGACTGGAAGACCAATTTAGTATTATCGGCAACCTAATCCACTAGACCTCCATCAAATATAAAAGAATTACACGAAGAGTGTTAGCTTTTGAGGTCTATAGAATAATAGAAGGCTTTGATATAGGTATGTTATTATAGGAAACCCTTAACCTTATTACCAGGCAGCTAAATATTCCTTCTATTCCGGGGGTAATTTATACCGACTTAAGAAGCCCTTTTAAATATCTTTGAAAACTCGGAACCACTAGCGAAAAACGCCTGATAATCGACATAATAATACCTCGTAAAACCTACGAAGGGAGGGAGATTAAGGAATCCCGGTGGATTAATGGAAAAGATAATCTCGAAAATATTATAACTGTTAGAATAATATTACATGCAGTGCAGTAGGTCAACTTTACTTATAGTAAAGTTAACCGTACTGCAAGTGTATTGCTTTGTGCGGACTTACCGTATTGGGTATAAGTCTAGTGTAGTATGCTGCACTTCACTCTAGGGCACGAGTCAAGAAATTAGCTATACAAATTACTGTGCAAGCTAGCTAGCAGTCTGCCAAAAGAACAATACATCTACCATCTGACCACATAATACTACTATTACTTCGACCAATCGAATCGACAACGTTGCGACGTCTAAGGCCTATCAATACTGATCAGTGCTTGCCTACCTATTAGGTTAAGCACAGATAATCTAAGTAGAGGAAGAAGCTATTTTCCGGTTGTTACGCTCTGTAGCTACGGCTGCTAGGGTAGAGGGAATATTCTTGCGAAGGGCCTCTATTAGTAGCGCGTAAGTCCCCAACGACAGGAAAACAGAGAAGACTCTTTAGGTTGCGTCAGTCCCCAACGGCAATTTGAAAGTAAGCGACGGTATTGATATCGAAAACACCAAGAAATTTTCATTGATCCTTCTTGAAGAAAAACGTTAAGACTGATTGTCAGAAGTCTTAAACGATAAGTTGGCAGAGGGCTAAGTTAGTACTACTGCGGGTGCTACCACTGCAAGAAAAACGACTAAGTCTCTACAGTAAATAATCACCACCACCAACAATAACCTTCTTCCCCACCCTATACATTAAATTTTGACCTTACTTTACTCTTTTCACTCCCTAAATTACGCTGAACATCAAGTCCACTGCTCTAAGCAAAAACACTAAGCCACGCTAAAAAAGCTACGTCGCGCGACCTGACGTCAATTTACTTAGTCACCAAATCGCCAAGTTCACACGTGACTTCATGCCAAAACACCAAGTCTCTAAGCTTAGTTACCAAGTCGCCAAATTACTAAGTCTCCATGCAACTTTACGCCAAAACACCACACTCAAGATCACCAAGTTCCTCGCCATACACGCCTATCAAGATGTCTACCTCCAGCGGCCACTTTAAAGTAATTACTGACCTTGCCTGGAAAGAAGAAATTAAGGCCCTCGGATACGTTTTTACCAAGTTTTACGACGACGACCTCTGGGCATTAGATGTTAATGAAGGATTAACCGAAAAACACCTTACCAACTTCGTCGGATGCTTCATAGTTGAGCACAATACCAGCCAAGACTTTGATCGCACTTTTAATGAATACCGCGAGTTTTTTAACAACTGGACAATTGACATATGAAAAACAATTTAAAAAGTGGTTAAGTTAAGACTTAAATACGAATTGGAGGAACAGGAGATTTTCGTTTAAGTACAAGGCGCCACAAAGTTAGCCTAAGGCCTTTTCGACTTAGCCTAGCTTAACGAATACCCTTACAGCCTACGGTCTAAAGGAAAGAGTATTAAGGAACCTTACCGCCCTTATACGCGATCTAAAGGACCCTCAACTCACCCTTAGCTAAGTTAAATATTTTTACGCGTTAGAGATAAAGAACCTGTTAACCTATTTGGCGGTTTAATACCGCTACGTAATAATGCGGTGTATGTCCTTAGCGACGGCAGAGTATGTGAAGTAACGGTTGCCAACGCGGCCAAAGATATTAATATTGGCACTCTCTACTAGTCAATTTAACAAGATTGTCAGGCCTTCCAAAAACCTTTAAGTACCCATCACCCCTTAGCAATTCGGTCGCCAAGCCCTCCAAAACCCTTCAAAACCTTCCCCTATCAGGTTTGCCTACGCGCGTGAGCCTAACACAGGTCTTATCACAGGATTGTACCCCTCGGACTAGGCGACTAGTAATTACCCTTAACACTGTACTTCGAAAGCCCCAAGGCTTAAACTATTAGTAAATACAATTTAAGGTTAAAATAACTATTACGACCTTTTTACAAAACCTATCAAAATGGTTAATATCAATTACAAACTTATAAAGAACTTCGCTAAGATTTGGAATAACATAAAGAAGTATGATGGAAAGCCTTACAACCTTTTTAACACCAAGATAATGCCCTTTTTAAATATTTACAAGTGAATGGAGGTCTTATCCTCTGGTTTTTTCTTACTGTTTCCCGGAATCTTTACAAGTTACGCTAAAGACTATTACTTAACCTTTGTAACGAGCGCCACTACGTTTTACGATATCTACGATAGCATAAAGTGTCATTTCAAATATAATATCCACCTCGCAAAATATTATATAAACTAGACTACTATAAGATAAACTATAATAATAGTAAAGAAGAAAAAGGAGTAATTATGAATGGATATTTTTAATTGAATACTTGATAAATTGATAATATGTCATAAAGTAATGGGGAAGAACTACGTTAGCGAAGCTATACTTCGCGAATAAGTACGAACAGTGGTTACAGGTGTCAATGAGTTCGAATTCGCCTTATAACTCTTAAATGCAACTTGCGAAAGCTTCTTTAGCGAGTTACGTTTTTCACTTATCACCGTAATGACACAAATACCAAACTCGCTCGGTATATATTCCTAATCCGGCAACTTCCTTAACGTAGACGAGGAAGACCTTACGGTGGTTAATTATGTAGAACGCAAGTACGAACGCACACAATAACTAAGGTTAGGCCCATTGACCTCAGTTTTAGACTGGAGGCAACACACATGTTGGCGCCAGTAAGGCCAAGATTTAAGCGGAACTGCTAACCGCCAGCATTATCGTCGTGATATTGGTAAGAAGTGTTAGATCTGTAGTAAGTCTAGTTGCTGGTCAACTTGGCACCCTCTTTCTAAGCGCAATAAAAAAAGAGCAGCATATTAAGCTTAATCTTCCACTGCTTTTAAATAGGACTATTTAAATTAAATTGCAGACTTTAAGAGTGAAGAGCTAACTAACAACGCTAACACCCCCAAACAAATTAAGTGGCATAAAGAAGATATTATTACTAATACGGCTCAGCAACTATCCGATTATATCTTTCTATACTGTCTAGGTGATAAAGATCTTTACCTTTGCTTTAAATAAACCTTTGCGATTGTTACATGGACTACACGTTTTGAGGTATTATGCTGGATACAAAAGCAGCAAGGTACTTAACAGAAAAATATTCGCAGTACGTGGAATTGCGAAGTGAAAGCACTACAGCTACTGAGATTAATCGTCACAATACGGTCAAGGCCAAAGTTAGTTTTGGCCTAGGTGAACAACTATCGTCACTGGAGACAACGGTAATTCAAACTGTTGTAAAAACGATTACGTTCCACATCCTTAAGTCTCCTATCCCTTTCCTACTTTATTTAAAGGATATAAAGAATTTTGGCATCAACGTTAACATTAACGAAGATGAACTGGTTAAAAATAGCCAGAGGTTTCCACTTACCTTTAAGTGATAGCACCTATGATTTTATCTTTAGGGTTCGAAAACGGTGATATTAAACCTAACGAAGCTAGAGATACGTTAACTATACCGGTGTTTTAACCACCTAGTTGTTAATAAGCTTTCTAAAGGTTTAAAACTCGTAAGGCATAACAATATAGAATACTCTACCCTCGAAACTATTAAAAGGCTATGTTATTACTGCTAAACGTATACTTAAAACCCTCGAAAATTAAAGTTTACATTAAAAAACGACAGAAGCTTTAACTGCAAAATCTTTATTAATATATTTTATTTAGATAATGAGCCTGTTCTTTACGTAGTTAACTCCGTAACCTTATTTTACGGAGCTAAGTTCCTAAAGTCTCTTTCAATAAAGAATATGTGGAAAACGTTAAGGATGTTATAAATTAACACGTATCTGGGTCCACCTGATATCGTCGTCTACAATACTAATACCAATTTTACGGTGGCAAAGTTTAAAGAAAATTCTAAGATAATAGATATTCAATATAAATAGGTACCTGTAAAAGCTCACTAAAGTATTAGGAAGGCTGAAAAGATATACGCCCTACTTTGCCGAACGTATAATATCCTTATGTTAAAGATTAAAAACTTTACAAATCCGGAGGCACGCCTACAGATAATAGTAAAAGGCTTTAACGATACCGTAGATCCTAACGACTTAATGCTAACGCTCCTATGTTTTGAAGCGTACCCACGTATAACAAGCGAATCTCCACTCTCGGCAAGTACTTAAAAACGTATTGCGGCCTATAGCAAAGTTTTGAGAGAACTAAAAAGAAAGTCGGCACGCCGCCAAATTAATAATACCCTTAACACCAGGAACAACCCTTTAATGATCGACGTAATTACTTTGTTATTATAAAGTGAAATCCTCGCGTAACGGAAACCGGGCAAATGCGAAGGGCTATACAAGATATTAAGTATTACAAACTTTAAATTAGTTATTAAAACTACTAACGGCCTTATATCCTTTCGAATCACCTAGGTTAAGCCCTATATTAAGTGTACCGAAGATAAAGACTCTTAAGCCTCCTAAACAAAGCGACTGGGCCAATACGAACCTTCTCCGCCCATTATTAATAAGCCGATAGAACGCTATCGGCGCGGACGACCCCTGAAGAAAAAGGAAAACGTAAAGGAGGAGGAATATACAATGGGCCGCATATACAATATTGATTAGATAAACAGAAAAAGAATAATAACGAAGATTTGACATTAAAGCTTAGTATATAAGGGATCATCAAGAATTTTGGCAAACCTTTTAAGGAAAACGATAGGGTAGAAATCGACGGCTTACTAATTCTAAAAGTTGTACAATTTATACCGAAAACCGACTTCAACCTTCAAAACCCGAATCTTACGATCTTTAAGTCGAAGATTATCTATGAAGTCAAAAGCAAAAACATGGGGCGGCCATACAAAAAGTTATGATTAATCGCTTAAGGAATCGGAGATAAAGGTAAAGATTAAATATTTACATAGTCTTTAACGATTTAAAAAATTAGCCAGCGCTTAATATTTATATTGGTAACAAGTTTGATAACTAGAACTAAAGGTAAATTTATACTTAATAGCCGTAACATTACGCAAACCTATATATAATCAGCAACGGATTTATAGAGGATTATACTGTTAAAACTACCGGAAAAATTATATATTATTTACCCTTTAGAAACGGTAATACGATATGTTAAACTACTATATACACTGGTTAAAACAGGTTTTTACTGGTTTTTAACTTATTAATCGCACTTTAAATCCCGGCTAGCGATAAATTCTTTAATATACGATTCGTACTTATCAATAACGTAGAAGAATGACTTCGGTATGGTAGGTATGTAAACTAACGATACTATCTTTATCGGAAAGGTTGGCTTTATGAAACTGTAATAGCAAGCGATTAAGAACTCTAAGTTCTGAAATTATAAGTTGGTAACGATATTAACGGAAAACAATCAACTTAACTTTAATAAATTGTTAATCCACATGATTAGTGGTAATACCAACTTAAGCTTTCATTAAAAAAGCCAGTGTGTTATTCTTGCTATAATTAATAAGACCAATGAAACCAGTGCTTAAAGGTACCTAGAATAGCGTATACGGGGTATCTATATTATTACCTTATGCTAACCAAAAACATCCTACGATTTATTCATTATGTTACAAATACAAATACTAACTGATAAAGACTTTAACCCATTAAAAGAAAGGTTAGAATGGCAAAGGCGAAACTTAGACCGCGGAATCAATATAGTGCCAATCGATCTTTTAAAGGCCAAGTTAATAATCTTTATGGATAGGTCTTTTACAAATAATACCGACTTATCTTTACAAATCGGGTTTTTAATAACTCTCGTTAACAGAGACAGATAAAAAGATTAGTTTAGTATCATCGGTAATTTAATACACTAGTTTTCTATTAAGTGTAAAAAAATTATATGAAACATGTTAATATCGGAGGTCTATGGTATAATAATAGGCTTTAACGTAGGTATGGCATTATGAAAGACCATTAAACTTATTACCAGGTAGTTACGGATTCCTTATATTCCGGTGGTAATTTGTACCGACTTAAGGAGCCTTTTTAAATACCTTTCAAAACTCAGGACTACTAGTGAAAAACGCCTGATAATCGACGTAATGGTATTCCGCGAAGCCTATAAAGGGAGGGAGATTAAGGAATTCCGATAAATCGATGGCAAAGATAACCCCACCGATGACATAATAAAAACATTACCAAACAAAGCCTTGGAAAGGTTTGTAAACAGCAACAAACTAACCATACGAATCGAGGGCTATATTAATAGACTGCCCAGACAGCCCGGATTATGTGACGGCGAGCAAGGATGTGCCGGCAAATTGGAAGATTGACAAGGGATTGATAATGGCTTATTTAAGTGGCATAGTTAAAGTAAAGGCTTGCAAGTGGAGGCTTGCAAAAATTTGTGATGCAAAAGCATTTGGTGGGAGTTGATGAATTCGGACCTCGGGGCAACGGAGCAATTGAGGTCAAATGGGGTCAATTTGCATGCAATTGGGTGCAATTCAGTATAGATGTTGGTAGGCTTTTATCGTTGCAACGTAGTCGATTCGAATCACTGTGGTCGAAGTAACTGGTGCTGCGTTGATATTGTTGGTTTATGTGTGCAAGTTTTTATTTTGGCAGACCGCTAGCCGGTTTGCATACTAATTTGTATGGTCAAACGCTTTGGCCTGTGCCCCACTTTGAAGTGGGCACCTACTGTACTGCACTTGCAGTACTTCAACCAGCAGTCAATACAGTCAATTTTACTGTAAGTAAAGTTGACTGATTGCACTGTAATTGACCTGCTAAAAATAGCAGCCAATATTGTTCCAACAATAGAAGTCAACTGGAGTTGACAGGGGTTTAGCCAGTTGACGAGGAGACAATTCAATAGCAACCGGAAAAGATTGGTCAACCACACTAGCGTGCGCGCACAAAATAAAAAGCCGCCAGTGTTGGAATAATATTACATGCAGTACAGTAGGTCAACTTTACTTACAGTAAAGTTGACCGTACTGCAAGTGTATTGCTTTGTGCGGACTTACCACATTGAGTGTAAGTCGAGTGCAGTACGCTGCACTTCACTCTAGGGCACGGGCCAAGCAATTGGCCATACAAATTACTGTGCAGACCAGCTAGCGGTCTGCCAAACCTAGAACAATACATCCACCATCTGACCCCGCAATACTACTGTTACTTCGACCAATCGAATCGACAACGTTGCAATGTCTAAGGCCTACCAATAATAACGAAGGCAGTGCCAAATAAATCCCTAAAAAGATTTGTAAATATTAAAACGCTAACTATACGAATGAAGGGCTATATTAATAGGCTGCCTGGAAAGCTAAGATCACTTGATAACGGCCAGGGATATGGTAACAGACTGAAAAACTGCCAGGGAATTAACGATACGGACCTGTTTGATTGGTACGGTTAAAGTAAAGCCCTACACGGTTAAAGTGGAGGCCTGCAAAGGTTTGTGACGAAAGAACTTTTTGTAGAAGTTGATAAATTCGGATCTCGGAGCGACGGAGCAATTAAAGTTAAATGGGGTCAATTTGCATGCAATTGGGTGCAAGTCAGTATAAAAGTCAACTGGAATTCATAAGGGTCTAGACAGTTAACGAGGTCGCTATTTAGCGTTAACGGGAAAAGATTGGTCAACCACACTGGCGTACACCCACAAACTAAAAAGCTGCTAGTGTTGGAATAATACCACATGCAGTACAGTAGATTAACTTTACTTATAGTAAGGTTGACTGTATTACAAGTTAAGTGTATTGTTTGTATGAACTTACCGCATTGGGTGTAAGTCGAGTGCAGTACGCTGCACTTTACACTAGGGTACGGGCTATGCCATTGACCATACAAATTACTGTGCAGACCGGCTAGCGGTCTGCCAAACCTAGAACAATACATCCACCACTTGACCAATGCAATACTACTATTACTTCGACCACGATTCGAATCGACCACGATGTAATGATCTAAGGCCCTACCAACACTATTCGTAAATATTATTCACTTGGCCCTTAACAGGTCGATTAGGATTATATTCATCCCTCGGTCCAAGTTTCGTATTTGTTACTCTAGGCTCTTATTTAGCCGGTTAAAGTCGTTATTTTTTGGGTCTTGTGCTTATGTCGATATGAATAGGTCGTAGGAGGCCTCCAGTTGGTATAAAGTGGTAATATAATTATTACGAATACGTTATTTTAAGTACCATTGGGCTTTAACTAAGTTATTCTTAATAATCGTATCTAAATTAATGTTTTAACCCTTTTGGCGAAAGTTAAAGCCGGTCTTAATATCAAGTATACAGATTAATGATTCGTTAAAGTCAAGTTAATACCTTTCGTTAACGTCGTAACCGGCTTACAGTTTTAAAACTATACGTTTGTAAAAGTAGGGTGTATTCCCTTTTAACCTTCATAATACTTTAGTTGGACTTTATGAACACCTATTTCTATTAGATACCCATTATCTTATCATTTCCCTAAAACTTTATCGCCGTAAAATTGGTACCAGTATCGTAAATAACGATATTAGGTAAATCTAAATACCTGTTAATTTACAATATGTTTAGCGTTTCGCACGTATTCTTTGCCGAAACGTACTTCAGAAACATAACTTTGTAGAAAAAGGTTACGAAGTTAATGATGTGAAAAACAGAATTATTATTTAAGTAAAATACATTAATAAAAACCTTATAATTAAAGTTCTTGTCGTCTTTTAGTATAAACTTAAATTTTCGAAGGGCTTAGGTATATATTTAACAGTAGTGACAAAGATTTTTGATAACTTTCAGGGCTAAGTATTCTATATCTTTATTCCCTACAGAGTTTAGGACCTCATATATCCTGTTAATAGTAAGGTGATTGAAAAGCTAGTGTAGTTAGCGTATCTCCGGCTCCATCAGGTTTAACACCACTGATTTTGAGCCTTAAAGGTAAAACCATAGGTACCCCTACTTAAAGGTGAGGGTAAACTTTTAGTCGTTTTTAACTAGCTCGTTGGCGTTAACGTTAAAGTTAAAATATAAGGTTTTTATATCCCTTGAATAAAGAAAAAAAGAATAAAAGACTTAAGGATATGGAACGTAATAGAGCCAACAACAGTTTAAATTACTGTTATCGCTAGTAAGGATAGTTGTTTATCTGGTTCGAAGCTAATTTTTACTTTGCTAGTATCGTAAAGATTAATTTTAGTAGCCTTAGTACTTTTTCTCCGCAGTATCACGTATTGCAAATAGCCTTTTGTTAAATACTTTGTTATTTTTGTGTCTGGTATAATACCTTAAAACGTATGGTCCGCGCAACGATTATAGAGGTTAAAGGTGTATAAGGGGTAAAGGGCTTGGTTAAGGCAAAGGTTAAGGTTTTTACCACTCAGGAGGTATAAAAAAGCATAGTCGGTTAGTTACTAAGCCGCGCTAAGAGTAGTGTCTTTATGTTACTTGCGTTACTTAAAGGAATTATTACTGTTATTTTGCTTATCGCTTTTAAAATTTACGATTTTGTCTAAATAGTCCTATTTAAAAGTAATATGATATTATATGTAATACATTAATTTTCTATTTATTCGTTCCGCTAAAGAGTGACGAGTCAACTAATAATCAAGTTTACTGTTAATCTAATATTTCTTACTACTATTATGATGATAATGTTTGTGGTTAGCAGGTCTACTTAAGTTTTGATTTTATTAACACTAACGTAGGTATTACGTCTAATTCGATATTGATAGGCCAAAACTTAAGCGTTAAGGTCGCTCGTATCCGTATTTGCAATCAACGTAATCAATTACCACAAGGTTTTTTTTATTTACCTTGAGAAAATTGCCGTTTTAAGGGTATATAATAAACAATTTTGGTATTAGTTTTATTACAGTTCAAAAAAAAAAAAAAAAAAAAAAAAACGTATTTAGCCAGAGAAGCCTTTACAGGTAGCATTTAGGCGTTGTAAGTCGTATTTAAACTCACTAATACCCATAACGGCTGCCCGTACCTATTCAGGAAGTATAATTTCACTAGCGTAGTCTTTTTCAATTACTTGTTGACACAATATCCGCTTCCTTAATATCTGTTTAAGTATATCTATCGGTATTTCCTCCTTCTTCTTCTTTATCATTATCGTAATTTACCTCGTAGTAACCTAGTTTGTATAATATTAGGTAAGGTGGACGACGTATTCGAAGTAACTTTTTATGTCATTTTAAAATTCGCGAAAGTTAGTTACTCAGGTTAAGAAGGTTATATAGTAATCCCTGGAGTGCCTTGTAAGGATTTCAGGGAATAATAAGTTAAAATAAAAAGGTAGGACCTCCATTTATTTGAAAATATTCAAAAAGGCATTATCTTCGTGTCGAGGAGATTGTAAAGTTTCCCGTTATACTTCTCTATATCGTTTCATATTTTAGAGAAGTTTGTA
This sequence comes from Anisogramma anomala, assembly GCA_038502455.1. NCBI lineage: Eukaryota > Fungi > Ascomycota > Sordariomycetes > Diaporthales > Gnomoniaceae > Anisogramma > Anisogramma anomala. The sequence goes on along the minus strand of JASMMZ010000013.1, from coordinate 189,554 downwards.
TAAAGCTTATAATTGATGTTAACCATTTTAATAGGTTTTAAAAGCAAGTTACGATAGTCTTCCTAGTTTTTATTGGTAGTTTTTCCAGGTCTTTTGAGTTTTGGAGCCTCCGAAATATGGTATTAAGGATAATTGCTTATCGCTTGACCTGGAGAGTAAAGTCTTATGATAGAACTTGTAGTAGGCTTACGTGTATAAGTAAACCTGTCGTGGAAAGACTTCTGAGGGACTTGTCGATTAAAGTATTAGGGGGGAATAGAGGCTTAATAGTTTTAAGGGATTTGACGATTTTTCTTAATTCATTGTTATAAAGCGTCAATGGTAATTCCTCTAGCGGTATTCACGGACGTTGTTTTACGTGCCCTTTTGTTACTAAAATCGTACTCTGAGTTATCGCATAAATGTATTAGTCTGCTAAGTAGGTTAAAAGGTTTTTCATCGTTAACGCGTAAAAAGGCTTAACTTAGTTGAGGGTAAAGGGGAGGTGCCCTAAATAGCATGTAAGAGCGTTGAGGTTTTTTAATACCTTTTCCCTTAGGGCGTGGATTTTAAGAGCATTCTTTAAGTTAGGTCAGGTTATAAAAGGTTTTTAATAACTTGGCGAAGCTCTTTTCTGATACGTAAATTCCTCGTTGTCCAAGTTTTACCTTTATTTTGGATTTAACACCTTTTTAAATTGTTTTCCATATATCAATAGTCCAGTCGTCGAAAAATTCACGATATTTGCGAAAAGCGCGGTCGCCGCGGTTAAGTTCTTCGCCGCCATTTTACTTAACAATAAAGTAGCCAACGAAGTTAATCAAGTGCCGTTAGGTCAAGTCTTCGTCGACATCTAGCCCTCAAAAGTCTTTATTGTACTGCTTTAAAAAGAGTAATCCAAGGGCTTTAATTTCCTCTATCAGTTCCTAGAGAGGTGTCATTTTGAGGTTTTAGACGGTGTAGGACTTGGTGTCTTAGTGTAAAGTCGCGTGAGAACTTAGCGACTTGGCATTAGTTTGCGCGACGTGACTTTTTCGGCGTAACTTGGCGAATCTTGGTGTTTTCGCTTAAATCAGTAATTTTGACGATTGTATTAACGTAATGACAGTGAAAAAAGTGATGTCAAGGGAAAAAATTAGTGTTAAGGGTAAGATTGATGTTAAGGGTAAGATTGGAAGTCGTTTGTTGTTATTGGTAGAGGGCGAAAGTTAAAAGTTGTGAACTTTAAGATTTAGTTGTTTTTGCAGTAGTAACACCCGTAGTAGTACTAACTTAGTCGTTTTCCAACTAGGCGTTTTAAGAATTTTTGCGGTAGATCTCAACGCTCTTTAAAAAGGATCTGTAATTTTTTTTTGTATTTTTAATAATGATACCGTCGCTACCTTTAGAGTGTCGTAGAGACTGGTGCAGTCCAAAGATCTTTTTTATGTATTGCTATAGAGACTAACACAGTAGTAAAGACCCTTCGCAAAAATATTTTCTCTACCTTAGTCGCTGTTTATTAACGTAGAACGTAACCGGTAAATAGCCTTTTTTTTTACTTAGCTTATCTGTGTTTAACCTAATAAGTACTGATTAGTGCTGGTAGAGCTTTAGACGTTGAAACATGATCGATTCGATTTATCGAAGTAACAGTAGTATTACAGTAGTCAAGTAGTGGATGTAATGTGTTAGGTTTGGTAGACCGCTAGTCGATCTGTCCAGTAATTTGTATGGCCAATTACTTGTCCCGTGCTTTAGAGTGAAGTGTGCGTATTCTTTACTTGCTTTACAGCTAATACAGTAGGCCCGCACAAAATAATACAACAAACTTGCAGTTAGTATAGTCAACTTTACTGTAAGTAAAGTTGACCTACTTCACCGCAAATACTGCTATTTCAACAGTTGGATATTTATTTTGATTGGTTCATTGTATAAGATACTGTATAGGCTCCTATACTGGAGATTTTTGGCTAATTAAAAGCCGTATCTTATATGGGTGGTTCTTCTTTAAGGGATCAACTTTTAACGTCAAAGGATCCACTTTTCACGTTAGTTCCCCAAAATGACTAATTAAAAGCCGTATCAGAAGCGGGTAGTACTGCCGTGTAGGCTCCACTTTTAACGTTAAGTTTTGTTATTTTCCCTCTTTCTTTTATAGAATTACATCATTTTGCAATTAATGAACTTTAATTTCGGGTTACTATAAAAGCTTACTTTAACTCATCTTTCTATAGTTTTAATGACAAGAAACGATTTTTATGACTTAAGATGTAAGGTTAAAATTACCCTGGATTACGAATAAAGAGTGGTGTGGTTTAAACTATAGGATAAAGAACAGTATAAGTATTACCTAAGTTTGATAAAGGCTATAGTACTTTGACTTTTAATAATTTTTTTTATTATCCTACGTTAGTTGTAGATTTGATAAGCCTATTAGTGTTTCATAACTTGGGTATTATTGGTAAGGACTTGTTTATAGTTGATTTACAGATTAAGTAAATATTTATTACCGTGACTAGAAATTATATTATTATATATATTACTCTATATTTCCACTATTACGCTACAGTTTTCACTTAGTATTTCAATATTTTCCTTTGGTATATCAGGTTTGGTTATACCAGCCTGAAGTTAGTGGAGGAATTACTTCAATTGTTGGACGGTTTTAAGAAATATTAGGAAAAGGAAAACTTCAACCTCGTTTATACTTTATATAAGCCTTCTAAAAGAACTTGATAACGACCAAAATTTCAATACGGAAACCTAGAAAAAAAAGAGCTTATTCAAACTCTTGATAATGTTTTAGAAATAATTGCTAGCCCAAAAGTCGTATAACTGACGTAATGGTTACTAAGGTTTAATATGTATATGAAGTTTATAATATAGATATCATATTCTCTTATAGGGAATTAAAAACCGTTTGTCGTATATTAAACGAAATTATAAAAAGTATTATGTGTATTGTTGACTATTTGATTTTCGACGAATGAAACGAGCTTGTTGATTATTTAGTAAGAAGAATATCTATTGAATACATATTTACCTTTAAGTTCCTTTTTACTATACAATCCTAAAGAGAATGGGATATTGGAAGGCTTTAATAGAGTGATTTAGGAATAGATGCAGACTTGAACCGTTGCTGGAAATGTACCACATTACTTATAGTCTTACCTATTTCAAGTAGCTGTTTTTATGGCCAACTTTACAGTTAATAAAAGGATCAGGATCCAGAATATTATGCCCTATGAAGGCCTTTACAATGAAATAAAGCGTTATAGATACCATGGACCCAACGTTAAGTTTACTTTCACTTTAGGATTTGCCGTTATTATCCATATACATTGAACAAAACGAGTAAAGGGCTTAAAGATTGATCTAACAAAAGAAGGGAGAATAATTCATTTGCGGAAGTTTTCTAATATTCTGAAGCTTTGGCACATTTTTAAGGTTTACTTACTAGACTGGCCAAGAAACTTAGATAGGAAAATCGTTAGTATTTCAAACCTGACGGTTTTTCAAAGGAAAATTACGAAACAACGTAAAACAGTTGTAAGGGAAAAAGATACCATTGAAGTTGGTATCCTTTATGATATTGCAACGGCTATTTCAAACTTCAAGTTAAGGAGAAGTATACGTTAAGTAGTAATAAAGATATTAAACAGTTTGTTAGTAAGTCAGCCGATAGATGTTATTAATATTGACAGTAATATGGTCCAGTTTGTGCTTTTAGTTAGTAAGCAAGAAAAACAGCTGACTATAAAGGAATCACTAGAGGGCCTTGATGAAGAGCATTGAAAGAAGGCCTTTCATAGTGAAATACGAAGTTTACTGTCCCTTAAGGTCTTTGAAACCGTTAAGAGGAATAGCAACCGCTATATCTTAACTTCAAAAGAGGTTACCAAGGTTAAAACTAATTTTAAAGGTTAAATAGAAAGGTATAAGGTCAGAATCTTAATACGAGGATTTAAGTAAAGATATGGTATTAATTATACTAAAACCTTTATTGCTATGGTAAAGTTTTATACATGGAGGATCCTCATCACGATTAATACCTTTTATGTATGGGATATCGATTAAATCGACATCGATTCGGCTTTCCTTAACGGGGAATTTGAAAAATCAGTGTTAATAAAAATCGTGGATACTATTATGAACTTTTTCTAGGAATATCTGGAAGAAAATAACATAGGCTTGAACCCTATAGTCGACCAAGTCTTTTAGTTTTTGACATTACTATACGGACTGAAATAGGCTTTCAAATAATAGTCCAAAAGGTTGAGGGCAGTATTTAATGCTTTTAAGTTTAAAATAATAAGTTTTGATAATGCGATATATATTAATTGTCGATGTTATTTTATTATATATACTTATATTAATAAGTTTCTAATAATGAGCTTCAACCCAAAAACAAATTAGAACTTTAAGATAGATATTGGGAAATAATTCAAGTATAAAAACGTAAGAGAGTTAAAGAACTTCCTAGGGGTACGTCTTTTGAAGAATAAAGATGTATATACGATTATCTTAGAACTAGATGTATATATTTAAATTGCTTTGGATTGTAGGATAGAGAAACTAAGAAAACGACCGGCTCATATTCCTAGTGTAATTGGATTATTCGTTGATATTATATTTCATAAAGATTAGGTCGATATTTTATTAACTCAATAGTATTAGTTAAATGTTGGGGTTTGGAGCTATGTAATGTATTAGATTAGTCCGGATATTGCCTTTTTCATGTTAGTATTATCAATTTTTTTGCCAAATTTTTTATATAAAAACACTACATTTGTCAGTTACACCTTTAAATACTTCATAAATACTTCAGACAGTACAAAAATCAGGAATTATAATTAGGTGGTCGAGAACTATTAGTACTTTAGCTTTCGAACGTTATAAACTTTGGTTAAGATTACTATAAAGACCATGGACTTTAAATTAACGGCTGTTGTAATTTTGACTGGAAGAGTGATAAGGCTATTGGAAAATTTCCTTATTGTTGGTAGACTTTTATCGTTGTAACATAGTCGATTCGAATCACTGTAGTTGAAGTAACTGGTGCTGCATTGAAGTTGGTTGATTATACGATGCAAGTTCTAAGTTTAGCAGACCATTAACCGGTCTGCAAAATAATTTGTATGGCCAAACGCTTTGGCCTGTGCACTACTTTGAAGTAGGCACCTACTACACTGCACTTGTAGTGTAATGTATTCAAATCTCACAAACTACAGTCAATTTGCAGTACGTATAATCAACTTTACTGTATGTAAAGTTGACTTAACTATACTGCATTTAACTGCTATTTTAACACCAACGGCTTTATATTTTGTGTCTATACGCCAACATTGCTTGCTATCAATTGTTAGAAACCTTTGAAATCCCTACTTAATCCAAAAGCTAATAAAGAGCCAAACCCCTGTGAATTCCGATCAATTTATACTGAAATTGATATTAATTACGGCTCTTTGTAGCTCTTTTGTTCCACACCTCCGAAGCCTCCGTTCCACAACTCCCAGGTACAGGTCTTTCGCCACAAACTTTTACATATAACGTATTACACTAATTGCGTACCTTTTGTTAATAGTTTAATCTATTAGCATTGCTATCGCCACCTTTACCGCCATAGCCATTAATATTATTATCTTGCCAATCTTTCAGTTTATTAGAGTAACCATTTTTCTTCACGTTACGTATCGGGCGGTTTATGTAACCTTCGATTCGTATAGTCAGTGTATTGTTTTCTACAAACATTTCAAGGGCTCCATTTGGTGTAGCCTTGGTTATAACATTAGCAAGGTTATTTTTACCGTTAATCTATCAGAACTTATCTATTTCCCGGACTTTGTATATTTATTTTAAGGCTAGTACATTTATTATTAGACGTTTTTTATTAGTTGTGCTCAACTTCAATAGGCATTCGTAAAGGTTCCGGAAGTTAGTATATATTATTACAGGTATCAGTGGCAATCCTAACTGTTTAATAATAATCTGTAGTATACCGTTAGTAACTATACCGATATTAAAGCCTGTCATTATACCGTAAACTTATAAAACTAATATGATTCGTATTATAAGCTTACAATTGACGAATATCTAATGTATAAATTTTCAAATAATGATAAATTTCCCTTTGAATCTTTCCTCATCAACTAATTTTATTCAAAGGCTTATTTACGCTATCAGGTCAATATTATTGGTAAATAATCCGTTCGAAAAAATTAGTAACTTTGCTTTCATTAAATTTCCGAAATTATGTTAATTTCTCTTTTTGAAAGATACAATTTCCATTAAATGCTTATATCCAGCCTATTAAAGTCTTCGTCTTATGAATCTTACACCTATTTCGTACTGGAAAAAATATATAATACCTCCGGTTAATACAATGTAGCTATATAGTCTGCATGTGCCCTTTATTCTAGGTATCTTTATAAACTTACTTCGTTGGCTTTTGTTGATAATCATTAGGTTTATAGCTTTCTATTTTTAGTTTAAACTAATATAAATACCGCTTTTAATCTTAACAATATGGATACGGATGAACGATTCATTAAAATCAAGTTGTATACCCTTAGCAAACGTTTCGACTAACTTATGCTACCAAAGAACTAATTTCCAAATAACACGCTTTTCCACCGCCATAAACCCAGTATTTTTTTACGAGGAAAATGGTATCGTTAATTGATTTACCTACGATATCGAAGTCTTTTCCCTTCGTAATTAACAGGCACGGGTTAAACGTTAAAGTCTTCATATTCAGCCTATTTTCAAAGTGCGCTTGATACGTTATGAACGAATAAACGACTACTTCGTCCAATCCATATAAAGGTTCAATATAACGTATCACCGTACATGCCGGAAATCTACGCCTTGGTTATTTCGACAGTTTCAACAATATAATCTACCAAAGATGGGTGGCAGATAAGGTATACGTTTACATCATGTGCCGCCCAATAAATATGAACTAACCTTGTACATTAACAGTTAAATTAGCTGTAATAGGGAAGATTACGCGATGATTAATCCTTTGAACTATGTAATTAAATGAAGATTTGATTATTACCTTTATCACCGTATCTTTCAACGATTAACTGTGATTTTTCGTACGGCTTGACCATAATCTTACCTTTTATCTTGCCAACTTTCTTCGATTTAAAGATAATGACTTTTTTCCATTTAAATTAAGTTAACGCCATAAATTATACCACTCCTCATGGAAAAGGCTCTTAATCTCTACTTAATAGCTTTTTTTGTTTTTTTAAAAAAAACTTACATGATATATTAATAATACATTTCATATGTTATTTAAGGGAAAACTTTTTGTTAGATATTTCCTTTTAAGATACTTAAATCATTGTATATAGCTTACTAGGCCTGGAATCTCCATCGCCGTCCTTATTTTTAGTATGTATCCTCTTTTCAAGTGGTTTTCTACACTGTTAACGTTTTATTTACTTGTTAACAATCGACTTAATAAGGTTATATACGCTAATTCATTAGTCTTGGAGTTTAACAACGTCAAAATCTTTTTCGAACTTAAAGAGTCTTTTATATGGCTTAACTTATATGATTCGAAAATTAATAAAACTGTTAACAATTTTAACCACTATATTTAAACTAGTAATACTCAAGATCTTATACGTCTTATTCCATTTACCTGGTTTTCGCCATGTAAAGATTTTACTTTAAAGGGGAAAGGATAGTACATCTATTATCAATATTCCGTTTCTGGTATTAAGGGTTTCGTTGATCTAGTGGTATGATGATTCATTTTTTAATTCCTTTAAGGCTTTACTATATATTATAATATTGTTTTTGGTATTTGACAATAATAATCACTTAATTATTATGCGTAGGTAGACCCTAAACATTCATAAAACTAGTATAAGACCGTTAGAGCTAATAATATCGTCAAAGTCCTTTACCATTATCTAAAACCATACCTTTTAATTTGTAAAGCTTTCGATTTCGATAGTAAGAATATCGTTGGCTCTTCGTAATAAGTTGTAAACTATTTTGACCTTGCTAATACCCTAATAGATCTTAACGGAGACCTGCTTGTATTAAATTCTGATTAACTTAGTATTAGCTTAAATTTTTATCGTAGTAAAGTTGGTACCGGCGTCATAAACTAATACATTTGGTAAGCAAAAGTACGTATGAATTTACAAATTACGTAATACTTTTTACCATTCCTTTTCCGTAATAGTTTTAAGGAACTCAAAGTCGTAAAAAGTAGTAGCGAAGTTTATAACATAAAGTAGTAATTTGTCATCCAGGTAAAATATGTTTACGAAAACCTTAAAGTTAAAATTTCAATTTTTTAACGTGAATTTAAACTTTAGGAGGGTTTGGAAGTTTATTTAGAAGTAGTGGTAGAGCTTTTCAATTAACTTTAGTGCCGGCAAGTTTATATTTTTATAACTCGTCATCTTTCAGACTTCGTTAAGCCTATTAATTGTTAGGAAGTAAAACTTACGGTATAGTTAACGAAGTTTCGCCTTCGTTAAATTCAATACCATTAACTTTAACCTTTCAAGATAAAACTCAAAGTACCTTTATTTAAGGTTAAGAAAAAAAAACTTTTTACCGCCTTATACCTAAATTAATTTATTAGTTTAAATATTAACGTCAAGACCAAGGTTTTTCATATCTTCAAGGTAAAGGAGGAAAGTATTAGTAGATTCCAAGATGTGGAAAATAATAGGGTTCATAATAGTTTTAACCATCGTTGATTCTACTAAAAATAGCTTTTTTCCAGGGTTAAAGCTGACCTTGACTTTACCGGTATCCGTATAATTAAGTTCTGTAGCCTTATTTATATCCTTGTACAATGCAACGTATTATAAATAGCCTTTCGTTAAGTACCGTATTCCTCCTATGTTAGGCATAATACCTTAAAAACCCTATTTGGCGTAGCGATTTTAAATATTGAAGAGGTATATAAAGCCAGGATCTTTATTATAGTGTCTTCGGTAAGGGTTTTTACCTATTAAACTGTATAGGAATACGTAGTAAGCTAGTTATTGCGTTATTTCTAGCTGGTGTTCTGATCTTTATCCAGATAATGGTTTTAGGTTTATTTTCCTTCTTTTTAGCTTTATCACCTTTAAACTTTATGACGTGTAACATATATTACTGATTAAATATAAATAGGAAGTATATATTATATATTACCTTGTTCAATTCGTTGTTAGTGTTAGTGTAAAGTATTCACCAATAGCGTTACTTGTTGTAAATCTATTTGTTTTGTATTTAAAGTAAACTTGTTAATCCAATTTAAAAACCTTAAGGAAAAAAAAATTCTTTGTAGTTAGCTTGGTTACGTCCCCAATTCTGGGCCTTTCGTACTTACAGTCGATATAATATGTATAAACAGGGTTATTTTCATCCTTATTAAATCCTGAAGCTTAAGGGTATATATTAGTCGAGTTGGAGACTCGAGTTGTTACGGTCGTTAGCTAGGACCGTAATTGGTTAAAAACCCCTTTATAAGTTGCCTTAGGTCATTGGAGAGCGTATTCGAATTTTTTACAGCCTGCAACGGCTTACCGAACCTGTTAATGTAGGGTGCCTTCGCCAGCTTTTAATTTTACTTTTCTCCCCAAATCTTAACGAATTTGGTAATTGTCACGTCATCCATATCTACTATGAAGACATGTCGAAGGTAAAAGGTAATATACTGATCGTAGGAACCTTGTAAATCCCTCAACTAGTACTAAAATTAGTTCTAGTAGGTAGTATAGTTACCTTTAGCCGAGTTTAGAGGGAAGAATCCAATGATCGTACCTATAGTAGGCTCGCATATAAATCCATTCCTTCTTTAATTCGGATACTAAAACTAACAATGTTAAGAAGCTTAGTAAAAAGGAACTTAAGGGTTTTCGCTGCAAGGGACTTAGTAATAGTCTTTTTAGTATTAAGGGGTACGTCGAATTTCCTATTTAATTAACTGGTAAACTTAAGGGCTTAGAATGTATAGGTTGATTAATTTCTTATGGATAATAGAATTAAACCGTTGATTTTAGGAAAAAGGGGTTAAAAAACTTATTTGAACTCGGGTAGGTTTTTACAAACGCGTGTAAAGGCATTAAGACATGTTATTGCTAGTAATACCTTTGCCTTTAAATTTAAAAATCCATCAAAGGTTTTTATTGGTATCGTATTTATGAAGTAAGTTGATTAAATTTCCCTTTCCATCTTTTTCAATAGGGAGGTCTAGCCATTGGTTAGCAAGTTTAGTATTTAACTTGACGTTAACATGCCCATTTTCTATTTTCCACATGTTTAGATTTTATTTCATAAAGTATTTTTAAAAGTCGGTATACTTTTATAGGCTTAGAACAGTTTTAGTAGAGTCTAAGTTGAAAATATAGGAGCCGATTACGTTGGTAAGGTGTTTGACTAAAAACTTTCTATTGGGTTTAGCAAATCAAAGGTCTTTATTGTAATGCTTTTCGAAGGTGATTCTGAGGGCCATGATCGCTTCCTTCCTGGAAAGGTTGGTAACGGGATCAATCATAGCGCCCTTTAAAGCTATCGTGACGAAGGTTAAAGGGCGTAATACGAACGAGAGTGGTGTAAAAAGGTAGGTTATAGGTTTTCCGTTAAAGTTGATATAATTAAAGATCATGAGACTTAGTCGTTTTTGCGATTTGCGGTAGTAATACCCGTAATAGTAGTAGTACAAAAGTAATAAATTAGCTGGTTTCTAATTTGACAACTTAGTAATCTTTAAGACTTTTATACGGTTAATTTTAACGCCTTTAAGAGGGATTAATGATGGTTTCTTAGTGTTTTTAGTAGTGATACCGTCGCTTACTTATAGCTTGCTGCGAATAACTGACATAGCTTATAAGTCTTTCCTACTTGCTACCGTGAATAAATAATACAGCTCATGGTGGCCTTTAGCAAAAACCTTTCATTTACCTTTAGCCGCTGTTTAATGTAAACCATAACCGAAAAGTAGCTTCTTCTTTTACCTAGCTTATTTGTGCTTAACCTAATAAGTACCGATTAGTTTTGGTAAGACTTTATCATTGTAACATAGTCGATTCGCATCACTGTGTTCGAAGTAACTGATGATGCATTGAAGTTGGTTGATTGTACGATGTAAGTTCTAAGTTTGGCAGGTTGATAGTTGGTCCACACGCTAATTTATATGGTCAAATGCTTCGGCCTATACCCAACTTTGAAGTGGACACCTACTGCACTGCACTTGCAGTGCAGTGTATTCAAATCCCATAAACTACAGTCAATTTGTAGTAAATACAATCAACTTTACTGTAAGTAAAGTTGACTTGACTGTACTGCATTTAACTGCTATTCCATCACCTATAGATATAAAGTTTAAATAGTTAATATTACGTTTGACTAGATATTTAAGCGAGGATTTAGAGTACAACATTTTCTTGTAGATGCTGAAAGTATGGCAGTGATAAGGGTTACCTAGAATACCCTTTTGATAAAGATCTTATTTACAAAAAAATGTATTGCTATTACTGTCACAACATACTGTAATAATGAAAGTGTTATTAAACGAAGCAGGAACCCTAATTATTACTGAAATATTTAATATATACCTCTTGAAGAACATTTTCTGAGTGATAAAGCTGAGAATATTATAATATAAATTAAATAGATACTAATAGATTAATAATTGGCCGACGGACTAATAAAACCACTATCGAGGGTAAAATTTGAAGTGATGAAGGAACTGTTTGGCTTGATTAACCTAAGTTTAATTTGATGGTGTGGTTTATAAACCTTTGTAGTCCAAGTTACCTTATATAGTATTGCAAGTATGGATAGTGTAGTCGTTTTGGTGTAAACTTTGAGATATTAAAAAATAGATATTGTAGAGGTTATCGGTTTAAATTGGATTATACAAGTCTTTTTGCTTTTTGTACCTGCTGAATTTCTTTTTTCCACATTACGCCTCCTTGACCTTACTCTTTACCATTCAATTTTTTTTTCTTTTTTCTTTTTTTTGAGTGGATAGTAGATTTCAAGGGGGTGTGTCAAAATACAATAGGTACAGTTTCTTAGCATATATCATAACAAAGCTAGTTATTACTTGACACGTTACAACATCAAAGGATAGGGAATTTAATAGAATAAGGAGAACTCAGCTCAAGATGATGACATATACTAAAGGAACTAGTATTTACTAGTACAAATACTAGTATTAACCAGTATGGAAGACTAGTCATCTAGAGGTTAAGTGCTTACACTAGTACTTACAAATACTGAGGAACTGATTCTTACTAATATCAACTAGTAATAACTAGTACAGAGTCTCGACTTTTATCAAGATCTCTATGAAGATACACTAGATCATATATCAAGCCTTTTCCTCCATGTAGATTCTTTAATACTTGAATATAGAAGCCTACACAATATCTTCTTATGTAGTAACTTCAACAGAAGGGGTAGGGACTTGGTGATACAACGTAAAGTCGTACGACGTAGTATGCTTGGCGTAACTGAGTAATTCTCGGTATCTTGATTCAAAACAATAATCTTAACGATTAAAATAATGGAGAGGAAGTTAAAAGAGTAAAATAGAGGGGAAAACTTAGTATTTAACGCAAAGGTTTGATATAAAGTATGAGGTTAAAGGTCTTTTGTTACTATTGGTTATTTGGCATGAAACTTCGTCGTTTTTTTGATAATAACACCTACATTAATACTAACTTAGCCGTTTGCCAACTTATCGATTTGAAACTTTGAACAGTCAATCCCAACGCTCTTCAAAAAGAAATCCATAAAAATTCCTGAGTGTTTTCAAATAATAGCTATACCGTCGCTACCTATAGACTACTATAGAGACTGACACAATCCAGAAGTCTTTTTTACTTACTGCCGTAAAGACTCACACAGTAGTAAAGGCCTTTCCTAAAACTCCTTCCTCCTCTTTTCCTAAAAAAAGTGTAACAACCGAAAAATAGATTCTTATACTTAGCTTATCTGTTCTTGACCTAATAAGTACTGATTAATATTGGTAGCGCTTTAGAGGTTAAAACGTTTTAGATTCGATTAGTTGAAGTAATAGTAGTATTATAATGATCAAGTGGTAAATGTATTATTCTAAGTTCAGTAGACCGCTAGCTGGTCTGCACAGTAATTTATATAGTCAGTTGCTTAGCCTGTACCCTAGTGTAAAGTGGGCGCATACTGTACTTGACTGGCAGTCAATAAACTATACCCACAAAACAATACACTCAACTTGCAGTCAGTATGATCAACTTTACTGTAAGTAAAGTTTCCTTACTACACTGCATTTAGTATTATTCCAGCAATATAATATTTTAAATGTACCATAACAATATATATATTAATCATTTTATTGCGCATGCACCATCGTTTTATAACTATTCAAAATAGCCTTTAACCTTAGTAGCAACAAGTTGAAAGAATACTTTTTTAAAATCTATTATTTATGTGGTTTTTTAATAATAACATATATTAGTCGAAATTTGTAACAGTTAATATTTAACGAAAACTTGTAGAATACTACGAAGTTTTAACGTTCATTTTTAAATCCAAATCTTGATATTCAATATATTTACTTTTATTCAAGTTAATACATTTAAAATTTGATATTATACTTGAAATATCGGGAAAAAAGTTTAATTAGTTAGTTAATTATTCAACTTTTGTAGTTCATAAACCTTGTTAATTAAAAAACCTTCTTAACTGCATAGTATTCACTTCGAAACCAATTTGTTTGTTGGTAGGTGTTTATCGTTGCAATATAGTGGATTTGCATCGTAGTCGAAGTAACTGGTGTATTGCATTGAAAGTGGTGATGTTGTCATCTAAGTTTGACAGGCCATAAGCCGGTCTACACACTAATCTATATAGGCAACTACTTAATCCTTTCCCTACCATAAATCGAGAACTCCTTGAAATTAACTTGCAGTTGATACAGTCAACTTTCAGTTACTATCATTAACTTATAATTGGTATAGTTGACTTGATTGTACTATAATTGACTGTTATTCTAATACTGGAAACTTCTTATTTTCTTCCTATGTTTCAGTGTGACCGATTACCAATTAAAGGTAATTGCCAAAATCGTTCCCATCCCTATCGATATTACCTCTAATAATTCCAACTTGTTCGACACCTAAATTATAGCTCTATCGAAGTCTCTTACCCTCTATTTCGAAACGTTAACTTCATTTCTTCCTCTACTGAAGTTTTTCGTTACAAACGTATATATTATGAATCTTATACTGCCTGCCCATAGGTTCAGATAAAATCATTTTACATATTATTACCAATCTTCTGGCAGTTTTCTAGTCAGTTAGGATAAGTTTATTCTTTTTTTCACATACTACGCATGTTAGCTGGTTCACGTATCCCTTAATACTTACTATTAGTTTATCATGATCTTTAAACGTTGTCACCAAGTCGTTAAGCGTAAAATTAAATATAGTATCGGTGGGGTTATCTTTTCTATTAATCTACTAAAACTCGTTCATTTCTTGAACTTCCTATACCTCTCTAAATGTTATAACGCTCATTATTAGACCTTTATTATTAATCATTACGAGTTTGGAAAGGAAATAGTAAAGGTTTTGAAAGTTGGTATAGACGACTTCGGGTATCAAAGAAAGTCTTAGTCATTAGGTGATAATCCTGAATTTGTAGGTCGCTATTAAACCGATATCAAATCCTGTTATTATATAGTAAATTTGAAATTGCAATGCGTTTTGTATTACGTCTTTACATTTAATAAATATTCAATATATATGGTTACTAATAATCGTAAATTGCTTATTAGATCTATTTTCGTCAGCTAGGTTTATGAGAATTAGATTTGTGAGGTAAGGTTAACATTATTTTCAAAAAAGCCTTTCGTGAAGATTATTAATTTTGCAGTCGTGAATCTCACCGGTACTATATTAATACTTATATCTGAATTATTTATTTGATATTATATACGTTTATCAATCCTACTTAAGGTTTTAATTCGGGAATTTTAACCTTATAATATAACCTATATATAGTAAGATACATTAAATTAATATAATATAACGACATAAGTCGCTCAATAATTTTGTTCTAGGTTCTTTTTCAACTTTAAGTCTTCGATCTTCTTCATTTTTACCAAACTTATAACTTGTTATTTTTGATGGAAGCTTAAGTATTCGCTACGTTCGTCTTCAACATTATAAATACGGATTAACCATTCTTTAAAATCTAGTTGTATACACTTAGATGATTGTTTTAATTAGCTTGTATTTTCAAAGGCCTAAATTAATAATAATATGCTATTCCGCTACTAAAAATCCAGTGGGTTTTTAAGAAAGGTGTATCATCAGTTTTTATATTAACAATATCGAAGTTTTTACCTTGCATTGGAAATAGAAATATTTTAAAAATATTTTCTTTATATTAACCTGTTCTTAAAGTTTGCTTGGTACCTTAACAATTAATAGAATTTTTAGCCTATTTATAAAAAGATTTGATATCACGTATAATTATTTTCGTAGGAAAATTGTCTCATAGTTTCTTTTAGACAAATTTAGTAGTATGATTTTTTTAAGATTAGTGGTGGATTGCGTGTAAATTTGCGTAATATCGCGAATATCAAGGTTTAAATTACTTCCTGCGTTATCAGTTAATCTAAAAACAATTACGACGATTAATTGCTAGTTAATTTTCTGGGTTGTTAGTGATAAAGTCAGCATCTAGTTTTTGGTTTTATCACCGTATCTTTCAACGATTAGTTTTCAATTTTCATATAGATGATTCGTATTTCTACGTTTTATCTCGTAGACTATACTTAATTTGAAGATAGTTACGTTTTACTCTTCAATCTGTATTAATAACACGAGTTAAACTACGCTGCAAGTAAGGAGGTTATTGATTTAAATTTCATCTCTTTACTTAAAAGTTTTACCCGATATGTTAATAATACTATTGGCAGGTTTTTAGATCGTTGAAACGTTGTCGATTCGAATCGTGGTCGAAGTAACAGTAGTATTGCATTGGTCAAGTGGTGGATGTATTGTTCTAGGTTTGGCAGATTGCTTGCCAGTTTGCACTGTAATTTGTATGGCCAATTACTTGGCGCGTGCCCTAGTCTGAATCGGGAACTCCACAATCAACAGACTTGCAGTCAGTACAGTCAACTTTACTGTAAGTAAAGTTAACTTACTGTACTGTAATTGACCTGCTAAAATAGCAGTCAATATTGTTCCAACAAATACTTTCAATACGCAGTTTAATGGCATGTTTTCCGTTAAACCGATCCTTTTGAAATGCCTAGGCCATGGTATATAGTTTTATAACTTTATTTGTTACAGGCTAGTGTCTGAGTTAATGGTTGCCAGGGATCTAAACTTAGCAGTTACTATACTCCTACGTCGTTTCCGAGCTGCTTCCAAGTATTCTCATGCTATGTGATCAACCATGTAACTGAGCCATTCTTGATCACTAGCTCCACAGTATCTCCTTACTAGCGGCCTTATTTTTATCGAGGACTTTAAATAGTATCTGACCGCCTTAAGCGATAGATTTAGACTAGTCTCTTTACATATAATCATTGATGTTTTATTTCCGACAGTGTCGTAGCTATTTTTAGACGGCTATAGCCTAAGGTTATACCTTTCGACCTTTTAAATCTTAACCTCCAGGTTTTGAAACAGTTCTTTAACTTAGGTGTATAACATCAGCTTTAAGGGGATTTAGGAACGTAATACAACGAATTAACTATTTCACACAAACGGTTAATCGAAATCTTGCAAATAAAGCTTATGAAATAGAATTAAGTTATATACAAGCACGTTTCACGTATAAAGCTATATAATACTAACATATTGCATACGCTTAGACATATAATCCGTTAATTTGAAATTATTACCAGTACGCCCACGTTTTCGAAGCAAGCTCCTACTTACAAGGAAACCGCTCCCACATTACCTACAAACGATATTAACGTTGTTTTTACGCCGCTTCCTGTTAAGAGCTGCATTGAGTTACCTAATGATGAAAATAACGTCTCAGATTCCCCTAAATTCGATTATGAAACCAACGGTTAACCTACCAATAAAGTTCATAGTATTCATTTAATGCACTACACATTGAAATTATTGTATTATTTCATACTATTTCCAAGTTGTATGATAGTTTCACACGTTTTATATTTATAATAAGGACTTTGATTGAATTATATTGAAATATTGTTTTTCTTTTTTAATTAGAAAGATCAAACCATTGTAATTAGTGTAATAGTATTACAATAAACATGTTTCCTGGGTCTCTAAGTTTATAATTTGTCTTGACTTTTACAGTTTAATCAATTCCAAAAAAAATTCTATTTTGTTAAGCTTTATAGGTAGGTAGAGCAATATAGGCCAGTTATAAACCTTATTGGTACAGATTTTGATCGAATTTTTAAAGTAAGCGTTGGAGTTGGTCGGGTTATCGATATGAGAATCGAGATTGTTGAATTTTCTGGTCAAAACGTTAGGGTTTTTTTTTTCTTTTGAGGTATTGAAGATAAATTTATAGGTTGGACCTATTAAGTTGAACGGTGTGAAACTATTGAACAGAGTTGTCGTAAGGTTTTAAATTCGAGGTAAATTTTTATGACGTGGTATAATTACGTTATTGAATCAGGTGGTTTAGGTCGTTCTTATTATAAGTATTTAACACGTGTAAAAACTTCGATTTATCGAGTTTTTTAAAGCTATTATTATTATATTTCTATATATTATTGCAGGTAAGTTTCATTTCAGCATTGTTAATGTTTTTTTTACATGGTGAGGAAAGTTGTGCAAATAATGGCTATACCGAAATATGAAAGATTGGAATTTTTGATTAGTTTGCGGAGGTTAAGAAAGTATATAAAGTGGTAGATTTTGAAAGTAGTCAAGTGGATTATTTATTCAGTTTTGAATATATAAACGTATTCATTAGGTTTTGTAATTTAATTATTAATTTATATGTGGGTGCCAATGAGGTAAGAAGTGGTGGTAAACTTGTTTGAATTGAGAATAATTTAATAACGCGTTAGAACCTATTTCATCAATGTGTCACAGGTTAGTGCCTGTGATAGTGGTCACTAGGGATCTAGCCCTGGTAGTTATAATGTCCTTACGGCGCTTTAGAGTCGCTTACAAGTTATATGGAAGCATTCCCTTACAAGTTACGTGATCGGGTTACCTCTTTTTCCACAGTTATATACCAGCTCTCTAGCAAGAGTTTCGCTTCTCTTCTTCATTAAGGTTTATAAACAGAATAGGACCATCTTAAACGATACCTCCATCTTTAGCCTCTTTATATATAAATCTCGAATCCTTTTCCCGATGGTAATTGAGCTGTTTATGAGTGGTTATAGCCTAAGGTAATATTTTTCTTTTACGATCCTTCGAATATAAACTCTTAGGCGTTTAAGTAGTTTCTAAGCGTACAAGTAAAAGAGTAGCTTTAGAGCGCTTTAACGGATTGATATAATCATTTCATTATTTAATATAAACATTGTACCGACTCTTTATGTATCAAACGCATTAAATAGGATTAAGCTGTTCACAAATACGTTTTATATGTGGAATGATGAAAAATTAACGTATTGAACGCGTTAATGAATAGAATCCGGTAACTCGAAGTTACCGATACGCTTACGTTTTCAAAACGAAACCTCCTTTAGGGAATTTTTACCATGTTACCTATAAACAATCTAGTCATTACACTGTTTCTTATCGGAAACCGCGTTAACTTTCCTGACGACAACGATTTGAATTCCTTTAACTCCGATTACGATAATGGCACACCACTCGATAGGCATTAACAACCTAAATATAAACCCCTTAATTAACCAGTTAAGTTTTCTGGTATTGGATTAAGATTTTCGGTATAAAAGTTACGATATTACATAAATTATGTATAGATAGAAAGTTTATTAATATTAAAAAGATCATTTATTCATTATCTTCCAATAATTAAAAGGCTTTAAGAAAAACGTTATAAAATTTTATTATGTTCTTAGTAATAACAACAGTACTAATAACCTTAATATCTATATAATTACACTTTGCATTTATTACTACAACTTTAACTCGGTCAATATCGTTAATACTCGGCTTACAAGAATAAAATAAGGAGATTGCAAGAGGTTTTACGTTTTTTTTTACGTTTAAAAATCTTTATTTATAAAGGTTGGTGGCATAGCCTGAAAATTTACTAAATTCGCCATTTCAGAGAAAACTATTATTGATACACGAGCTAATACACTATTCACCCTCGATATGCCCGCAGACTACAACAAATAGATCGCTCGCACCCAACTTATTAATAGGCGAATTTACAACCTTCGTACACGGTACGGTAACGTTAGCTACTCTAATGTTAGAACTGGAGGTACTTCGCGTATCGGAAATAATGGCGGTAACGTGCCTACCCGTAATAACCAGGGATATGTTATTTTAATTAGTGTAAACGCCTTTCGAACCGCTTCTAAGCGGCGTGTTTCATAAGTTAATTACTCGAAACTTTTCCGTCGTAAAGACCTTTAGTTATATTTACGACGTAACGATAATGGCAATCGTGTCCATATCTGTCTAGTTAATTTAATATAACGCCCGAGCTACTTTAATACTAAAACTGTTATGGGAATTCACTTTACCTCGGTCCAACATATTATTAACCTTCGAAAGGAAAAAACGTAACTTTTATATATAGTCGTGTATAAAGATTGATGGGATTTTAATTAGACCTGATAATTCTACCCCAACTTTTAAATAACTTTCCGTTGATAATAAGTTTACTTTGAAATTTCATTATGTTTTTCCACGCTCTAATAAATATCAATTTTAAATGTTAAGACGTCAGGAGTAAATAGATTACTAACCGTTTAAAACTACTACGTATCGCTATCACATCCTAAGGACTCAGCGAAGCTACGTAAAAATTATTCGGTTCCTTTTTACGGTTGATTTCTTTGGTAACTTTCCTTAACATTTACCTCGATAAATACCGATATCGAACATAAGCTTACGTTGTCCCTTTTTTTGTAATACGACATTATTTTGAGTAAAATAAAAATGAAATAATAACGGGTAATTTACGTCGTTTCGAAAAAAAATCCTACTTTGAAGATAAGAGAGTATCTATCGCGTTTAGGAACCAAGGTTTATACCGATACAATAGGCATCCAAAGGAGTAAGCGCCGCCAACTTTTACGTTATGCTATGAAAAGCCCAAAGATACTAAGCCGTTATTATACAACTCGTTGTCATCTTCCTTAAAGATATTAATAAAACATTTGCCGGTTCTAATTTACGAAAAAGTTAACTTCGTATAACAATTGTTTCTCTACAATATAACGTTATTACCCGATATCGGAGTGATGTTAAATATATTGCCTAACGTGGCTTGATTGTCGCAAGAAAGTTATTTTGTACAGTTTTTGCAAAATATGGATTTCGAAGAACAGGTTATCCCTTAAATTTTACTATTTTTACTCAAAAGCCTCGGATTACATACGCCGGATAATATATCTATATTAAAACTAAGATGGGTATTAATTTTAACGTTTCTATGAAATAGAATACTTTATAACTTACGTATCTATAAAATAAGGTTCCCTTTTTATGGAATCATAGGGCTTTTATTTAGTAATATAAAGACGATATGATAATAGATTTATTATTCGTCAACGGTTGGCAAAGGTAAAGCTTTCATCGCTACCGATTTCTAGTTTCCAAACGAACCGAGAAACTTATTAACGCCTGGTTTCATAGGCTATAGAACCAAAATAATTTTTTTTAGTAATAATATTTCATCTTTTATTTCTCCGGTATTTGTTATTTAGCGACGAGTTTATCATAAAGATAAGGGGCGAGTCATTTGTAACCTGCGACTAGTTAATTGGGTGGCTATCCCAGATAATTTGTCATTGCTTTTTTAATTTAAAATTGTACAATGCGTACAAGGAAAGAAGTAGGTTAGCATTATAAAAGCATTCAATTTTTTATTTTTTTTAGGTTTCTATTTACATTCGCTATCTTAATAAATTCAATTTATCATTTATATTACCTACTCAATTTCCTTCACTAAGTTATTATATTATAGCCTTTTAATATACCTAGTAAGATAGCGAGCCCATTAACCCGTACGTACCTGCCGCTAACAGGGTAGCTTCTTTGGGAAATTCCTTAATCGCTTTCTTTAATCTTCAACTTTAATTAATAGGAATTATAACGAATGCGCCCTTAAACTTGGCTTTAAACTGGTTAGCCGCAGCTTTGCAAGACGTTCGGCTTCGCGAGGCAACAGCCTTGCAAAACGCTTCACGCATTTTACGAGAACGACGACGTCAACTACTATCAGCTAGTCTATTGAATGACAACTAAAACCGTTGCGTTCGAGAACTAACCTATATTTTAACCGCTGTACAAACTCAATATATTGAATTTTTTTCAAAACTTAAACACGAAGATTTTAAGGTTTTTAACCCCAAATTTCCCGACCCTAAGGATATTAGTATAGTTATTATAGATAAGAATGTCGTTTATACTATATTTAGTCCTTTTAGGATCGTTTAAACATATTCCTTAACGTTGGGTCTACCTGTACAGATGTTAAATCTTAAATCATCGTTATATTCTCAATATTACTATAAGGTTTCGTTTCTTCAAAGTGTATTATTTGATTTTCTGCTTTTTAACGTCATTATCTGGGTTGCGAAAGCCTTAATTCGCTTATAGACTCCTTAAATGAATGTTTTATCGTAAATACCGACTATACTCCAATCAAGATTCGATAAACATATTTTACACCTCAAAATTATTCAATGACAAATACATCTTATGTGAATACGTTTAAGGAAAATATATATACTTTTAAGTTATAGGTATTTTGAACCAATATAATTGAAATTAAAAAGAAGTTATGCCCAATATTTTGGGAAACATGGAATTGGAAATATAGCACTATTTATATCCTCTTCGCCGCCACCAATCCATGCGTTTTTACATACAACTCGTCGAGGTGAGCAATTCCTTACTATTATCGTAGGCGCGTCGTCAATATACCTTTTACCGCCTAAAACATTCGTATTCGTCCCGTACGTTAAGGCAACAGTAACGACTGCCCAATTTATAATAAAGTTGTACGAGTTTTCGCATTCTCTAATAATTTTTGACGCGAACGAATTTTGAAACATGAAGATTTGACAACGATGTATTATAAAATTAAGCAAACTATAGCGTTAAACTATCGAAACATACGTTTAGATCTATTTAAAAACTGATTATAAATATAAAATCTAGTTTTTATAATAATTTAGTATATTGGATTGATAATTATAATAGCTATTGAGGCTTAAGTAGGTCATCGCAAGTAGTTACATCCTTTTCTATAATTATATATAAGGTTATCTCAAAAATTTCAAACAGGATGTAAAAACCAACATTTAGTTATTACTCAGTAAACAGTCTTCTGGCAAATTAGATATAATATGAGCTTTACAAGTTTTCACCAGGAGGGTAGGTAAGCTGTTAGCCTATATGTCTGGAATATGAATAGTCTATGAAGCTTTTTCGGTAAACGAAAAAACTTGACTATTTACCTTTCTTGTTGATTAAGGATTGAACGGAGTTTACAAAATCTCGGAAATATTATAATTACGTTTAAATCATATCAGGTTAATTGTTATAGGCAAGGTATTTTACCTTAATGTAGCCGGATCTTTTTTTACCCCAATATACTTAAATAAAGAGTTATGTGGAACATAATATAAGCCATATAAGTTATATTTGCGATGCATTATGTTGACTTCAGGGTGGATAAAAAAACCTTACTCGTCGAACTATCGCGTAAAGGTAAGGATTACCTTAACGAGGCAGGTAAAAATTACAAATTGTTCGCCTTTATTATTAGCTTCGTTTTTTGACAAGACATTATGTGATTTGTTATTATATCTGCCGCCGTCACGATAATTACCAGCTTAATTATGGTTTCGATCCCGCTAATCAAGGTTTAGTCCTCGTTAATTAAAGTTTCATCTTCGTCATTTAAAATCTCGTCTTTTGTTATTATAACTTTAGTCTCGACCTTATTTTTTACAAGGCTTATTATAGGTAGTTTCACAGGCGTGGTAATGACTTTCGCTATGACTTCGTCGAGGACGATCACCTTAATTTTGGTTATAGGGATCACCTTAGTAATTTATTACGGTTTTTGTACCTATTTTTAATTCCCGTAGTTTAAACGAGAAACCTTGCATTCAGGAACCGTATAAAGGAATACTGTTATAATGATTTCACGAATCGTATCTAAAAACTTCTATTTTAAATTGCACCCAACTGTATGTAAATTGACCTTATTTAACCTTAATTACTCCGTTGCCCCAAGGTTCGAGTTTATCAACTCCTACAAAAAGTTCCTTCTTTTCAGACCTTTGCAAGCCTTTAATTTAACCGTGTTACTTAAATAGATCGCCGTTATTAATCCCCTAAAAGTTTTTTAGTTTGTCGACACACCCCTGTCTACCGTCACATAATTCGAGCCTTCCGGGAGGTTTATTAATGTAGCCCTCGATTTGTATATTTAGCTTATTATTATCTACAAAGCTTTCCAGGGCTTTATTCGGCGATGCTTTCGTTATAACGTCAGCGGGGCTGTTTTTTTCATCGATCTATCGAAACTCCTTAATTTCTCTTCCTTCGTAGGCTTTACGGAGTGTTCTCATGTAGATTATCAGGCGTTTTTCGCTAATGGTTCCGAGGTTTAAAAGGTATTCGAAAAGACTCCTCGGGTTGATATAAATTACCACCGGGATAGGAGAATTTTTTAGCTGCCTGGTAATGATGTTAAGGGTTTCCTATAGGGTTATACCTACGTCGAAGTCAGTTATTATATAGTAGATCTTTAAAGTCAACACACTTCGTGTAATCCTTTTACACTTAACAGAGGTTTAGTTGATTAGATTACTGATAATGCTCAATTGATTTTATTGACTATCTTTATTAACGAGGGTTATTAAAAAGCCGATCTATAAAGATTAGCAACTTAGCCTTTACAAGGTCGATTGGAATCATATTAATCTCGTTGTCTAAGTTTTTTATTTTCTACTTAAGCCTTTTGTTTAGCCGTTTAAAATCCTTATCCATTATCGTTTGCATTTGTACCGTAATAGATAAATTGTAAAAAGCTTTCGGTTAGCATAAAGTAGTAATATAGTTACCTCAAGCATGCTGTTGCAAGTACCTTTAAACTCTAGCTTCATTAATCTTGTCAATTGTAGCTAAAACAACGTCCTGGCCCTTCTAGCGAAAACTAAAGCCGGTATTAATATTAAGCATACAAATTAACGATATATTAAAGTCTAATTAGCTGTTTTTCCTTACCATCGTTACCGGTTTATAGTTTTAAAATGTAAAGTCCTTAATCATTTTCTCCTCTAATATTAAAAAGTTGGTCGTTTCAGCGAAAAGGGTATCGTCAATTTCTATATCCACTATGTCAAATTCCTTTTCTTACGTTACCAATAGGCACGGGTCGTACGTTTAACTATTTTATCGTTAGCCATAATTTAAAGTGCGACTGGTAGGTTAGAGACCAGTAGACGCCTGATTTAGTTAATCTGTATAATAGCTTAATACAACATATTATCGTATCTAAAGCGTAAATAACACGGAATTCCGGTAATAGATTTAGTAGTACAATTCGTTGTAAATCCATTGTTCATTACGTATAGGTTTACGTTATATTACAACTATTAAATATAAACTTTCCTTTAGTTTAAGCTAACAAACTTGTCGTTAAAACAACTACTTAACGCTAGTTAATATTTCAAATCGTTAGCGATCATGAAAAGACCTAGTTTTTGCCTTTTTTACCGTATTCTAAACGATTAGACGTGATTTTTTATACGGCCGCCCCGTGGTTTTACTTTTAACCTTGTAAATAATCCTTAACTTGAAAATTGTAAAGTTTAGATTTTGGAAGTTAAAGTCGGTTTTCAGTACGAATTGTATTACTCCTCGAGTTAGTAGGCTGTTAATCTCAATCTTATTACTTTCCTTAAAGGGCTTACCGAAGATCTTCATAATTCCTTATGCTAGGAGCTTTAGTATTAGGTCTTTATTATCCTCTTCTTTTCTATTTACTCAAGTAGTATTGTAAATACCCCCCGGTGTATATTTTTCCTCTTTTACCTTCTTTTTTTCCGGGATTGACCCGCGTCGGCGGCGTTTTATTAGCTTGTCGATAACGAGTGAAAGAGGTTCGTATTAACTTGGTCCCTTAGCTTAAAAGGCTTAAGGGTCTTCATTTTCAGTACCCCTAATATAAGGTTTAATTTAAGTGTTTTAAAAGGATATAAGACCTTTAACAGTTTTGATATTTACTTTGGAGTTTGGTGTATTCAATACTTTATATAGGCCCTTTAATTTACCCAGCTCCCGCTATATGAGAACTTTACTTTGTAATGGTAAAATAAGTAAGTCGATTGTTAAATGGCTGTTTTTGGTGTTAAAGGCGTTATTAATTTAGCGGCGTGCCGATTTTCTTCGTAGTTCCCTCAAAGCTTTACTATAGGCCGAAACATGTTTTTAAGTACTTACCGAGGGCGGATATTCACTCGTTAGACGTAGTTACGCTCCAAAAATTAGAAGCGTTACTACTTAGCTGTTAGGGCCCACAATATCGTTAATGCCTTTAACTGCTATCTGTAAGCGTGCTTCGGATCTGTAAAGCTTCCAATCTCTAACGTAAGGATATTATACGCTCGGAAAAATAGGGCGTGTACCCTTTTAATCTTCCTAATGTTTTAGTAGGCTTCCACATATACCAGTTAGTATTGGATACCTATTATCATGTTATCTTCCTGAAATTCCGCCGTGGCAAAGTTTATGCTAACATTGTGAACGACGACGTTAGGTGGATCCAAGTACATATCAATTTATAATATCCTTAACCTTTCTTATGCATCCTTTGCTGAAAGGAACTTTAGAAACTTAGTCTAATAAAAAAAAGTTGCGAAATTAATGACGTAAAGAATAAGCTTGTTATCTAAGTAAAATACATTAACAGAAATCTCGAAATTGAAATATTTATCGTTTTTTAATATAAACTTAAATCTCCGGGGGGCTTGAATATACGTTTAGTAGTAATGATAAAGCCTTTCGATTGATTTCAATGCAAAGTATTCCACATTTTTATTCCCCACGAACTTCAGAATTTTGTATAGCTCATTAACGGCTGGATAATTAAGACGCTGGTGTAGTTGACATATTTTCAGCTTTACTAGGTATAACACTATTGATTTTAGGCTTTAAAGATAAAACTATAGGTACCCTTATTGAAGGGCGAGTGGAAACCTTTAGCTGTTTTTAATCAGTTCGTTTACGTTGACGTTGAAATTAATACCAAGGGTCTTGATGTTCTTTAAGTAAAGAATGAACGAAGTATAGGACTTAAAGATGTGAAATTTAATTGCTTCTACAATAATTTAAATTACTGTCATCACTAATAACGATAGTTTTCCGTCCAGGCTAAAGCTAATTTTTGCCTTGTTAATATCGTAACGATGAATCTTAGTGGTTATAATGATTTCCCTCTGTAGTGTTATATATTGCGAATAGCCATTTGTTAAGTATCTTATTGATTTCATATGTGGTATAATATCTTGAAACGTGTGGTTTGCATGATGATCTCGAAGGTTAAAGATATGCGAGGTGTTAGGGGCTTAGTTAGGGCAAAGGTAAGGGTTTTTACTAGCTAAACGGTATAGTAAGGCGTATTTGGCTAGTTATTAAGCCGCACCGGAAGTAGTATCTTGGTGTTATTCAATTCGCTTGGGAATATTAAAGACGTTAATTGTCTTATCGTCTTTAACAACTACGATTTAAATCAAGTAATCCTATTCCGAAGAAATAAGTTATTGGACGTAGTATGTTACTTTTCTGTTATTACGCTTAGCCGGGGGGTGTCGAATTAACTAATAGTTGGACTTGTTACAAATCTAACATTTCTAACCACTATTACGACGATAGTGCTTGCGGTTAACAAGTTCGCCTAAATGTTATTAGCGTTAGCATAGCTACTACCTCCAATTTGAGGTTAAGGTCCATGGGCCAAGTTTTAGTCGTTATAGGCGCCCGTACTTACAATCGATATAATTGACTACTATAAAGTCTTTTTTATCCTCGTTAATGAAATTGCTAGCTTGAGAGTATATACTAAGCGAGTTTGGTGTGCACGTTATTACTGTAGCAAACGAAGAGCGTAACTAGTTAAAAAAGCTTTCGTAGGTAGCATCTAGGAGTTGTAAAGCGTATTTGAACTCGCTAACGCCCGTAACTACTACCTGTACCTGTTTACGAAGTGTAGCTTTGTCAATTTATGTTTTCCCTATTGTTTTTTTGGCACAGTATTAACTTGTTAAGTATCTAATTAAGGACGTCTATTGGTGTTTCGTCCTCTTTTTTCTTCGTTATTATTGTGGTCTACCTAGTAGTAGCCCAATTTGTATAATATTGCGTAAAGTAAACGTCGTACTCAAAATAGCCCTTTATGCTATTATAAATTTCGCGAAATGTGGTTGCTTGAGATTGAAAAGTTAGGTAGTAATTCTTAGCATACCTTATAAGGATTCCGGTGAAAAGTAAGTGAAAACTAAAAATAAAACCCTCTATTTACTTAAAGATGTTTAAAAAGAGCATTATCTTAGTATCGAGGAGGTTATAAAGCTTCCCGTCATACTTTTCTATATTATTCTAGATCTTATCGAAGTCCGTTAGGAGTTTATAATTGATGTTAACCATTTTAACAGGGGTTTAAAAAAGGTTGCGATAATTGTTCCAGCCGTAAGTGGTGTTTCCTGGCGGTTTAAGCCTTAAATATTCCGAGGTACGGTGTTAGGGGTAATTGCCAGTCGCTTCACCTAAAGGGTAAAGTCCTGTAGTAAAACTAATATTAAGCTCCCGCGCAGAGGTAAATTTAAAGGAGTAAGATTCCTAAGGAGATTAAAGATTAAATTGATAAGTAGTAATAGGTACTTAAAGATTCTAAGAGGCTTAACGATCCTATTTAATTAATTGGTAGAAGACGTCAACATTAATACCTCTTGCCGCGTTAACGGCCGCTGCTTCCCGTACCCTGCCACTACTAAAAGCGTATTTCGCGTTATCAGGTAAGGGTACTAAACTGCCGAATAGATTAACAGGTTCCTTATCACTAACACATAAAGAGGTTTAACCTAGCTGAAGATAAGTTGAAGGTCTCCTAAATCGTTTATATGGACGGTAGGGTTCCTCGGTCTCCTTTCCCTTCAAATATAAGTCTTGAAGGGCGTTCCTAAAGCTGGTCTAGGTCGAAAAGTTCTTATACCAGCCTTGTATTGCCTTGTAATGGTACATAAACTCTTTGTCTCTTAAATTCTTACTTGATCCTTATTTTTATCACCTGTTGGAGTGAAGTTCACATGACAATGATACAGTTGTGAAAAAGGTCATGAAAGTTGCTAAAGACATGTTGAAGATCATTAGTACCGCATTTCTCAACAATATAATAGCCGACGAAGTTAGTCAATTGTTTCTTGATTAATTCCTTATCAACGACCTATCCCAAAAGGTTATAATTGTAGTGCTTGGCGAAAATTGGTTCGAGAGCTTCAACTTTCTCCATGTATTCCTAACTTAAAACTATTTTAACGGTTTGGTTTGTATAGGACACGTAAGGAAAAGGACTTGGTGATCTTAGGCGTAAAGTCGTATGAGAACTTGGTGATTTGGCGTGGAGTTATGTGACGTGGCTTTTTCGCCACGACATGGCGATTCTCGGTGTTTTCGCTTTAAAAAGCGAACTTAACGATTCAAGTAACGTAAAAGAGGTAAAAATAGTAAAATAGGGCAAAGATTTAATATAAATGGTATGGTAAAAGGTTATTATTAATAGTAAAGAGCGAAGGTTATTTGTTGTGACTATTTAATGTAAGGACTTAGTCGTTTTTCTTACAGTAGTAACATCCGCAATAGTATTAACTTAGCCGTTTGCCAACTTACCGAACTTTAAGAATTCTGATAGTCAATATCAACGTTTTCAAGAAAGATTAATAAATATTTCTGTGTTTTTAGTAACAATACCGTTGTTATCTCTAAGCTGCCGTAGAAATAGACATAGCCTAAAAGTCTTCTCTACTTACTTCCGTAAAAATTAACACAGCAGTAGAGGCCTTCCGAAAAAATCTTTCTTCTACACTATCGTTAATTTAAAGCGAAACAACCGGAAAGTAGATTCTCCTTCTACTTGGCTAATCTATACTTATCCTAATAAGCAGGCAAGCTCAGATCAGTGTTGTTAGGCCTTAAACGTTGCAACGTTGTCGATTAGATTGGTCTTCGAAGTAACAGTAGTATTATGTAGTAAGATGGTGGATGTATTTTTCTAGGTTTGGTAGAACGCTAGCCGGTCTGCACATTAATTTGTATGGTCAATTGCTTGGCCCGTGCCCTAGATTGAAGTGCAGCGTACTGCACTCAACTTACAACCAATGCAGTAAGTCTCCAAAAAGCAATAAACTCAACTAGCAGTTCAGTATAGTTAACTTTACTGTAAGTAAAGTTGACCTACTGCACTGAATGTAATACTATTCCAACAGATTCAGTTTCTTATATAAAAACCCAAATTAAAAAGGGTTCGTTTCGACCTTCAACAGCGTTCTGAAACCAACTGTCGGCCTAGAAGCCGAACTTTGTGGTTTAACAGTTATAAAAGTCAAATATAATTTCAAATTTTTCGATATTGTAATAATATTACCAGTAAAACAACTAAAAGCTTTGTTTACGTATGTCAAAAGAAATCACTCATCGTATCAACTTTATTATCAACCACTTGAATTTTAATAAAAGATATGAACTTATTAATTATTTAATGTGATAGATAGTCATTAAATAAGCCTTTATTCACAAAGTTTCATTACTATATACTCCAAAAGAATGATGGATTTTTAACCGTGTTCATAAAGTAATTATAAATAATATACGGTTTCAAACTATTGTTAAAAATTTTTCCTATTATTTATAATCTCATTCATTCCAAACATACGTTATTATCACGAATCTAATAATTACAAATAGGAGTAGTATCCATTATATTACTCCTGAAAAGCGCTTTTACACTAAAATAAAGTGAAATTTACATTATCGACCAAACGTTTAATTTGTCTTTACTTTTAAATTCACTATTTCAAGTCACCTACCTCAATAAACACGAATGAATCGATCAAAAATTAATCTCACGAAGAAAAACGAAACTGTTTCCCCTTACCAGATTCTAAATACTACAAAACCTTAACATATATTTACGATTTTCTTACCAAATTATCCCAGAAATACTTTTAGGATCATTTTTAACGCATTCTATTCAGCGGGTGTTAAGAATACTATTAATATTTATGGTAATTCCACCGTTAAAATAGAGGGGGAAATAATACTTAAATCCATTTAAGTAGATATTCCTTATAATAACTCAACTATTACAATAAATTCTAAACCGAAAAAAAATGATCGTTTAATAACGCATCGTTAATAATTAGTTAGTTCAATTGATGCTTTGTGTTAACAAGTAAAGGAAATTACTAATTATAAAATGAAATTTGAAAACACTGAGGGCAAAATACTAGAAAAAGGTTTTTTATGGTGAAATTTTAAGCCTACTATCACGTAAGGTCTTCAAAGCAATAAAAAGAGACAGTTATCACTATTATTCAACTAATGAAGAATCTACTAAGTTTAAGACCGATATCAATAGTTAGTTCGAAAGGTTTGGAGTAGGAATTTTTATATGAGGATTCGAGTAAAGTTAAAGTATTAACTACACTTAACCCTCTTCGAATATTGTAAAGGCTTAGACGTAGAGAATCATCGTTAATTTCGCTGTTTTATACGGTTACAATATTGACTTAATCGATACTTATTTAATCTTAGGTAATAAGGAGCTTCAAGATATGTTATTAATAAACATCCTCATCATCTGTAAGTATTTTTTCTGATTTCATAAGCTAAAAGGTATTGGTTTTAACCCTATTAAAAGCGAAATCTTTCAATTTAGGGATTATATATATAATCTTTAATATTATTTACAATAATAACAAAAAGGTTAAGAATGTTCCTCGATATACTGCGGTGTAAAAGGTGAAGTAGGGATAATACAATATACATTAACTATCTTTACCAACCTATCATCTATATATACTTCAAAAATTAAATTCTTTTCTATCCTAATCCGAAATTTATTTACGATTTTAAAAAGAATATTATGAAAAAAATCAGGATTAGGGATAGATAATACATTTTCTCAGGGTACGTCTTTCAAGGAATAAAGATTGATAAACTATCATTTTGGTGTAAAAGCATATATTTTATGGTTTTCCAACACTGATGCTATATAATCTGTCAAACAGAAATCAAAATTGACCGTTTTACTTGGATAATTCATTTATTCTATAACTTGAAAAACAACTGGTTCATTTATTATCAACAAAAAAGTTTACTTACATGTTTATACATTTTAGTATTTAATGTACCAAACTAAACCATATATTGGTTCCCTTATATCCATGCTATCCGGATTTCAATAAAAACTTTTTTATGAAAACATTACAATTTCTAACTAAGTTTTAAAATACGTCAAATAGTCCAAATAATACACATTAAATGATATAAAGAAAAATATATTAATAATACCATATTTAAAAAAATTCCAATTTCATCTAGTAAATTGATAGAAATTTCAATAAACTCCAAATTAACAACTGATACATTTCTGATTGAAAAAGTGATAAAGCCACAAAAACGTCAATTTATAAATACACAATTTGAATCGTTAAAAATACGGTTAACTATATTTCCTCCAGAAAATTCAACGTATATTTCACTTTTGTAAATGATAAATCAGGAAATGTTGTAAAGCTAACCGAGGATACCCTCTGCTTGAAACAAATGATAATATACCTTTTTATTCACATTGTAATAACAGTTTAATATAATAAGAAAAGCGTTATAGAAATGTTTAAAAACTATAAATATTACCAACAATAAACGTATATTTTTTGAGGCAATTTTAATTCAGGATGAAATTAAATATAATGAAATAGAAATCAAGTGGAGTTTTACAAACAAACAATTAACTGAAGACTCATAAAAACTATTATCGACTGCAAAATACGAAAATTTAATATAAAAGCTTCGACTTATTAAGTTGGACTAAGTTAGAAATTAATATTTTATATACTACTATTCTTGAAATTGCGATATAGTATTCTATATATTATATAACTAAATAGTCATTTTTGAAAAATATTCAATATCTCCAAGGTCTCCACCAATTTATATAAACGTAAAGAGTAAAAAATTAATCGTAAAATTGGTTGTATTTACAATAGATAGATAGATAAATAGTTAGGTGAAAGAGGCATTCAAAAAGTGCACATTTTAGGTAAGAGCTTATAAGCTTTCACTTGGAACGTGACACTTTACCGTAAAATTTGCCAATACCCCTTTTGGGACGTGGCATGTTATTATACAATTTATAAATGTATACCTTACAACTTCCCATGTTATCATGTACTTTAAAAAAGTATATACTATAAAATAACTACTTACTAACTATAGGGATATTTATAATCATATCCATATAGACAATCTTTTCTTTTTTGGTACGCTTCGTATTCGTAATTTAGTATTAATGGTGTAATTTAGTTGAGCATTTAATAAATAGTTTAATAGGAATAGTATTTATGGTATAATTTATTTAAGGTTTTAATTAGTAGGTTTAGTACCGATATTGGTCATAATGTAATTTGTTCCAGTCTTCAATCAGTTTAACAATCGGTACTATTATTATTGGTAACAGTAGTATTATAGGCTTGAAAAGGTTAGTAAAAAGGGTTATCAATCCTTATGAAGAAGTAATTGTAAAAGTGTCAATGTCGATATTATGTATTTTATGGTCAAAATAAAAAATAAATCGCTATAGATCTAAGTAGAATTTCTCCTTTTCTTTCTTAACGTCCCTTTTCGCAGGTCTTTAGATTGTTGAAACGTTATCAATTCGATTGGTCGAAGTTACAGTAGTATTGCATTGGTTAAGTGGTGGATGTCTTATTTTAGGTTTGGTAGACCGCTAGCCGGTTTGCACAGTAATTTGTATGGCCAATTGCTTGACCCGTGCCTTAGAGGGAAGTGTAGTGTATTGCACTCGACTTATACCCAATGCGATAAGTCTCTACAAAGCAATACACTTAAATTGCAATTTAGTATAGTCAACTTTACTTACAGTAAAGTTGATCTACTGCACTGTATATAATATTATTTAAATACTGGCGGTTTTTTAGTTTATATGAGTACGCCAGTGTAGCTAACCAATCTTTTTCGGTTAATATAAAATTGCCTTTTCATTAACTGACCAGACCTCTGTCAATTATAATTAACTTTTATATTAAATAACACCCGATTACATGCAAATTAACTCTATTTGACCTTAATTGCTTCATTGATATGAGGTCTGAGTTTATCAACCCCTACGAAAAGTTCTTTCGCCACAAACTTATACAGGCCTCCACTTCAGCCGTGCTAGTCAAACAGATATTAATTATCAATTCCTCTACTTCCCTAACAATCTTTTAGTTTTCCAGTACATCCCTATCCACCGTTACGTGATTTGAGCCTTCCGGAAAGCCTATTAACGTAGCCCTAGATTCGTATGGTTAGTTTGTTACTGTTCACAAACCTTTTCAGGGCCTTATTTGGCGTTGACTTCGTTATGGCATCTTCGGGATTATCTTTGCCGTTAATATATCGGAATTCTTTAATCTCTTTACCTTTGTAGGCTTTACAGAATGCCATCACGTCGATCATTGGGCATTTTTTGCTAGTGGTTCCGAGTTTCGAAAGGCATTCGAAAATGCTCCCTAAGTCGGTATATATTACCACTGAAATGACGTAATCTTTAGCTACCTGATAATAACGTTAAGGGTTTCCCACAATACCAAATCTACGTTAAAGCCTGCCATTATGCCGTAAACTTCCAAGGCTAGCACGTTTCGTGTAATCCTCCTGCATTTGACGGAGGTCTAGTAAGTTAGGCTGCCGATAATTCTAAACTGGTTTACCTGCCTGTCTTCGTTGACGAAAATTATCAGAATGCCTTTCTGCAAAGACAAGTCGGGGTTATTTGCAAGAAACCCATCCGTAAAATCATTAGCTTGGCCCTTGATAGGTCGATTAAAACTTTATTAATTCCGCGGTCCAAACTCTGCATTTATTACTCAAGCCTCTTATTTAGCTGGTCAAAGTTCTTATCCGGTGGTTCTTATATTTATACGGCGATAGATAGGTCGAAAAAGGCTCCCGGTTAATAGTAAGTAAAAATATCATTCCCTCAAGTACGTTATTCCAAGTACCGTTAAGCCCTAACTACGTTAATTGTATTAGTTGTAGTTAAAATAGCGCCCTAGTCCTTTTGGCGCAAGATAAGGCCGGCATCAACACCAAATATACGGATTGTCAATCGATTAAAGTTAAATTAAATGTTCTCGGTCAACGTCGTCACCAGCTTACAATTTTAGAACTTAGAATCTTTCATCGCCTATTGTTTTAGTGTTAAAAAGCTAGCCGTTTCGACAAAAAATGTATCGTTAGTTTACATATCCACCACACTGAAATCTTTCCCTTACTTTACAAATAAGGACGATTCGTATATTAAAAACTTTATCGCTAGCCCCAATTTAAAATACAACTAATAAATTAAAAACAGTAAACACCTGCTTTGGCTAATCGGTATAATAGTTTAATATATCGTATTACCATGTTTAAAGGGTAGATAACACGTAGTTTCAATATTAGTTTTAAGAATATAATCCGTTATAAATCCGATGTTAACTCCGTATAGGCTTACGTTATATTACGACCATTAAGCATAAACTTACGTTTAATTTTGACTAGCAAACTTGCTATTCAAGCAACCATTCAACGTTAACTTATTTTCTAAATCTTTGGCGACTACATCAGTATCTAGCTTTTACCTTTATTACCATATACTCAAACGATTAGACGTGATTCTTCATACGGCTGACCCATGGTTTTGCCTTTAATCTCCTAGATAATTTTCGACTTAAAGATTGTAACGTTTTAGTTTTAAAGGTTGAAATCGGTTTTCGGTATGAATTGTATAACCCTTTGAGCTAATAGGCAGTTAATCTTAACCTTATCTCTTTTTTTAAAAGGTTTACCAAAGGTTTTAATAATCCCTGACACTCGACACTGTAAAGCTCAATCTTCGTTATCCTTCTCTTTTTTACTTACCCAAATAATATTGTAAATGCGACCTGGTGTGTATTCCTCCTCTTTAATATTTTTTTTCGGAGGTTGTCCGTGCCAAAGATGTTTCATTAGCTTATTGATAACGAGTGGAGGGGGTTGTTATTGGATAAGTCGTTTAGCTTGATATTCTTTAACGTAAATAACCCTAATGTAAGGCTTAATATAAGTGGTTCAGTAAGATATAAGACCGTTAACAGTTATAACAACTACTTCAAAGTTCACTATATTCAATATATTATACTTGACCTTTCATTTGCCCAGCTCCCGTTATACGTAGACTTTACTTTGTAATGGCAAAGTAAACACGTCGATTTTTATAGGGACGTTTCTAGTATTAAGGGTTTTATTCATCTGGAGGCGTGTCGATTCTCTTCGCAGCTTCCTTAAAGCTTTGCTATTGGCCGCAACACGTTTCTAAGTACTTAACATGGGCGGAAATTAACTCGTTAGACGTAGATACGCTCTAAAAACCAGTAACGTTAACATTAAGCCGTCAGTTCCCATAATATCATTAAGGCCCTTCACTAACATTTATAGGCGTGCCTCTGGATACGTAAAACTTACAATTTCCAACGCAAGGATATTATATACTCGGAGTTGTAATGCGTATGCCCTTTTAACCTTTTCAATACTCTAATAGGCTTTTACAGGCACTTGTTCACGTTAGATACCTATTATCTTAACATTTTCCTAATACTTTGCCGCTATAAAGTTAGTGCCGGTATCGTGAACGACGACGTCAGGTGCTTCTAGCTACGTGCTAATCCATAACATCCTTAGCGTTTTCTACGTATCCTTTACCGAAAGGAATTTCAAAAAAATTAATTCGTAAAAAAATGTTACAAAGTTAATAACTTAAAGAATGAACTTATTATCCAAGTAAAATTCATTAATGAAAATCTCGTAATTAAAGTTTTCATCTTCTTTTAGTATAAATTTAAATTTTCTGGGGGTTTAGGAATAGGCTTGGCAATAGTGATAAAGTCTTTTAATAGCTTTTAAGGTAAAGTATTTCACACTTTCATACTCTATGAACTTCACAACTTTATATAGTCTATTGACGGCTGGGTAGTTAAAGTGCCAATGTAATTGACGTATATCCGGCTTCTTCAGGTTTAACACCACTGTTTCCGGGCCGTAAAGATAAAACTATTAGTTCCCCCACTTCAGGGCGAGTAGAAACCTTTAATCGTTTTTAACCTATTCGTCTGCGTTAACATCGACTTTAACGCCAAGGTTCTTTATATCTTTTAAACAAAGTAGGAAAAAAGAAAGAGGCTTAAGGATACGGAACGTAATTGTTTCCAAAACAGTTTAAACTACCGTTATCCATAATAAAGATAGTTATTTTCCTAGGTCAAAGTCATTTTTAGCCTTATCCACATCGTAATAATTAAGATTAATTGCCGTAGTACTTTCCCTCCGCAACACCACGTATTATGAATAACCTCTTGTTAAATACCTTATTACTCCTATATTTTACATGATACCTTAAAACGTATAGTTCGCGTAATGATTGCGAATGTTAAAAGTGTATAAAGAATTAAAAGATTTATTAAGACAAAGGTAACGGCTTTTACCGCCTAAACGGTATAAAAAGGAGTGGTCGGCTAATTATTAGGCTGCACCAGAAATAATATCTTCGTACTATTTGATCTGCTTAGGGGTATTAACGACGTTAATTGACTCGTCACCCTCAAAGTCTACGATTTAATCCAAGTAGTTCTATTTAAAAGCAATAGGGTATTGGGCGTAATATACTACCTTTATATTGTTACGCTCGATGGGGGGCTACCGAGTTAACCAGCAGCCAAACTTGTTATAAATCCAACATTTCTTGCTACCATCATGACGATAGTACTTAAAGTTAACAGGTCAGCCTGAATCTTCGTCTTATTAACGCCAACGTAATTTCTGCCTTTAGTCTAGGGCCGGTAGGCTAGATTTTAAGTGTTGAAGGCGCCCATATCCGTATTTACAGTCGACGTAATTAACCACCGCCAGGTTTTTTTTATCCACGTCAGGGAAGGTGCCGGTTTAGGTGTATATATCAAGTGAGTTCGGCGTATATGCCATTGCGGTTGCGAACGAGGAATGTAACTGGCTTAAAAAGCTTTCGAAAGTGGTATTTGGGAGTTATAGGGCGTATTCGAACTTGCTAACACCCGTAATTACTGCCTGTACCTGCTTACGGAGTATGTCTTTGCTAACGTAGGCTTTCTCTATTGCTTTCTGATATAGCATTAACTTGTCAATCATTTGGTTAATTATATCCATTAGTGTTTACTCTTTTTTTCTAGCTATTATCATTGTTTACATCGTGGTCAACTTATCTGTGTATTATTACGTAAGGTTAACGTTGTATTTGAAGTGGCTTTTTGTGCTATCGTAGACTTCGTGAAACGTAGTTACTTGCGTCAGAAAGGTTAGATAGTAGTTCTTAGCGTGCCCTATAAGGATTTCGGGAAATAATAAGTGAAAATTAGAAGGAAGAACCTTTATCCACTTATAGATATTCAAAAATAGTATTATCTTTATGTCAAAAAGGTTGTAAGGTTTTCCTTTATACTTTTCTGTATCATCTCAAATCTTGGTGAAGTCCGTAAGAATTTTGTAGTTAATTTCAACTATTTTGACTGGTCTTGGGGGAAGGTTGCATTAGTTATTTCAATCCTAATTGGTATTTCCCAGCAGTTTAGGCCTTAGAGCTAGCGAGGCATGGTGTTAAGGGTAATTGCCAATCGCTTGGCCCGAGGGGTAAAAGCTTATAGTAAAACCTATAGTAAGCTCTTGCATATAGGCAAATCTAAACAAGGAAGGGTTTTAAAGGGCTTGTTGATGAAATTACTAAGGGGGAATATGCACTTTAAGATTCTGGAAAGCTTAACAATCTTTCTAAATTAACTGGTGTAAATCGTTGGCGTCAATACCTCTAGCCGCATGGGCGGCCGCTACTTCATGTATCCTACCGCCACTAAAAGCGTACTCCGCGCTGACACGTAAAGGTATTAGGCTATCGAACATGTTAACATGATTATCGCCCGCGCGTAAAGAGGCTTAATTTAGCTAAAGGTGAAGGGGAGGTCCCCTAGATCGTATGTAAAGGCGGTGAGGTTCCTCAATACCCTTTACCTTAAGATATGGGTTTTAAAGGCATTCCTAAAGCTGGATTAGGTCGAAAATTTCTTGCGCCAGCTTTGTAGTACTCTATGATGTCATATAAACTACCTGCCGTTTAAGTTTTGTTTTAAACCTAACTTAACCCCTTTTTGAATTAAAATCGATATGTAAATATTTCAGTCGCCAAATAAGTTACGGAAGTTGCTAAAGGCGTAGTCAGGGTTTTTAGTATTATTATCTTTAAATATATAGCAGCCGATAAATTTAGTAAGGTGTTTTTCCTATTAATTCTTCATTGATATCTAACGCTTAAAGCTTTTCGTGATAGAACTTGTCAAAGGTAATTCCGAGGGCGTCGATTCTCTTTTAGATCTCTGAAATAAGTGCCATATTAAGATTCAGGCTTATATAGAACGTGTTAGGCGTGTATGGCGTATAGAGCGAGAGACATGGTGATTTTGTGCGTATAGACTTGGTGTTTTTAGCGTAAAGTCGTGTGAAAACTTAACGACTTAGCGTAAGGTTGCATAACGTGACTTTCTTGGCGTAACTTGGTGTTTTATCTCAAAGTAGCGATCTTAACAATTAAATTAGCGTAGAAAAGTGAAAAAAAATGAAGTAGTGACAAAGATTTGGTGTAAAGGGTAAGGTCGAAGGTCGTTTATTATTATAGGTTATTTAGCATAAAGACTTAGTCGTTTTTACAATAATAGCTCCCGTAATAGTGCTAACTTAGCCGTTTACCAACTTACCGAACTTTGAGACTTTCAACAGTCAATTTCCACGTCATTAAGAAGGAGTGATAAAGATTTCTTGGGATTTTTAGTAGCGATACCGTTGCTAACTTCCCGATTACCGTTGTAAAACTGACATAACCCAAAAGTCTTTTCTATTTTTCTGCCGTTGTGAGACTAACACAATACTAATAAACGCCTTTCGCAATAGTCTTTCCTCTACCCTAGCCACTGTAGCCATAAAGCGTAACCAGAAAGTAGCTTCTTCTTTTACTAAACCAATCTGAGCTTAACCTAATAAGCACTGATTAGTATTTGCAGATCTTTAGATCGTTACAACGTTGTCGATTAGATTAGTCGAAATAACAGTAGTATTGCATTGGTCAAGTGGTAGATGTCTTGTTCTAGGTTTGACAGACCGCTAGCCGATCTTCACAGTAATTTTATGGCTAATTACTTAGCCCATGCCCTAGAGTGAGGTGCAGCGTACTGCACTCAACTTACACCCAATGCGATAAGTTTCCACAAAGCAATACACTCAACTTGCAGTTCAGTAAATTCAACATTAATTACAGTAAAGTTGACCTACTGCACTTCATTTAATACTATTCCAACAGTCCTGTTTCCACCCTTAAAATAAACCTTAAATAATTTTTTCGGCGCTCATAACGAAACTACTCGTCCATAATTAACCATTTCAGACGTTCTTATTTTTTAATTACTTAACTAATATTACGTTTGAACCACCTATTCATCAATAACCTATAGAAATAAGTTTTAAAGACGCCGTTTAACATGTTAAAGTAAACGCGAAAAGACCGCCATTACCGCTATCCGTCGCTCGCCTAACGTTCAACCCAACAATTTTAACAATATATTATCCATCCCAGCCTTTTTTTTCGTGCCGTCGCCGCCGTCGCCGACTAAAACAGTACCCATTATCTCTTTTCATTTTAACCTCCCGCCGCCAACCTAACTGACACTCCTACCCCCTTTCTCTTCCTCTTATCCTCCTCTCCTACTTTCCCCACCCTTTAAAAGAAAAACAGAAAAGCTTTCAAATTTGTTAACCCTACATTCTCGCTATAAATAAACACCGCATTACTTACGACGACATTTCGTCGCTGTAAACGTCATATTACCAAATTATAGCACGATTCATATTATTTATTCCCCCCTTAACTTATATTATATCAATATTCTTTTATAAATGAGATCGAAACGGTGAAACGCGCCCGCAATATCGAGTTAAGACTCTTAAAAGTACGTTTCAAAGCCATTTTAATACGCAAAACCTTAAAACAGTGTAATCAAATTCGCGTTTCCGCGCCGTTAATAAATACTTTTTACGTGCCGTACATTATGTCCGCGTTCATGAGTA
This sequence comes from Anisogramma anomala, assembly GCA_038502455.1. Taxonomy (NCBI): domain Eukaryota; kingdom Fungi; phylum Ascomycota; class Sordariomycetes; order Diaporthales; family Gnomoniaceae; genus Anisogramma; species Anisogramma anomala. The sequence goes on along the minus strand of JASMMZ010000013.1, from coordinate 149,019 downwards.
AATTCATTAACGATTACCGCTAAAACATGGATTAGCCGGCTCGTTACTACCGTTAAAATATTTATTAAACAATGGATACGCCCTTGTTTTAGCGGTTTTAAGGCCGTAAGCTCAGGATTTAATACGCGCCCGCTGTTTCTATAGTAAGTAACTTACTTTCTAATTTCTTAATATTTACCATCACCTATTATAATTAACTATTTGGATAATTTATTTCAAACCTCACCAAAACCAACTACTTTTGTAATGCTTAAAACAAGCTGAGGCTAATTAATATTAAACGTTAACCAGTGGCCTAAAAAACGGAAACTATTGATAGAGCTTAAGACGTTGTAAAGTTGTTGATTCGATTGGTCGAAGTAACAGTAGTATTGTATTTTCAAGTGGTAGATATATTTTTTTACGTTTGGAAAATCGCTAGTCGGTCTGTTTAGTAATTTATATAGTCAATTTCTTGGCTCGTTCCGTAATGTAAAGTGGGTGTATACTGTATTTGACCTACAGCCGATATAGTAGGCATATAGAAATCAATACACTCAACTTACGTTAATACTATTAACTTTACTGTAAGTAAAGTTGACCTAATATATTGGAGTTACTACTATTCCAACATTAGCAGCTTTTTAATTTGTGCGTGTACGTTAGTATAGTTAACAAATATTATTTGGTAGCCGCTTAATTACGTTCTTACTGACTAGTTAAATCCCTATCAATTCCAATTGAATTTTAATTAAATTGTACCCATTTGTACTTAAATTGACCCCAATTGCTGTCGATTGCCTTACGGCTCCAAAACTCAACTTTATCGATTTCTATAAAGAGGTTTTCCTTGGCAGGCTTATACAAACTTTTTAACCGTACTAATTAAATAAATCGTTATTGTTAATCTCCTGGTAGTTTTCTAGTTTTCCAGTATATCCCTAACAACTGTTATGTAATTTGGCCTTACCGGGCAGCCTATTAACGTAGCCCTCAATTCGTATAGTTAGCTTATTTCTATCAGCAAACCTCTTTACGGCATTATTCGGCAATACCTTCATTATAATATTAGTAGGATTATCTTTCCCGTTGATTTACTGGAAGTAATTAATCTCCCTATTTTTGTAGGCTTTGCGAAATACTATTACGTCGATTTTCAAGCGTTTTTCGCTAGTAGTTCCGAGATTCAGAAAGCACTTCAATAGGCTCCTCGAATCGGTATAAATAATTACCGGGATGAAAGGAATCTTTGGATATCTCGTAATAACGTTAAGGGTTTCCACAAAGATATATCTATATTGAAGCTTCAAATTATACCGTAAATCTTTCAAACTAACACGTTTCGTGTGTTCCTTTTATATTTGTGAAAGGTTTAATAAATTAGGCTATCCATAATACTAAATTAATATTTCCGCCTATCCTTATTATCAAAGGTTATTAGAAAGCCGATTATAAAGATAGGTTGATATTATTTGTAAAGAACACATCTATAAAGATTTTTAATTTGATCTTTTAATAGGTCGATCGGGACTATATTAATCCTTCGGTCCAGGTTTCGTATTTTCCACTTGAACTTATTTTTTAGACGGTTGAAATCGTAATTTACTAAATCCAATATTTGTATCGTAATAGATAGGTCGTAAGAAACCTCCGGTTAATATAAGATAATGATATTGCTACCCTATGTACGTTATTTCAGGTACCTTTAAGCCTTATCTACGTTAGTTTTGTCAATTATAGTTAAATTAATATTGTAGCCGTTTTAGCAAAAGTTAAGGTTGATATTAATACTAGGTATACTAATTAACGATTCGTTAAAATAAAGTGGGTTACCCTTCGCCAACGTCGTAATCGGCTTATAATTTCAGAACTTGAAGTCTTCAATCACCTGTTTTTCTTATATTACAAATCTAGCTGTTTTAATAAAATGTGTATCTGTTGGTAGGCCTTAGACGTTGCAACGTTGTCGATTCGATTGGTCGAAGTAACATTAGTATTGCGTGGTTAGATGGTGGATGTATTGTTCTAGGTTTGGCAGACCGCTAGCCGGTCTTCACAGTAATTTGTATGGCCAATTGCTTGGCCTATGCCCTAAAGTGAAGTGCAGCGTACTGCACTCGACTTACACCTAATGCGGTAAGTCTCCACAAAGCAATACACTTGCAGTACAGTCAACTTTACTGTAAGTAAAGTTAACCTACTGCATTGCATGTAATATTATTCCAATACTGGCGGCTTTTTAGTTTGTACGTATGCCAGTGTGGTTGACCAATCTTTTCCGGTTGCTACTGAATTGCCTCCTCGTCAACTGGCCAGACCCCTGTTAATTCCAGTTGACTTCTATACTGAATTACACTCAATTCCATGAAAATTAACCCTATTTAACCTCAATTGCTCCATTTCTCCAAGGTTCGAGTTCATCAACTTTTACAAAAAGTTCTTTTGCTACGGATCTTTGCAAACCTCGGTTTCAACCGTGGCAGTTAATTTGCTAGCCTCAATTCCTTGGCAGTCTTTCAGTTTGCCGGCATATCCCTGTTCGCTGTCACGTGATCCGGGCTGTTTGAGAGGTCTATTAACGTAGCCCTCGATTCGTATGGTCAACTTATTATTATCTATAAACCTTTTCAAGGCTTTGTTCGATAATTTTATATTATGGCGTCGGTAGGGTTGTCTTTACCATTAATTCATCGGAATTCCTTAATTTCCTTTCCTTTGTAGGTTTTACGAAACACTATTACGTCGATTATCAGGCGTTTTTCATTAGTAGTCCCGAGTTTTAAAAGGAATTTAAAAAGGTTTTTTTAGTCGGTATAAATTACTACCGGAATAAAAGGAATCCATAACTACCTAATAATGATGTTAAGGGGTTTTCACAGTGTTATAACTACTTTAAAGCCCGCTATTATACTATAGATTTCCGATACTAATACGTTTCATGTAATCCTTTTGTACTTGACAGAGGACTAGTAAATTAGATTACCGATAATACTAAATTAATCTTTTTTCCCATTTTTTCAATAAAGGTTTTTAAAAAACCGATTTATAAAGATAAGTCGGTGTTATTTTAAAAAAACCCGTCCTTAAATATCATTCAATTGGCATTTAAAATATTTATTAATACTATATTAATTTCACGTTCCAGGTTTCGTATTTACCATTCCAATCTCTTATTTATCCGTTTAAAGTTTTTATCCGTTAATATTTATGTTTATGCCGTAATGAATAAATCGTAGGAGGCATTCGGTAAGCATAGAGTAGCAATATAGCTACCCAGTACACGTTGTTTCAAGTACCGTTAAGCCCTAACTATAGTAGTCTTGTCGATTATAATAAGAATAGCGTCCTAGCCCTTTTTGCGAAAGCTTAAGCTGGTATTATTACTAAACATATGGATTAACGATCTATTAAAGTTAAGTTGGTTGTTTTCCGTTAATATCGTTACTAGCTTGTAATTTTAGAAATTAAAGTCCTTAATCGCTTGTTATTCCGGTTTTATAAAGCTAGTTATTTCAATGAAAAGGATATCGTTAGTTTGTATACCTATTATATCCAATCTTTTCTCTTATATTATTAATAAATAAAGGTCTTATATTAAAGACTTTATTATTAGCCGGAATTTAAAGTGAGACTAATAGGTTGAAAACTAATGGACATTTACTTTAACTAGTTTATATATTGGTTTGATACACCTTATTACCGTTTTTAATAGTTATATGACACTTAGTCTTTGCGGTAGTTTCAGTAATACAATCCTTTATAAATATGTGATGAATTATATATGGTTTTATTTAATATTACGACTATCAAGTATAAACCTGCCTTTAATTTTATCTAACAAACTTGTTATTAAGGTAACCACCAAGTGTTAACTAACCTTTTAAATTGTTAGCGACTACGTAAGGATCTAATCCTTATTTTTATCTCCGTATCCTTGAACGATTGGTCGTGATTTTTCGTATAGTCGCCTCGTAGTCTTGCCCTCAACCTTATAAATGATTTTCGACTTCAAGATAATGACTTTCTAGTTTTAAAGGTTAAAATCAGTTTTCGGCACAAATTATACAATACCTCGAGTTAGTAAGCTGTCGATTCCGACCTTGTCGCTTTCCTTAAAAGGTCTGTTGAAGGTTTTGATAATCCCTTATACTTTAAGCTTTACTTCCAAGTTTTTATTATCTTTTTCTTTCCTTTTTACCTAATTAGTACTGTAAATACGACCCGGTATGTATTTTTCCTCTTTAACGTTATTTTTCTTTTTCGGGGGTCGTCCGTGCCGGCGGCGTTTTATCGGCTTATTAATAACTGTTTAAAGGGTTTCGTATTGGTTCGATCGCATGACTTGTGAGGTTTAAAGGTCTTCATTTTTAGTACCCCTAATATAAAGCTTAACCTAGGTGATTCGAAAGGGTACAAGGCCGTTAATAGTTTTAATATTTATTTTCAAGTTTACAATACTTAGTATCTCATATAACCCTTCCCATTGGCGTAACTCCCGTTACACGAAAACTTTCCTTTGTAACGGTGAAGTAAACATGTAGATCGTTAAAGAACTGTTTTTAATATTAAGGGCTTTATTAATCTGGCGACGTGTTAATTCCCTTTATAATCCCCTTAGGGATTTTTTATATACCACAGTACGTTTTTAAGTACTTGCCAAAGATAGAGATTCATTTGGTAAGCGTAGGCACGTTCCAAAGATTAAAAGAGTTGGTATTAAGCCGTTTGAGTTTATAGTATTATTAAGGCCTTTTAATGTTATTTTTAAACGTGCCTCCTTATTTGTAAAACTTCTAATTTCTAACGTATGGATGTTATACGCTCAGCGAAGTAAGGCGTGTGTCTTTTCAACCTTTCTGATTCTTTAGTAGGCTTCTAAAGATACCTATTTGTATTAAATAACTATTATCTTAGCATTTTTCTGAAACTCCACCGCCACGAAGTTGGTACTGGTATCATAGACGACGACGTTAGGTGAACACAGGTACGTGTCGATTTATAGCATCGTTAACTTTTTTTACATATCCTTTACCGAAAGGGACTTTAAGAACTAAACTTCGTAAAAAAAAGTTGCGGAGTTAACGACGTGAAAAATAAACTTGTTATTCAAATAAAAATATTAAAAAAGAATTAAAAGTTAAAGACCTTGGCGCTTTTTAGTATAAACTTAAATTTCCGGGGGGCTTAGATATACATTTAATCGTGGTAGCATAATCTTTTAATAGATTTGAGGGAAAAATATTCCATATCGTTATATCCTACGGACATTAGGACTTTATATAATCTATTAACAATTAGTTATTTGAAACATCGAAATAGTTAACGTATTTCCGGCTTTGTTAAGTTTAATACCCCTATTTCCGGTCCTTAAAAATGAAATTATAAGTGCCCTTATTTAAAGGCAAATGGAAACCTTCGGCTATTTTTAACCATTTCGTTTACGTTATCGTAAATATTGATACCAAAAGTCTTTATATCCCCCAAGCAAAGTAGAAAAAGGGTAGGGGACTTAAGTATATAGAACGTAATTGCTTTTACAATAATTTAAATTACTGTTATCCTTAATAACGATAGTTTTTCGCTTGGGCTAAAGTTAACTTTAGCTTTACTGGTATTATAAAGATTAATCTTAGTGGTTATAGTGTTTACCCTCCGCAATATCATATACTACGAATAACCTTCTATTAAGTATCTTGCTATCCTAATATTTGGCATAATACCTTAAAGCGTATAATTCGCTTAGCGATTACGAAGGTTAAAGGTTTATAAGGAAATAAGGGCATGGTTAAGGCAAGGTAAGGGTTTTTACCACCTAAACGGTATAAAAAAAGTATAATCGGCTAGTTACTAGGCCGTCATATTAGGAGTAGTATCTTTGTGCTACTTAATTTGTTTAAAAGCGTTGGCGACGTTATTTAGCTTATCGCCTTTAGCGTTCATAATTTGATTTAAATAATATTATTTCGAAGTAATAGGGTATTGGATGTGGCATGTTAATTTTTCATTATTTCGCTCGGATGGGGGGTACCAAATTAACTAGCAGCTAGCCTTACCACAAATCTAATATCTTTTACCACTATTACGACGATAGTATTTACGGTCGACAAATCCATTTAAATTTTATTAACTTTAGCGTAGTTATTACTTTTAATCCAGGGCCGAGGTTAATGGGTCCAACCTCAAACGTTATAGGCGCTCATACTTGAGGTCGACGTAATTAACTATTGTAAAATCTTCCTTATTTATATTAAAAAAGTTATCGGCTTAGAAAAACATATCGAGCGAGGTTAGTGTACGTGTTATTACGGTAGTAAGCGAAAAACGTAATGAGCCAAAAAAGCTTTCGTAAATGGTATTTGGGCGCTATAGAGCGTATTCGAATTTCTTAATACCCGTGATTATTACGTGCATCTATTTGTAAAGTGTGGTTTCGTTGGATTAGGCCTTCCCAATTAATTTCTAACATATTATTAACTTATCGAGTATTTGATTGAAAATATCTATCAGTAATCCCTTCCTTTTTTTTTTTTTGCCATTTTTATAATTTACCTTATAGTAACCTAGTTTATAAAATATTATACGAGGTCAACATCTTGTTCGAAATTGCCTTTTATGCTATTGAAAATCTCGCGAAACGTGGTGACGCTCGTTAAAAAAGTTAGGCAGTGGTCTTCATCGTAACTTATAAGGATTCCGGGAAATATTAAGTAAAAACCAGAAGGTAGAACCCGTATTAACTTATAGATATTGAGAAAAGATATTATTTTAGTTTCAAAAAGGTTATAAGGTTTTCCGTTGTACTTTTCTTTATTATTTTCAATGTTAGTAAAGTTCGTTATAAGTTTATGATTAATATTAACCATTTTAATAGGTTTTAGAAAAAGGGCGCGATAGTTATCCTAATTTTAAATAGTATGTTTTAGTAATTTAAGCCTTAGGACTTTTAAAATACTGTATTAAGAGTAATTGCTGATTACCTAGCGTGAAGGGTAAAGCCCTATAGTAGAACCTGTAGTAGGTTTACGCATGTAAGCGAATTTAAAGGGAAAAGGTTCTTAAGGGTTTCAACGATTAAATTGCTAAGGGACGATAGGTATTTAAAGGCTTTAGGGGGCCTAACGATTTTATTTAATTCACTGGCAGAAAATACTAATATTAATACCTTTAGTCACGTTTGCGGCCGTTGTTTCGCGTGCCTTACCGCCGTTAAGGGCATACTTCGCATTATTACGTAACGGTACTAAAATGCTGAACAAATTAATAGATTTTTTATCGCTAACGTATAAAAAGGTTTGATTCAATTAAAGTTAGGTTAAAGGTTCTTTAAAACGTATATATAGGCGTTAGGATTCCTTAAAGCCTTTTCTTTTTTCTTAAAGATTTTAAAGGTTAGGATCTTAAAGGAAGTGTTTTTATTAAATTAGTTCGAAAAAAGTTTTTACCAGTTTTACTAATATTTGTTCAGAAATATAAATACCACGACGTGTAACTTCTTTCTTTAACTTGATTTTAACCGTACGTTAGATTATCTTCTACGTATTAAGGGTTTAATAGTAAAAAATTCGCCGAAGTTTTTGAAAGCTCGGGCACCGCAACCGTATTCGTCACTGAGGTCTGCATCGATAATATACTAATTAACGTAATTGGTTAGGTGGGCTTTAATTAAGGTTGTATCTACATCCGTAATCCAAAGTTGCTGGTCGTAGTGGTTGAGGAAAATTAATCCGAAGACTTTAACTTTTTTTATGTATTTCTAACTTAGTGCTATCTTAGCGTTTAGGCTTATGTAGGGTGTGTAGGGTAAGTAACTTGGTGATATTGGGCGTAGGAAACTTGGTGTTTTGGCGTAAAGTCGCGTAGGGACTTAGCGACTTGGTGACTTGGTAACTTGGTGTAAGGTTGTGTGACATGGATTTCTTAGCGTGACTTGGTGTTTTTGCTCAAAGCAGAGATTTTGATGATCAACGTGACGTGGGGAGTGAAAAGAGTAAAGTATGGGCAAAATTTTGGTATAGAGGGTAAAGTTGAAGGTTGTTGGTAGAGGTAGAGGTCGAAGGTTATTTGTTGTGGTTGTTTGGCGTATGGACCTAGTAGTTTTTGCAGCAGTAGCACCCGCAGTAGTCCTGACTTAGCTGTTTACCAACTTGCCGTACTTTTAGACTTCTAACAGTTAATTTTATCGTCTTTAAAAAGGATTAATAAAGATTTCTTAGTGTTTTTGATAGCGATACCTTCGCTACCCCTAAGCTTCCGTAAAAACCGACGTAAATTAGAAGTCTTTTTTACTTACTTCCGTGAAAACCGACGCAGTAATAGAGGCCCTTCGCAAGAATCTTTCCTTTACCCTAGCGGTCGTATGACTTAAAATTTAACCGGAAAGTAACTTCTTTTTCTACTTAGCTTATCTATGCTTAACCTAGCAGGCAAGTATTAATCAGTGTTGGTAGGCTTTATAAGTTGCAACGTTATCGATTCGATTGGTCGAAGTAACAGTAGTATTGTGTGGTCAGGTAGTAGATGTATTGTTCAAGGTTTGGTAGACCGCTAGCCGGTCTACACTGTAATTTGTATAGCTAATTGCTTGGCCCGTGCCCTAGAATGAAGTTCAGCATACTGCACTCAACTTACACTCAATGTGGTAAGTCTCTACAAAACAATACACCTCCAGTATAGTCAACTTTATTGTAAGTAAAGTTGACCTACTGCATTTCATGTAATATTATTCCAACAGTATCGTTAATTTATATTCCTACCAGGCCGAAGTTCTTTTTTTACGTTATTAATAAATATGAATCGTATACTGGAGACTTTATACCTAATCATCATTAAAAATTTAAGTAATAGGTTAATAACTAATGAAAGATTGTTTCAGATAGTCCGTATAATAATTTGATATATTTCATCAATGTTCCCGAAGGTGGATAACACGTAGTTTTGGTGGTAATTCTAACAAGACGATCCGTCATAAGATTTTTACTAACTATATATATATTTACGTTATATATCGGTTATTGAGAATAAATTAATTTTTAGTTTCAACTAATAAACCCATTTCTAAAGCGATCACTAAGCGTTAGTTGGTATTTTAAATCGGTAGCAATTATGTAAGGATTTAGATTTTGACTTTATTATCGTATCCTTAAACGATTAAACGAAACTTTTTGTACGGCTGCCTCGTGGTTTAACCCTTAACCTTCTAGATTATCCTCGACTGAAAGATTGTGATATTTTGGCCTCAAAAGATAAAATTATCCATCGACACGAATTATACAACTCCTCTAATTAGTAAGCTGTTAATCTCGACTTTATTACTTTCCTTGAAAGGTTTTCTACAAGACTTAATAATGCTTTTTATTCGAAGATTTAGTATTAAGTTTTCGTTCTCCTTTTTTTCCCTACTTACTTAAACAGTATTATAAATACAGTCTAGTATATATTCCTTCTTTTTAACATTCATTTTTTTAGGGAGTCATTCGCGTTAGCGACGATTCATCGGTTTGTCTATAACAGGTGGAACAGGTTCGTATTAATTCGGTGGTTTAGCCTAAGGGTCTTTATTATTAGTCGCTTTAATATAAAGCTTCACCTAGGAGGTACGGAACGTTATAAGGCCGTTAGTAAGTTTAATAACTACTTTAGAGCTAATTATATTTAAGGTTTTATATAGGTTCTTTTATTTTCTCAGCTCCCGCTATACGAGGATTTCGCTCTTTAACGACGAAGTACGTCTATCATTTTATGAATATTCCTTGTGTTTAGGGCGTCGTTGATTTAGCGATGTGCCGATTCCTTCCGCAGTTTCTTTAGTGCTTTATTATAGGCTATAGCTTGTTTTCAAATATTTTCTAATGGCAGAGATTCACTCGTCAAGCGTGGATACGCTTTAAATACCACTAGCGTTTTTACTAAGCCGTTAGGGCTTACAGTATTGTTCAGGCCCTCTACCGCTATCTAAAGGCACGTCTCTGGGTTCGTAAAGTCTACAATATTTAGCGTAAGGATATTATACATTTGGCGAAGTAGTTTATATGCCCTTTTAACCTTCTTAATGCTCTAGTAGGCATTCAGAGGCACCTGTTTACACTAGTTACCCATTATCTTGGTGTATTTTTGAAACTCCGCCGCTGTAAAGTTGGTGTTAATATCGAGGACGATAATATTAGGTAGGCCTAAATTCATATTAATCTACAGTGTTTTTAGAGTTTCCTATATATCCTTTATCGATAAGAACTGGAAAAACTTAGCCTCGTAAAATAAGATTGCGGAGTTGACAACATAAAAAAATAAGCTTGTTATCCAAGTAAAATACATTGATAAAGACCTTATAGTTAAGGTCTTTTTCGTCTTTTAGTTTAAATTTAAATTTTGGGGGGGCATTAGTATGTGTTTTACCATAGTGACAAAGCTTTTCGATAGCTTTTCATGTACAGTATTCCATATCTTTATACCCTACGGACTTTAGGACTTTATATAATTTGTTCATAATTAGATAGTAAAAACGTGGATGTAATAACGTATCTCTGACTTTATTAAATTTAATACAACTGCCTTTAGGTCTTAAAGATTAAACTATATATACCTCAAATTAAAAGCTAAGGGAGAACTCTTGTCGTTCTTAACCATATTATTGACGTTAATATTAAGTTTGACGCTAAGGGTTTATATATCCCCAAAACAAAAAAAGTAAGGTGTAAAGGACTTGAGGATACGGAATGTAATCTAGCTAACATTAGTTTAAATTACCATTGTCCCTAATGTTGATGATTGTTTGACTAATTCAAAGCTGACTTTAGTCCAGCTAGCATCATAACAATTAATTTTGGTAGCCGTGGTACTTTCCTTCTATAACGAGAAATATTACGAATAACTTCTTATTAAGTACCTTGTTGCCTTTATATCTAGCATAATACCTCAAAACGTCTAGTTCGCGTAAAAGTCGCGAAGGTTAAATATGTATAAAAGGTTAAGGACTTAGTTAGGGTAAATGTAAGGGTTTTCATAGAATAAGCGGTATAAAAAAGCGTGGTCGACTAGTTACTAGACCGTATTGAAATTATAATTTTCATATTACTTAATTTATTTAGGGGTATCGTTAACGTTAACAGCCTCATTTCCTTAGAAGTTTATAATAAGATTTAAGATGTCTTGTTTAGAATAAGTAGGGTACTAGATGTGATATATCACCTTTTTGTTATTACGCTCGGGAAGAGAGTAGCGAGTGATTTAATAACCAGACTTATTATAAATTTAATATCTTTTGTCATTTAACAACGATATTTTTTACGGTTAACAAGTATGCTTACATCTTAACCCTATTAGTACCAATGTGGCTATTAACTTTAGTCTAAGGTCGTTAAGCCAGGCCTTGGGTGTTAAGGGAGCCCATGGCTGTAATTGCGGTCGACGTAATTAACCACCGTACGTTTTTTTTTTTTATCATATTAGGGAAGTTACCAGCTTCAGGGTACATATTAAGTGCATTTGGTATACGTACTATTATAGTTGTAAGCGAGAAGCGTAATTGGTTGAAAAAGCTTTCGTATGTGGTATTTGGACGTTATAAGTCGTATTCAAACTCGTTAACGCCCGTAACGACTATCCGTACCTATTCTTAAATCATAGCTTCGCCAGCATAAGCTTTTTCTTTTATCTGCTGGTATAACAATAACTTGTTAAGTATTTAATTTAGTATATCTATTAGTATTTCCCCCTTTCTTTTTCGTTATTATTTTGGTTCATTATATAGTAGCCTATTTTGTATAGTATTAGGCAAAGTGGACGTTGTATTCGAAGTGACCTTTTATACTATCGTAAACTTCGCTAAAGTTGGTTGTTCAAATTTTCAATGTTAAGTAGTAGTCCTTAGAATGTCCTGTGAAGAATTTAGGAAATAGTAAGTAAAAACCAGAAGGGGGAACCTCCATTTATTTTCAAATGTTTCAAAAGGGTTTTATCTTCGTATCGAGGTTATAAGACTTTCCGTTCTACTTTTCTGTATTATTCCAAATCTTAGCGAAGTCGGTAAAAATCTTATAGTTAATGTTAATTATCTTGACTGTTTTTAGGGGAAGGTCGCGATAGTTATCCCAGTTTTCGATAGCATTTCCTTATAATTTAAGCCTTTAAGCTTCCGAGTCACAGTATTAAGGGTAATTGCCAATCGCCTATTCCAAGGGGTAAAGTCCTGTAGTAGGACTGATAGTAGGCTCGCGTATTTATATAAACTTGCTGTAAAATAAATTTTAAGTATATTGGCGGTTTTGATTTCAAGGATTAAAGGTAATATGGATCTAAAGGGTTTAGTGGAGTTGATGATCCTAATTAATTAACTGGTGGAAAGCGCTAACGTAAATTCCTCGGGTCATGTTAGCGGTTGCCGCTATACGTGCTTTTCCGCCGTTTAAATTATACTTCGCGCTGTTATGTAAAGATGCTAGGCTACTAACCAGGTTAATATGTTCCTTATAATTAACGCGTAAAGAGGTTTGACTTAGCTAGGGGTAAAGGGAAGGTCTTTTGGAACATGTATAAAAACGTTTAGGTTCTTTAATATCATTTCCTTTAGGGAGTAGGACTTAGGGGCATTTCTTAAGTTGGGACAGTTTAAAAGGGGGTTTTGTTAGTTTGGTAAAGCTTTTTTTTGGTACGTAAATCTCTCGTCGTTTAGTTTTCACCTTTCATTTGGATTTAATACACTTTGGATTTTTTTTTACATGCTAATAGTCTCGTTATCGAAAGACTTACCATATTTGCGAAAAGTATGGTCGTTTCTATCAAATTCTTTGCCGCTGTTTTACTTACCGATAACGTGGCCGACGAAGTTAACTAGGTGCTTTTTAGTTAAGTTTTTATCGATATCTGGCTCCTAAAGGTTTTTATCGTATTGCTTTGAAAAGAGGGATCCAAGGGCTTTAATTCTTTTTTATAGTTTTTAGGTTGGTTCTATTTTGAAATTTTAACTTGTATAGGACTTAATGGGTAAGAAACTTGGTAAATTAGGGCGTAAAAACCTAGCGACGTAACGTAAAGTCACTCAGCGTGGCTTTTTTTAGCGCTACTTGTTAATCTTTAGTTTTTTTTCGCTTTAAGCAGCGAATTTGGCGATTCAATTAGCGTAGATGAAGTAAAAAAAAGAAAAGTAGGGGAAAATCTTAGTGTTTGGGTAAACATTTTGATATAAAGGTTAAGGTCGAAGGTCATTTGTTGTTTAGCCTTAAGACTTGATCTTTTTTGTAATAGTAGTACCTGTGGTAGTACTGACTTAGCTGTTTGCTAATTTTCCGAGCTTTAAGACTCGCGATAGTCAATCTTAACATCTTTAAAAAAGGATCTTTGTTAAAAATTTATTGGTGTTTTTAATAGTGATACCATCTCTACCTTCAGAGTGCCGTATGAACTGGTGTAACTCTAAGGTCTTCTTAACTTACAACCGTAAAAACTGAAATAATAGTAAAGTCCCTTCGCAAAAATCTTTCCTCTACTCTAACCGCCGTTATTAACGTTAAGTGTAATCGGAAAGTAGCCTTTTCTTTTATTTAGCTTATATATACTTAATCTAATAAGCACTGATCAGTGTTGATAGGGCTTTAGACGTTATAAAGTTTTCGATTCGATTGTTTGAAGTGAAAGTAGTATTGAATAGCTAAGTGGTGGATGTATTGTTCTAAGTTTGGTTAACTGCTAGCCGGTCTGCGTAGTAACTTTTATGGCGAATTTCTTAGCTTATACCCTAATGTGAAGTGTGTTAATACTGTAATTGACTTACTGCCACTACATTAGGCCCATACAAAATAATATACTCAACTTGCAGTTAGTATAGTCAACTTTACTGTAAGTAAAATTGACTTACTGCACTGCATTTACTACTATTCCAACAGAAACCGATATTACTACCTAAAAGGCGGGCCTGCGCATATATTACGAAGGCGAGTTCGACGACGTTATCATGCGTCGTCATAAACAGAATTAAAACCCCTCGCGCTCTCTGCCTAAGGGTATATAATCTAAGGCGCGGGGCTCTCTTTCCGATGGCGACGCCGATAACAGCGTCGATGGCGATGGCGGCGATGAGGGAAGGGACGAGGACGAGGAAGAGGACGAAAAAAACGAAGAAGAAGAAGACGCATCCTCCGCCTCTCCTTCACCTTTCGGTAGCAATTAGCTATCTGTTTTCATATTTTCCGGCTTGTCCGGCCTTAATACAGTTACCTGTATAGTAATGAAATTGCTTTAAAAAAATCGTAAAGCCTGTGACAAATACGAAAAACAAAATGTTAAAATGTTTTAGTAGAGTTGCAAAGAATAAAAACAAAAAGTGAAAATATATCAGAAACGTTGAAAATGGCAATTCAAAAGGGAAGCGATAAGTACGATGTACCAAAAGTTTAAATAAGATAAAGTCGTAAAACCTTCCCAGCAACGTCAACGAATAGAATGCTTGTAGACATAAACAGTTATAAAACCCTGTTCGGGGTGCCTTTGATCATCGTATCCGTCGGATACGACTTTCCGTTAATTTAACACGTCTTTTTAATTTAGCAACGCTCCTATAATTTGCATAAAGCTATAATATCGATTATAAAACGCTTTTCAATAGTGGTACCGAATTTGATAAGGCATTTATAAAAGGAAAATGAGTCAATGTAAATTACCAACGGATGGGATTTAAAATTATGGTTCGAAATAATTATCCGGAACGTTATCGCTACAATAATACTGGAGTCAAATTCTTTAACTATATTATAAATTTCGGAGGCGAAAACGTTCTGAGTAACACATTTGTACTTTGTTAAATTCTAATCAATAACATTCACATCTTCGACCTTATATCAACTTTTTTGGCATGAGTGCACGGACCACCGTATTAAGGAAAGTAGGGGACATACAATGTAAACCCTAGCAGTACTCACTTCCAAGAAAATGTTTTCAGGTGACAACACTATCACTTTACATGAATCCTATTCCACCACCACATTAATAATCGGCTTTATCACAACTTGAATCTTTTCCAGCGACCCTTTTTTGGCTATGAAGATCTTTGTCGGCCTGGCGCACCGCCCGCGTAATGGTGTATTTAGAGAATAGCTTTTACAACCAACAATTTCATCCCTTGTTATTTCTACCATCGTGGCCCTTGATATTTAAACTTAAAAAATTCAAATTTTATTTCTTTGCGCTTTAAGGTCTTATAACCTTTATTATAAGCGCTCGCACTTAACTGCTCTATTTATCTATTTATTTATTCATTTTTAAGCTGTCACCACCTACACTGGCGTAGTGCCCGCTTAACGGAGCCTTCGACTTTACTCTAGATACCTTTATCTGGCTATTTACAGATGACGTTTTACGGTACACCACCTGCTCAGTAGTATACCCTATTTTACGATTCTTTCACACTTCTTGGGTTTGCGGCCCGTAGTAAAAAGGTGGTTCGGGATTTTTCCACCGAGTTGTAAAGTATATCTTGCCCACCGCCGCAGGCTTTCGACTAAAATATACATATTTTATAAGCCCTCCACTCTTTTAGGGCTGTTCAATAATCGATGTGAATAGGCGTTGAGCGGGAACTAAGATGGTTGTACAGTACAGCCCGATTAAGGCTACAGTTTTCACTCCTTTACAGGTTTATAAACTGTAAGTTACCTTAAGGCCTTGATTGGAAGGCTGGTTTAAGGTACGATTGTTTGCGAAGGTTTTTATTTGTCTTTCCGGATTTTTAAGTAAAGGTTATTAAGGGCGATAAACTTTTTTCTACGGGTATATTAGTTCGGAATCTTTTTCCGAAGAACCTAGTGGTATGTGCCCTCTTCTACGTGGCACGTGTATAATTTTATACAAATAGGGCTCATATTTGTAGTCTGCACTGGGTTTTTAGCACGCAGTGATGACTAATATGTGCGATTATCAGACCCTATCAGCATTTAACATATATGTATAACACATTGCTCGAAAATTGGTCACAGGTGTATAAGATCAGGTTTTCAACCATGTATAATTGTTTAGTTGGAGATAAAACTTTCATTTACAATAGTTTGTTTAAAGGATTGCACGGTATCACTTGGAAAAGGGAATTTTGGAATAGGGTGGTTGTTGTAGAATTGAAACACTTAAGTTTCAAGCCTTCCCGCCAGCATATATACATTTAACATTAGCTAGGACCACACTATACTGGCTATAAATTGTGCATTGCCTAGTGGTAATTAATCACAAAAGAATAGCATTGTTATAGAGTATTAATTCGTTTCGAACCGGAATTTCGTTACCAAAAACAAGCACAAATTTTATTTATAAATTATGATTGGTATTGTTTGCGAAGGATTTCTTAGTAACAATAGAAAGCTTACATATATATATATATATAGAACGTTTTAAAACGTAAGATGCGTTTAGGATTAGTTATTTACCTCATAAGGCGTTTATTAAACGTTTTACATATATTATGTAACGGGTTTGTCAGATATTACGCAGTGAAAAAAAGGTTAAACACCGCTTCCGGTTATGAAACCGATATAACCCAAACTCTTCATACACGACAAGATTTATACTCGTGAGCTCGTACAACGCTCGTTAGGTTAATAAAGGCAACTTTTTCTCATTACCTTTTGTGTACAAGGTTGAAAACATCATTTTAAATCGTGATCATTGTACTATTGAAATTAATCAGTCGATAGTTCGCCAGGTTTACTTTAGATTTCGTTTTCAAGCCGGCTTTTCAAAATTTTCTGTCCTCTGTAGCGAAACCCGAAGTATCACATAATATAAAAGTATTGTCCGTTTGGTATTTCAATAAGTTAGTTCAATTCTTTTAAAACGTGGTGTTAAAACCAGCAGTTACAAGTCGCAGGTTCATCTGGTTATTCTGAGGCGTTTTTTATAATACCTTGAGTAGGTATTATACCAGTATATTCCAACTTTAGCGGAGCCGTAAAATAACTTTAGAAGAAATAGGATCGTTGCTGGGAAATGGTGCTTTCGGAAATTTTTATATATGTGGCTGTAAATACGTCGCTTCAAATGCCTCTCTGATTATATATAAGCTTGTATAATATTTCGAAACTCAAGACGAAGGTTGTAGGAAGTATGTAGGAAGGCAAAGAGTGCCAAAATCAAGCGATAGCTCGCTTGTTGTAAAGTAGGCGATTAGGTTATAATCTCTTTTTTCCCCAGCGTTATTGTACCCCTTAATTATTAGACGTCTCTTTTTATAAGGTTTTTTTTTTACTTATAAATGAAGCGGGCGGGAAGAAATAGGTAAATGTTATAAATCGATGGGTTGAACTTTTTAAAGCGAAAGACGCCCTGTTTAATTAAAGTGGAAATTTCCTTGTAGGTTCATTGTTTAAAAGCGCCAACTGGGGCTATAATAATACCTTTATTACGAAGCCTTATGCTTCACTTATGGTCCGCCATCTTATTCAGGTAATAAAGGAGTTTATGACCAAGGCTTTAAAGCTTTTTTTTAACCAAGCTAAAGTTTTTAGCGACATATTGACGGTTTTGCTTGTGTAAAGTGGACGGTTTTATAGGATAATAAAGGTTATGAAGTGGTATTCGGAAGGTACGTGAATTTTGGTGGAGCTTAATAATCGTTATTGTAAATGTGGTTTGAATGTTATTATTTGATTAACTGCGTTTTTGGGCCTTTATCTTCCACATTTTCCTTTTGGTATTTTCGTATTATCGTCCAGCGAAGGAAAATTATGTTATTTGGTAAATTTATGAGTACATCCTAGCCTTTAAGCGCAATTATTATTTAAAAGCTAGTTCAACCATTTTTATTTTTTATACCAGGACCTTCAATTGTAGTAATAAGTTTAAAACGCTTATTTTACGCTGGACGGTTTTTGTTACCCAAGTTTTCGAAATATTATTTGTTGCTCGAAAAAAGTGCAAAGCTGCCTTAGCCTTCGCCATAACATTTATTCTTTACATAGTTACCGGTGATAATTCGGACTTTTTTATAAACTTTAGGGTGAACTTTATAGACAGGAAATATTAAAATTCGGTCAATGAAACTAAAAGTATTATTCCCTGCGTTTACTTCTACTTGCAAAATCAATTCCTTGATATTGATATCCTTTTGGTTGTTGGACGATACCGTATAAGCTTTTTTAAAAGATTCGTAATATCGTTCGTATTTCCCAATACCTTAAAGCACTTTCACCGGTATTTATCTATAAATATTTCTGGTAATCTTAACTTCATTTATTCACTCGACCGAGTCGAAAGTTTCACCTATATCTTAGGTATTTTAATCCGACAGTTCATAATTCATGTTTATCTAGAAGTTAACTAAGTTTCCTCTGGAATTAATAATAAAAGCGTTTCATATAAACTTTTCGAACTGAAATGATGTTATCACGTCGACAAAAAATAATACAAACTAATCTATAACGTATATTATATCCATAACAATTTCATAGTTAAAATCTACGTTGTTCTAAAATCTAAATTTCAACCTCTGAGGAGTTTACGAGTATAGATGGCATTCGTAAGAGAACTTTTAGATGTCTTTTAGGTATCATTTTCCTATATCTGTGCTACCTGATGCGTAAAGTATCCGTAAAAGGCACTCCGTAACCGGATATCCAAATAGTTGGTGTAATATATATGGTGATAGCTGTATTAGGAAAACAACTTTGATTATACGTGCCTTAAGGAAAAAATATAAGTAATTAAACTTGAAATGAAACGGTATGAATACCCTATCCAAAACACGAATGAATTAGTTGATTATATTTCAAACCTTCATTCTTAACTGATTTATATTAGTTAATGATAATAAAAATAGCGTTTTATAGTTTATTACATAAAATTATACCGGCCTAAATATTGTATTTACCACCATTAGACAACGAATATTGTTTTACCTTTACTAAAAAAAACATTCTGGTATTATCCTATCCTATCGAATTGGAACTTAGACAACTTTACCACGAAAACATCGAATTATCATTTTCCCGCAGTCGAGATTGCTATAACGTTAATATTTAACATAATACTTAAAAACATATTACTATACATATAAAATAATATAGATTGCGACGTTATATAGGTGTTCAACACGCCGCTTTCGCTATAGAGGTCTACGTTATATAGAAACAAGGAACTTTATAGGTTTATAAATACTTGTTGGTACATTTCCTTATTTGCAATTATCAGGCAGGTCTCGTTTTCATCAGAGTCGACTTTTTTAGAAATGTATTCATAAGGATAAACGTTTAAATCCTCTTTTAAGTCTTTGTTATTGGTAATATACGTTACAAAATCGGCTTCCATTTGGTACTCAGATGGGTAATCGAATGAAAATTAATATTTGACCCTAATTTACTCGTATACCGGATGATCGATCGACTAATAACCGACGTTATTATATATGATACATCGTTTTCAAAACCCCATAAAGCTTAATATATTTTTATATAGGTTTAGTAATATGTATAATAAGTTTGTCATTTATCCATCAGAGCTCCATTACCAGTAATTATTTTTTCTTCGGGTGTCTAAGCTTGTTTTTGGGCATCTATCGTCTTTAAAACCGTATTTGGGACGTGAATATTCCTTATGCCTTAGGTACACTTTGAATCGTCAATATAAAACGTAGGGAATCATCTCGGCAAAATCCGGTTGCATGATTTACTGGCTCTCGCCTTTAATTTTAGAGACCAAAATCATTTACTAGAAACTTGTTTATCAGCGCATTGATGATACGAGTAATATTCTGAAGCTAATATACAAAGTTTAAGTCCATTTATAGTTTGAATAGAATAAGGATGAATTATAGGTTTTATAGTATGCTTTTATAATTCATTGTATAAATAGTTTGTTTCCTTTATATTTTAGTACATGTATCCACCTAACATTTTGGAAACATTGTTTATAAGGCGGTAGAAGCCCTCTTTGGGGTTTTATCGGCATTTTGACGACGGTTTTTAACGAATGGCCTAATTATGTTCATCTAGTTCTAAGGGTAAATTTTATAATTTATTTTAGTATCGAAGTAAATTTTCAGGCGAGTGTAGTATTTCGTTATTGTATCTATTGACGTTAAGTAATAATCATACCATTTTTTCAGTTTACGTAATGAATATATTATGTGAAATTATTGAAAATCAGGAAGGCTCAATATATAGTCTTTTACATGTATTGAATATTACGCGGATTTTGTTATCTAAAACGTTGTAATATTTATTACTATAGTTGTTGTCTTTATCTCATAGCCTGGTAAAGTTTGTAAGCCTTATTAAATTACTTCTATTAGTATTAAATCGGTGTGAAACGAAGTCTTAGTAAGGGTCATGGTTTGAAGATATTGGTTCATATGGTTTGTATTGTCGTTTAACGCCGCTTATCTTATCTTAGGGAGTATTTTTTTTCCCTTATTTTGGCCGCTTTTGTTATGGTTGAAAGGAGCGTTAATTATATCTAGGGAGTGGTTTGGTTTATGATTCTCTTAAAAAGTGCGTTTTAAAAAGGAACCGTATTCGATTCGATTGGTAAATAAGCTTTATAACTCTTTCTCCTCTTCTTTTAATTCCTGAAGCTTCGTTTACCTTTTGCGGAGCGTGGTCAGTAATTCAGAACGTTTTAAAACTTACGTACGTAAATTATTTTCAAGCCTTTTACGTATTTTTTTCAAGATTATCTTTTTACGTTCGGGTAACTAATATCTTTGTACGAAATCCTCTTACAATATTTCTTCATTTTTAGTCCAATATTTTGTTAAGTTATGCCGAGGTAAATATGGCTTTCCTAATACGGTCGTTTTTTTATTTAAGGTATTTATTCCTTCGTTTCGTATGCATTTATTTAGTATTTTAGAAATCTAGTTGTATACCGTATGTCATATTCCTAATATTTAATTGAAACCCGTTTTTCAAAAATTGTCGAATATTTCGAACCCTTTAAACCTTTCTTTCCAATAACGATAAATCACGTTTGTAACATACGTATTCATCGCTCCAAAGTTCAAATTCTCTGTCGGCGTTTTCATAGCTTTATCCCATATTGTCGGTAAGGTCTCTATACGTTAGTGTACTAGAAGAGTAATAAGAAAGATGGGTATTGTAGTAGTAAAAGATAAGTTACAGAAGTGAGAAGAGGCATTCGGAGAGTGAACACCATAGGTGAGAGGTTATAACCTCCTACCTAGGCAGTGGTACTCTACCATGCACTCTGCAAATGTCACTTTTAGGCAATGGTACGCTATCATGAACTTAGAAGATTCTACTTCTAGGTAGTGGCACGTTATCTAATACTTTACAGGAATGCATCATATAAATTGATATGTTACTATGTATTATGTAAATGTATACTCTACAATGTGACCGCTTACTGACTATAGGAATATATAGTAATATCTATATAGGCAACCTTTTCTTTCCCCTATTGCGGCTCATATGCGATGTTTAGAAATGATAGTATAGTTTTTAGAGTAGTCCATATCTGTGGTTTAGTAATGATAGTATGGTTTATATCGTAGTCCGTATCCATGGTTTAGTAATAACAGTGTAGTTTATAGCGTAGTTTGTATCTGCAGTTTAGTAATGATAGTGGTTCCGGTACAGATTATAAAGGTTTGGATTAGTAGTTTCTGACTACGGTAGTAATTGTAGTAAAGGCTTCGTTGGTTTATATAAACAGTGGCGGTATAGTTGTTAATTTCGTTTGTTGTTGGTTTTTGTAGGGTTGTAATTACATAAGTGATATAAGGGTATAATTTCGTAGTAGTAATTGCGGTGTTAATTATTTCAGAGCTAGTATAAAAAGATGTATCGCTATCGATTTAAGCAAAAATTCTTTTATTTTCACCGTTACCGGCACGTACTTATAGTTAATGTAAATCTTAACCAGTTAATAAGCTTATATAAACTTAATTCACTATCCTAATTACTCATTTTAAACCGCTTCGAAAGGTAGGTTATTTGACCAATTTCCATATACTAACCTCGTTCGTAAATAAATATCGCATAAAAACAGGCTATTCAAATGCCGTTTAGCGTATAAGCGTAAGCATAAAAAGGTGGCTATTACCGTAGCCCGCTGCGCCGCTAATACCGCTATTGTCGCCACCCCTAACCCCATATCGTTCAGCTCGATGTTATTGATCACTTCCTTTATCTTCGCCCCCGCCGCCGTCGCCGAAGATGTTGCCCCCTTTCTATTTTTTATTCCCTCCTTCCAGTAACCCCTAGGTGGAGGAGTGAGGAGCTCCTAAGATTATAGATCTTACCTTTTCCCTACGGCTAAAGACCTATTTAC
>JASMMZ010000013.1:63140-126769 GCA_038502455.1 Anisogramma anomala | reverse complement strand
CCCCCTTTTCTTTGTAAACGTAGCCAAATAGAGTTGTAACGCGGTCCGTATCGTTAATTCTCACCGTATGTTTTGTTATATTAATATCTTCATAAACGAGGTGTTCGAAACCAACTTTTTTCCGTCGCCTCAAGTTACGTATCGTTGAAGTGCATCACGCAGCCTTTTTAACGCGTAAGACGTTAAAGCGGCGCACTCAAGTCCGTAGCCACGGGCCGTTAATGGATACGTTTTACGTACCGTATGTCACATCCGCGATCGTGGGCAAATTTATTAGCGATTGCTATTAAAGCGGGGATTGATCGACCTGTTATTATCGTTACAAACGGACAAATAACTTATAAACCTTTATTTCCATAGTTTGAGAAGCGTGGCCCAAAGCCATATTATGCGCCCGTTTTCTTAATTATAAGTATACTTTAAACTTATAATCCTAACCGAAAATCAGAATCTTTTATTAGTATAAAATGTTGCTAGAAGCGTTTCCAAAAGTAATCACTTTTGTAAGTAACTAAAATAAATCGATACTAATCTTTAATCGGCGTTAACAGGCGGACAAAAGAAATGATAGCCGCTATTTTCGCCTGAAATCGGAGCTTA
This sequence comes from Anisogramma anomala, assembly GCA_038502455.1. Classification (NCBI taxonomy): domain Eukaryota; kingdom Fungi; phylum Ascomycota; class Sordariomycetes; order Diaporthales; family Gnomoniaceae; genus Anisogramma; species Anisogramma anomala. The sequence goes on along the minus strand of JASMMZ010000013.1, from coordinate 126,169 downwards.
CGTATGTACTATGCAGGCGAGGTCAACGACGTTATCATACGTCGATATATGGAGAGTAAAGACCCCCCCGCGCCTCTGTCTAAGGGCATGCGGCCTAAAGCGCGAAGCCACCCCTCCGGTGGCGCCGATGGCGGCGTCGATAGCGGTAATGGCGGTGGCGCCAATACTAAGGAGGGCGGTGGGGAGGAGGATAGTAGAGACGCGACGTCGCTCTTTCGCTTTTCTATCAACAGCGAATGACTGCTTATTTTTGCCGAGCTAGCACACTCGGCTATAATATAGTTCGCTGTATAATAATGTAGTTACTCTTCAAAAAATCGAATTATAAGTAACAGATAAACAGTAAAAATGTACCTAGTAAGGCCCTAAATTATAAAACAACAAGGGAAAAATATTTAAAGTGGTGCGAATGGTAAATCCAAACAGAGACAATTCTGTAAAAGCGGTGTAAATAGTGGATCCGAACCGCGATAAAATATTAAAAACGGTGTAATCGTGTAAACTAAGAGTGAAAAATATGAGACGTAGAATGTTTAACCTAGAAAGAGAAGGGGTCGTAAACCCATTTTAGCAACACCAATGAAGAGAGTGTTCTTTAATACGAACGTCTTTAATACCCCGTTTAGAATACTTTTGGTTATTATATTTATAGGGTTAGACTTTTTATCGATTTATTTTATTTCCTTAATTTTGAGACGTTTATCCAATTAAAGTAAGGTTTTAATGTTAATTATAAGGCGTTTTTCGTTCGCAATACAAAGTTTTACCAGATATTCGTAAAACTAAAAAGAGTTAATGCAAATAATAAGAGGGAGGGGTTTAAAACCAAGGTTTGAAATAATTATTCAGATCGTTATCGCTATGGTGATTCCTAAATCCAAGCTTTTAATTATAGTATAAATCTTTAAAGCTAAAACATTTTATGTAACATGATTATATTTATTCGAGTGTTAATGAATGGTATTTTTATGAAGTGTTGGTAAGCCTTAGACGTCGCAACGTTGTCGATTCGATTGGTCCTCGAAGTAACAGTAATATTGCAGTAGTAAGATGGTAGATGTATTGTTCTAGGTTTGGTAGACCACTAGCCGGTCTACATTGTAATTTGTATAGCTAATTGCTTAGCCCATGCCCTAGAGTGAAGCGCAACGTATTGCATTCGACTTATACCCAATGCAGTAAGTCCGCATAAAGTAATACACTTATAGTACAGTCAACTTTACTGTAAGTAAAGTTGACCTACTGTATTGCATGTAATGTTGTTTCAATACTGGCGGCCTTTTAGTTTGTACGCGCATATCAGTGAGGCTAACCAATCTTTTCCGGTTACTATAGAATTGCCTCCGCATCAACTGGCCAAACCCCTATTAATTTTAGTTAACTTCTATACTCAATTGCACCTAATTGCATGTAAATTGACACTATTCATCCTTAATTGCTCTGCTGTTCCGAGGTTCGGGTTTATTAATTCCCATAAAAATTTCTTTCGCCTTAGACCTTAGCAGATCTTCATTTCAATCGTGCTACTTAAATAAGCTATTATTAATCCCCTGGCAATTTTCCAGTTTTCCGACATATCTCTGCTTGCTATTACATGATCCGGGATATTGGGCGGTCTATTAACGTAGCCTTCGATTCGTATGGTCCGCTTATTGTTGTTTACAAACCTTTCCAAGGCTTTGTTTAGCAATGCTTTTATTATGGCATCAGCAGGGTTGTTTTTGCCATCGATCCATCGTAATTCCTTAATCTCACTCCTTTTTTAAGCTTTACTAAGTAATATTACATCGATCATCAAACGCTTTTCACTAAGGGTTTCGATTTTTAAAAGGTATTCGAAAAGGATTTTTTAGTCGATACAAATTACCACCAGGATAGGAGGAATCCGTAGCTACCTGGTAATAAAGTTAAGGGTTTCCGACAATTCCATGCCTACGTCGAAGCCCGCTATTATATCATAGACCTCCGATGCTAATATATTTCGTATAATCATTTTGTACTTAACGGAAGATTAGTAGATTATGTTTCCGAAATATTAAATTAATCTTTCCGCTTATTTTCGTTGACTAGGGTTATTAAAAATCCGATTTATAAAGACAAGGCAATGTTTTAAGTGAAATACCCATTCGTCAAAATTATCAACTTGGCCTTTAAGAAGTGTATTAACACTATATTGATTCTGCGGTCCAGGTTTCGCATTTGTTACTTTAGCTTTTTATGTAGTTGATTAAAGTTTTTATCCGTTGGTATTTATACTTATACCGTAATAGATAAATTATAGGAAGCCTCTGGTTGATATAAGGTAGTAATATAGTTACCTCATACACGTTATTCGAACTACTGTTAAACCTTAGCCTTATTAGTCTTATTAATTATCGCAAAAACAACGCTCTAGCCCATTTAGCGAAAGCTTAGATCGGCATTAATACCAAGTATACGGATTAACGATATATTAAAATCAAATTGGTTATTTTCCGTTAACTTCATTACTAGCTTGTAACTTCAGAATTTAAAGTCGTTAATTGCTTGTTATTTCAGTTCTACAAAATTAGCCGTTTCGATAAAAAGGGTATCGTTAATTTGTTTACCTATTATTCCGAATTCCTTTTCTTATATAATTAACGAGTATAGATTATATATTAAAGTATTTATCGTTAACCAGGATTTAAAGTGCGATTAATAGGCTAGAAACTAGTGGATACTTACTTTAACCAATTTATATAGTAATTTAACGAAGCGTATTACCGTTCCTAAAGGGTAAATATCACGTAGCTTTCACGTCAGTTCTAAAAATATAATCCTTTGTAAATCCTTTACTAATTATATATAAGCTTACATAATGTTACAACTATTATTTGTAAACTTGCTTTTAGTTTTAGCTAACAAACTTGGTATTAAAGTAACTATTAAGCGTTAGTTAATCTTTCAAATTGTTGGCGACTGCGTAAATATCCAGGTTTAGCATTTATCTCCGTATCTTTAAGCGATTAGTCGTAACTTTTCGTACGGCCGCCCTATAGTTTTGCTTTTAACCTCGTAGATAATCCTCGACTTAAAGATTGTAACGTTCGTATTTTAGAGGTTAAAGTCGGTTTTCGGTATAAATTGTATAATACTTCAAATTAGTAAGCCAACGATCTCGACCTTATCGCTTTTTTCAAAGGGTTTACCGAAAGTTTGAATAATTCCTTGTGTCTTAAGATTTACTGCCAAGTTTTCGTTATCCTTCTTCTTTCTGTTTACCTAAATAGTATTTTAGATACAACCCGGTATATATTCCTCCTCTTTAACGTTATATTTTTTCTTCAGGGGTGGCCCAAGTTCACGGCGTTTTATTAGATTATTAATAACAAATAAAAGGGGTTCATGTTAGTTCGGTCGCTTTACTTAAAAGGTTAAAAGGTATTTATTTTCAGTATCTTTAATGTATGGTTTAGCTTAGGTGATTTAAAAAGGTATAAGGCCGTTAGCAGTTTTAACAACTACTTTATAGTTTATTATATTTAATATCTTGTTTAGCCTTTTCCATATACCTGGCTTTCATTACACGAGGACTTCATTTTATAGCAGAAAAGCAAGCATGTCGATCGTTAAGAGACCGTTTTTGGTGTTAAGATCGTTATTGATTTATCGGCGTGCTGATTTCCTTTGCAGTTCCCTTAAGGCTTTGTTACATGCCATAACACGTTTTTAAGTATTCATCAAGGGCGGAGATTCATTCGTTAGGAATGTGTACGCTTTAAAGACCAAGGGCATTGATATTAAGCCGTCTGGGCTTACAGTGTCATTAGGACTTTAAACTGTTATTTATAAGCGTGCCTTCGGATTTTTAAAGCTTTTAATTTCTAACGTCAGCAAATTATACGATCAGCGGAATAGGGAGTATGCCCTTTTAACCTTTTTAATATTTTAGTAGGCTTTTAAAGGTACCTGTTTACACTAAATACCCATTACTTTGGCATATTTTTTAAATTACGCCGTCGTAAAGGTGGTATCGATATCGTATACGATGACGTTAGGTGAATTCTGATACGTGTTAATCTATATTATCTTTAACGTTTCCCACGTATCCTTTTCCGAAAGGGATTTTTGGAATTTAGCTTCGTAAAAAGAGGTTGCGGAGTTAACGATATGAAGGACAGGCTTATTATTTAAGTAAAACATATTAATGAAGATTTTATAGTAAATGTTTTTATCGGTTTTAATATAAATTTAAACTTCCAAGGGGGTTTTGTATGCGTTTCATAGTGGTGACATAGCCTTTTCAGTGCTTTAAAGGCAAAGTATTCCATATCGTTATACCCTATGGATTTTAAAACTTTATATAATTTGTTAATATTTGGGTGGTTGAAATACTGGTATAAATGACGTATCTCCGAATCTGTTAGGTTTAACATCACTGTTTTCTTGACTTAAAGATAAAACCATAGGTGCTCCCACTTAAAGATGAGTAAAAACCTTCGACCGTTTTTAACTAGTTCGTTTGCGTTAACGTTAACGTTAACGCCAAGAGTTTTTATATCCTCTAAACAAAGTAGAAAAGGGGTAAGAGATTTAAGGATATGGAATGTAATCGCTCCTAAAACAGTTTAAATTACCGATATCCCTAGTAAAAATAATTATTTACATAGGATGAAGCCAACTTTAACTTTATTAACATTATAACGATTAATTTCAGTAGCTATAGTTCTTTTCCTTTGTAATACTATATATTACTAATAGCCTTTTATTAAGTACCTTGACGCCCTAGTATTTAGCATAATACCTTCAGACGTATAATATGCGTAACGATCGCGAAAGTTAAGGTGTATAACGGAGTAAGGGTATGGTTAGGGTAAAGGTAAGGGTTTTTACCGCCAAAACGGTATAGGAAAGTATAGTTGGCTAGGTACTGGGCCGCTATACTAAAAATAACATTTTCGTGTAACTTAATCTGTTTAGGAGCGTTAACGACATTATTTGGCTTATTGTCTTTAGCTTGCGCGATTTGATTTAAGTGATTTTGTTTCGAAATAGTAGGGTACTGGACGTGATACACTACTTTCCTATCATTGTGTTCGGCGGAAGGGTGCTGGGTTAACCAGTAGCCAACCTTACTATAAATCCAACATCTCTTGCTACTATTACGATGATAGTACTTGCGGTCGATAGGTCCGCCCAAATCGTATTAGCGTTAGTGTAGGTGTTGCTTCTAATTTGTGGCCGAGGTCGATAGGCCTAACCTTAAGCATTATAGGCGCCCGTATTTGCGGTCGATATAATTAACCACCATAAGGTTTTCCTTATTTACGTTAAGGAAGTTGCCAGCTTAGGAATACATACCGAGCGAGTTTGGTATACGTGCTATTACAGTAGTAAGAGAAAAACGCAACTGGCTAAAAAAGCCTTTACAGGTGGTATTTAGACGTTGTAAAGCGTATTATAACTCGTTAACACCCGTGACTATTGCCTGTAACTGTTTACTATGTGTAGTTTCGCCAATGTAGGCTTTCACTATTGTTTTTTAACATATTATTAATTTGTTGAACATTTAACTAAAAACATTCATGGGTAATTTCTTATCTTTTTTCTTTGCTATTTTTGTAGTTTACCTTATAATAGCCTAGTTAATATAGTATTGTACGAAGTGGATGTCGTATTCAAAGTAACTCTTTATGTTATTATAGATTTCGCGAAACGTTGTGGCGCTCGTTGGAAATGTTAAGTAGTAATTTTTGATATAACTTGTAAGAATCCGGGGAAATAGTAAGTAAAAACCAAAAGATAAAACCTACATCCACTTAAAAATATTTAAAAGGGGTATTATCTTAGTATTGAAAAGGTTGTAAGGATTTTCGACGTACTTATTTATATTATTCCAGATTTTGGTAAAATTCGTTATAAGTTTATAATTAATATTTACCATTTTAATAGGTTTCGGAGGAATGTCGCGATAATTATTCTAGCCTAAATGGTATTTTTTAGTAATTTAAGCCGTAGTGGTTTCGAAGTACGGTACTAAGGGTAATTGTTAACCCTTTAACCGAAGTAGTAAGGCCCTATAATAGGACTTATAATGGGTTCGCACGCGTAGGTTAATCTAAAGGGTAAAGGTTTTAAAGGGTTTTAGAGGTTTTAGCGACCGAATTACTAATAAGAGATAGGTATTTAAGGGTTTTGGAAAATTTGACGATTTTACTTAATTAAATAATGTAAAGCGCTAACGTCAATACCTCTAACCGCGTTAGCGGCCATTGTTTTACATGCCCTACTACCACTAAGGACGTATTCCGTACTGTCACGTAGTGATACTAAACTGTCGAGTAGGTTAACAGGTTCCTTATCGCCAGCGTGTAAAAATGTTTAACTTAGTTAAGGGTGGGTTGGAGGTTCTTTAAATTGTGTATAAGGGCATTAAGGTTTCTTGACGTCTTTTCCTTTAGGTCGTAGGTTTTAAGGGTATTCTTTAAGCTAGGCTAGGTTAAACAAAGTCTTTATTAACCTAATAAATAAAAAATTCGAATACATAAATCCTCCGTCGTTTGAATGTTTCCTTTAACTTGAATTTAATAGTCTTTTGAATCTTCTTTTACATATTAATACTCTAGTCTTCGAAAAACTTACAATATTTGCGGAAAGCACGGTTACCACAGCTAAGTTTTTCGCTACCATCTTGCTAAACGATGTAGTTGCCGACGAAATTAACTAGGTGTTTTTCGGCTAAGTCTTCGTCAACATCTCCTCTTCAAAGGTTATAGTTATAGTGTTTGATAAAGGTAGCTCCGAGCGCCTTAATCGCTTTTTTCTTGGCAGGGTTGGTAATGGCTTTAAAGTGAGCGTTAGCGGTATATATTTAAACGTTTAAGTCGAGGGACTTAATGCGAAATCGCGAGGGACTTATTATTTTGGCGTAAGTTCGCGTGGAAACTTGGCGATTTAGCGGCTTAGCGTGAGGTCACACGATGTGGTTTTCTCGGTGTAACTTGATGTTTCGCTTAAAGCAGCGAACTTGACGATTGAGGTGGCGTAGGGAGTGAAAAGAGTGAACTATAGGCAAAGGTTTGGTGTAAAGGATCAGGTCGAAGGTCGTTATTAGTGGTAAAGGTTATAGGTAGAGAACGAAGGTTATTTATTATAGGCTATTAGACTTAGTCGTTTTTGCAGTGGTAGCACCTATAGTACTACTAACTTAGCCGTTTACTAACTTGTCTTTTGAAACTTTTAAGAGTTAATTTCAACGTTTTTAAAAAGGATTAATCAATATTTCTTGGTGTTTTCGATAGCGATACCGTCGCTAACTTTTAGATTGTTGTTGTGGACTGGCGCAACCCAAAAGTCTTCTTTGTTTTTCTGCTGTTAGGGACTAACACAATACTAATAGAGGCTCTTCGCAAGAATTTTTCCTCTACCCCAACAGCCGTAGCCATAAAGCGTAACAACCGGAAAGAAACTTCTTCTTTTACTTGGCTTATCTATGCTTAAACTAGCATATAAGTACTAATTAGTATTGATAGGCCTTAGACGTTACAACGTTATCGATTCGATTAGTCTGTGAAGTAACAGTAGTATTACAGTAATTAGATGGTAGATGTATTGTTTCAGATTTGGCAGACCGCTAACCGGTCTGCACTGTAATTTTTATAGACAATTGCTTGGCCCATGCCCTAGAGTGAAGTTCAGCGTACTGCACTCGACTTATACCTAATGCGGTAAGTCCTCATAAAGCAATACACTTGCAGTACAGTCAACTTTACTGCATGTAAAGTTCACCTACTGCACTGCATGTAATATTATTCTAACACGAAGCTTAAATCAGTTTCAGGTCCGTATTTCGCTAACGAAAATAAAAACGAATCTTATTTGTAAGCTAAAATCGATATTATTAGCGAAGAACTCGTTAATAAAGATAAAAAGCTTTGCAATACGTATATCGAGTGGTATAAATTGTAGACCGCGCCTTAGATTATATATTTGTTACATAAAGCGTTTATTAAGCGCTTTATATACATTGTTTGAGAGGTTGATTTAATATCACGCGACGACTAAAAGGTTCAATACCGCTTCCAGTTTTACAACTAATGTGACCTAAACGCTACGTACGCGTGGTTATTTGTATTCGTCAGCCCTTTTTGAGTTATCTAGGGCGATGAGGGTAACTTTGTTCAATTACTTCTTTTGTGTAAGATTTAGAATGTCGTTTCGAAAAGTAATTATCGCTCTGTTAAAGTCTATTATACGGTTTTCCGTCAGGTAATATTTGGGTTTTACTTTTAGACGAGACTCCATTAATTTTTTTTAATGAGAAAAACGCCATATTATAAATCGTTAAGGTGTTATTCCTTTGTATACCTATTAGTATAAGGCTTTGAAAATGTGTTATTAAAACCAGTAGATACAAGTCGAAGGTTGAGCTGGTTATTCTGATCCGTTTTTTATAATACTTTTGGTAAGTGTTATACCAGTATACACTAGCTTTAGCGAGTTTATAAAGCGATTTTATAATACGAAAAATTGTTTTGAGTAAGTGATATTTCCTGGGTTCCGTAGGTATATGAGCGTAAATATGGTATTGAAGCCATTTTTTAAACTATATGTAAGCCTGTGTAATATTAAAAATTTTAATATAAAGGTTGTAGGGTGTATGTAAGGAGGTGGCGAGCGCTAAAATCAAGCGATGTCTTACTCTTTATAAAGTAGGGGATTAGGTTATAATATTTTTTTTACCAATGTAATTATATCCTTTAATAATAAGGAGTATTTCATTTTGGATTCACCGGCCTTATCTTTTACTTTGTAAGCTAGTTGTATGAGAAAAATCTCATAAGCGTTATACATCGTTAGTTTGAATTTTTGAAGCAAAAAGCACATTATTCAATCAAAATAGTTTCAGTTTAGATTAATTTCTTAAATAGTGTACCTGAGATGGTAATAATACCTTTTCAATGAAGTTTGAAGTTTAACTTATAGTGCGCCGTTTTCTTTTACATAATAAAGGAGTCTTTAAAGAAGGCGTTAAAGTATCTTTTGTTTTTAAAGCTAAGTAGGCGCTCTTGGCAACGTGGTAATGATATTGTTGATGTAAGCGCGCCTGTTTCGTATATTAGTAAAGATTTGGATTTAATATTCGGGGGGTATATGAGATTTGGGTGCGGCTTGACTTTATTATACTAAAAGTAGCTTCGTCGGTATTATTGGCTGGAATACAAATTCGGGTCGATTTTGTCTATCTCTTTCTTTTTGTATTCCCGTATTATTATTTAGAGGACTGAATCGGTATTATTTAATAATTTTATTAGTTTTTCATAGCTTTTACGCTCATTAATCCTTTAAAGTTCAATTTATTCATTTTTTTGTTTTCTTAATCAGGAATTAAATTTATAGTAGTAGGTTTTGAACGCTAGTATTACGCAGGTCGTTTCTTTTGCTTAATACTTTCGAAATAAAAATTTGGCCTATGGTAAACATATTGTTGCTATAGCTTTTGTTACAGTATTTTCATTTTGTATCGTGGCTGATAACAGTGTTCAATCTACGTGGACTTTGTGGTAACAATCGAAAATAAGGAATATTGAAATCAGGTTATTCGGGTTAAAAGTATTATTTATTACACTAACTGTTATTTGTAGGATGGATTCCTTAGAGCTGGTACTATTTATATTTTTGGGTAATTGTTGGTAGGCCTTTATCGTAGCAACGTAGTCGATTGGAATCACTGTGGTCGAAGTAACTGGTGTTGCGTTTATATTGTTGATTGAGATGTGTAAGTTCTAAGTTTAGCAGACCGGTAGCCGGTCTGCATACTAATTCGTATAGCCAAACGATTTGGCCTGTGCCCCACTTTGAATTGGGCACCTACTGCACTGCACTTACAGTGCAATCCCACAAACTGCAGTCAATTTTTTCAGTCAGTACAATCAACTTTACTTGCAATAAAGTTTGTTTAGCTGTACTTCATTTGACTGCTATTCCAACAATAATAATATATACGCTTTTTAAGCTGTTTATAGTACTGTTTACATTTTGTAATACCTTATAGTACTTTTACCGGTATTTATTTGTATTTATTACTGGAGATTCTAGCCTTAATACGCTATTTATTCGAGTTGAAATCCGTGTTTGCGTCGTAGGTAATTTAGTCCAGAGTTCTTAAGTAAAAGTTTAACTAGTAGTTTACCAAAACGTGTTATTAATCTATAGGGGAATCGATTCGCGTAAATTTCGCGACTTGGAATAATGTTGTTACGTCGATAGCGTATAATATTAGTTAGATATTAAGGTATATTATATCCACAATTACTATGTAATTAAAGTCTACATCGTTTTAAAGGCGGAATTTAAATCGACGTAGGGCTTATGGGTATAACTGACACTTATGGAAAAACTTTTCGATAGCTTTAAACGTTCCCTATCCTATATTGATATTACCTACGGCGTTGTGTAACCATAAAAGGCGCTTTGTAGAGGGTTATCCGAATCGACGGTGTAACATCAGTAGTTCAGGTTATATTAAATAAACGGCTTTAATTATACAAGTTTATGGGAATAACCATAAGTATTTTAACTTAAGACAAAACGGTGCGAATACGCTATTCGAAACGCGGACAAGTTGATTGGTTGTATTTAGGACCTTGATTTAGAGTTTATTTCAATTAGTTACTAATACAAGAAACGGCATTTTAAAGTTCATTCCGTAGGATTCAACCAATTCGAATCGCGTATTTACAACCACAGTTCTAAGTAACAATATTTTGCCTTTACCGAATAGGATTTTACGAAATTTCGCTGCGAACGCGTTAAATTGTCGCTTTCCGGTGGTTAAATTTTTGACCCTATCGGGATTAGGTAAAATACCTTGAAATCTGTTTCCGAACCTATCTCAAAGTGTAAATTACGATGCTATGTAAGCGTTTAACACGTTATTTTCGAAATCCAAACCTATACTATGTAAAAAGGGGGTATCTTACAGGTTTGTAAACATTCGCTTAGCGGCTTCATTATCCTAGGCCATTAGATAAGTATTATTACTTTTAAAGTTTTCCTCTCCAAAGGTATATTCATATAGGTAGGTATTAAATTTTTCCTTTGTACTATAGTATTCGACTATATATATATTACAAAATTAGTATTCATATGGTTCTTGGGTATGCAATCGGCTTCAAACTAGTATTTGGTTCGAATTTACTCGTATAATACGTAGTCAGTAAATCAATAGTCGAACCTATCGTATATAATGTAACGTTTTTGGCAACCCGTAAAACTTTATATGTTTTTCCGCGGGTATTTCTGTAAGCGTAGTAAGTTTTACTCTTAATTATAATTTCGTTTTCGCCAATAGTTGTTTTGCCTTCGGTTTCTAGGGCTCGTTTCCTAATATTTCTTCTTCTGGTAGCCGTATTTAAGGCGTTTATTTTGCCTGAGATAAATTTCAAACCTTTGGTTTTAAACGTAGTAAATTATTTTAAAGAGGTTAACTTTGGTAATTCAACCTTTAACTTTAGTTTTATCGGCTACGAATATAGATTTGAAACTCTACGATTGGCTTATAAAGATTTTATAAAATATTATAAAACATTTACAAAAATTCTTTAAGTCTTTTCTGGCTTAAAAAATATAAAGTCGAAGTTTTGATTTCCGAGTTATTCATTTATTACTATTCATATAAATATTGTATTACCTTTATATTACGGTTCAAAAGCCGCCCAAAACTACTGGAACTTTACTGATAAGGCGTTAAGTATTTTTATAGGCTTTCATCAACGTTTTTACGTTAAGCCTTTATGGATTTCCAGTTAATATAAGTCTAATTTTCATTGTAAAATTCGTAGTTTATTTTAAGACGTTGTAACACTTCGCGAATATATTTGCCTACTTATAATTGTAAATATACCACTCTTGAGATTACCCGGATAATATACCTGAAAAAATAAATAAAACTATAACGGTTCAATATCTAGTTTTTTATACGTATTTAACATTATTTATATTTTATTGCCAATGACGTCGTATAATTCGCCGCTATAGTTTTTTTTTTTTTATAGTTGTGGAACTTGGTAAATTTTGTCAGATCTTTTCTGTCAGTTAGAAAATGGTACGGTAGGAAGCTATGGTAAGGGTTGTAATAAATGGGTGTTAGTTTGTAAGGTACCTATTATCATTTTACGACGTTTATATTATCTCCGAGCAGGACTTTTTTATTGGGGTCGCTTTTATCGCGATCGATTTAGTGATTAGCGGTATTCGGGGTGTGGTTTTTTTTATCTCTATTTAAAAGTACGTTTTAGGGAGGGTTTGTATTCGACTCGTATTATAGATAATTCTTATAGCTCTATTTCTACTTATCGAAGTATATTTAAATTTATCAATTTCATTATTCCACGTTTTTTCGAAGTCTTTTCACGTTTTCCATCTATTATTTTTCAAATGCCATCTTAGAGTTTTTTCCACTCATGCCCCTTTTACAAAATTTACCTCTATTATTTTATTGGAAATTTACTTCATTTTTTAAGTAAATCGGGTCGTTGTTAGCAGGGATTTCATAATACGGCTATTATTACTACCGGTCGTGTTAATATCTCTATTTCATTTTTTATAGTATCTTGGAGATTATACCATCGATTATACGCCATTTATCTAACGTTCAGTCTGCAAAGTCCCTCCTAAAATTACTGAATAAGTCGTGTCTTTTAATATTTCTGCTATAGTAATTAAAAACCATGTCAATAACGTATGTATTTGTTACAAAAGGGTCTAAGTTATCTATTAGTAATTAAATTTTATTGGTTTACAAATTAAGGTTCAAACACTTTAAAATACTACTGCAAGATAACGTATTTATAAATAAATAGTTTATGGAGTCGTGGGATTTCGCTAGGTTCATTACTAATAAAACTATAATTATAAGAGTATAAAGTATACTAATGCTGTTGAAGGATTGGTTTATATGTATACCGAAAATATTAAAGCGGTATGGATGTTGGTTTGACGTAGTAAATATGATTATTGTGCATTCAGAATATAGTATTTAAAACGGTTTATTCCAAATAATTAAAATAACAGCGTATATATACATGAATAAAAGAATAATAAGGTAAATAAAAGCGGTTAAAGTAAATAGTTTAACATTTGTTAGTATAAATAAAGATTGAATGAAAAAAAATAAGGCGTAACCATAAGTTAATTAAGCGTTTCAATTTAGTTTTTCCAACGCTTTAAAAGCGTTACTGTTGGAAACGTATTACATTCAGTGTAGTGGGTCAACTTTACTTACAGTAAAGTTGACTGTATTCAATTGAAAGTTGAGTGTATTGCTTTGTGAAGACTTACCGCATTGGGTGTAAGTCGAGTGCAGTACGCTGCATTTCACTCTAGGGTACGGGCCAAGCAATTGGACATACAAATTACAGTGCAGACCGGCTAGCGGTCTGCTAAACCTAAAACAATACATCCACTATCTGACCACGCAATACTACTGTTACTTCGTAGACCAATCGAATCGACAACGTTGTAACGTCTAATACCTACCAACACTGATCAGTGCTTGCCTGCTAAGTTAAGCACAGATAATCTAAGTAAAAGAAGAAGCTACTTTCCGGTTACTCTCTAAGTCAAACGACCGCTAGGGTAGAGGAAAAGTTTTTACGGAAGGCCTCTATTAGTATTGCGACAGTCTTCTATCGACAGAAAAACAAAGAATACTTTTGGGTTGCGTTAGTTTTCCAACGGCAATCTGAAAGTTAGCGACGGTATCACTATCAAAAACACCAAGAAATCTTCATTGATCCTTCTTGATAACGTTGATATTGACTGTCAGAAATCTTAAAGTTCGTCAAGTTAGCAAACAACTAAGTCAGTACTATTGCGGATGCTACTTTTGCAAAAGAGACTAAGTCCTACGGCTAAAACAACAAACAATCTTCGTCCTCTACCACCAACAACGATCTTCGACCTTACCTTCCACACCAAACTTTTGCTCCTACTTCACTCTTTTAGCCCCTACTTTACTCTTTTTCACTCCCTGCATCACTTCAATCATCAAGTTCGTTACCTTAAATGAAAACCCCAAGTCGAGCCAAGAAAGCTATGTCGCGAAACCTTATACCAAAACTCTAAGTCGTTAAATCGCCAAGTTTCCACGCCCAAGATCACTAAGTTTCTCGTCTTACACGCCTGTCGAGATATCTGTTGCCAGTGCACACTTTGAGGCTATTACCGACCCTACCTAGAAAAAAACAATTAGAAACCTCGGATTAGTCTTCGTTAACTAGTACGACCACCAAGTTGAAATTAAGGATGTTAATGAAACCTTAACTGAAACTTACTCAACCAATTATGTTAACTAGTATATCCTCCAGTTTAATGACAATAAAGAGCTTAGTTATGACGCCCGCTCTTTTTAAAACTTTCGCGAGTTTTTTAACCACGAAACTCATAATATATAGAAAATGATCCAATGTACGGTTAAGACCAAGCTAAAGAAAAAGGTTACACGCCGTAGTAACTATATCCCTGAAAAAACTCTATTGGAATTGACGAAAACCTTTTTCGAATTGGCTTAGTAAGAGAACTACCTGTGAGACCCGGACCCTTAGGACCTTCAACGAAAAAGAAAGGGCTTTAAAGGATATCAACGCTTACATATAAATTTTAAGGGACCTTTAACCCAAATAACAGTTAAGTTAAGCCTTTTCACGTACTGGCGATAAGAAATATATTAACATGTTCGGCAGTTTAGTACCCCCACGTAATAACGCTGAATACGACCTTAACGGCGGTTAAGTACGTGAAGCAACAGCCGTTAACGCGGCCAAGGGTATTAATGTTAACATTTTTTACCATTTAATTAAACAAGATTGTTAACCTTCCTAAAACCTCCAAATACCTATTATTACTTAATAATTTACTCGTTAAGCCCCTTAAAAACTTTCCCCCTTTAGATTCATCTACGCGCGGAAACCCAACACAGGTTCTATTATGGGGCTATACCATTCAGGCCAAGCGAGTAGCAATTACCCTTAACACCGTACCTTGAAGGATCTAAGGCTTTTACGTTTGGGACGATTATCGCGACTTTCCTCCAATACCTATCAAAATGATTAACGTTAACTACAAGCTTATAACAGACTTCGCTAAGAACTGGGATAATATGAATAAGTATGACAAAAAGCCTTACAACCTCTTCGACAGCAAAATAATGCCCTTTTCAAACATTTGTACGTAAATAAAGGTTCATACTTTTTACTTTTACTCCATGTGTCTCGAAATCCTCATAGGGCACGTAAAAAACTACTACCTAACCTTTTTAACGCAAGTAATCACGATTCGCGAAATCTACGATAATATAAAAGGTCATTTCAAACACGATAGTTATTTGGCATAATACCATACAGGTTAGGCTACCACGAGGTAAACTATAATAATATCAAAGGAAAAAGAGAAGGAAATACCAATAAATATGCTTAATTAGATGCCTAATAAGTTGATGTTATGATAAAATGTAATGGAGAAAGCCTTCATTAGCGAAGCTACACTTCGTAAGCAGGTACGGGTAGCAGTCACGGGCGTTAACGAATTCGAATACGCCTTATAACGCCTAAATACCATCTGAGAAAGCTTCTTTACCCAGTTACGATTTTCGTTTACCACTGTAATAACCTGTACACCAAACTCGCTTAATATGTACTTTTAAGCTGGCAAATTCCTTAATGTAAATTAAAAAGACCTTACGGTAATCAATTACGTTGATCGCAAATACGGGCGCCCATAACGCCTAAGGTTTGACCTACTAACCTTAACCTTAGACTAAAGGTAATAGGCACGTTAGCGCCAATAAGGCCAAGCCTTAGACGAAACTATTAGCCTCTAACACTATCGTCGTAATAATAACAAAAAATTGTATTTGTAACAAGTTTAACTACTAGGTAACTCGTTACCCCCCTGCTGAACGTAATGACCGGAAGGTAATATATCATACCCAATAACTTATTGCTTCCAAATAAAATTACTTAACTTAAATCGCAAACGTTTAAGGAGATAAGTTAGTTAATGTCATCGTCAACGATTCCAAATAGATTAAGTGGTATAAAAATACTGTTTTCGGTACAGCCTAGTAATTAGTCGACTACGCCTTCTTATACCGGTTAGGTATTAAAGACCCTTACCTTTGCTCTAATCAAACCCCTAACTCCTTACATACATTTAATTTCTGCGATCATTATGCGGACCATACGTTTTAAGGTATTATATCAAACACTGGGGCGACAAGGTACTTAATAGGAGGCTATTCGCAATATATAGAATTATAAAGAGAAAGCACTACAGCTACTGATATTAATCGTTACGAAACAGGCAAAGCCAAAGTTTGTTTTGACCCTAGCGAATAACTATCATCACTAGAAATAACGGTAATTCAAAATGATATAAAAGTGATTACGTTCCATATCCTTAAGTCCACTATCCCTTTTCTACTTTATTTAAAGGATATAAAGACCCTTAGTGTTAATGTTAACGTTAAAGCAGACGAGCTGGTCAAAAACGGCTAAAGGTTTTTACTCGCCTTTAAGTGGAGGTACCTATGGTTTTATCTTTAAGGCCTAGAAGTAATGGTATTAAACATAATGGAGCCGTAAATACGTTAATTACACCGGAGTTATAACCACCCAACTATTAATAAGCTATATAAAGTTCTGAAGTCCGTGGGGCATAACGATATGGAATACTCTGCCCTGAAAGCTATTAAAAAGCTATGCTACCATTGCCAAACGTATATCGAAACCCCCCGGAAATTTAAGTTTATATTGAAAAACATTGAGGATTTTGATGACAACATTTTTATTAATATATTTTACTTGAAAAAGAAGCTTATTCTTTACGTCGTTAACTCTGCAACTTCTTTTCGATGAAAAACATATAGAAAACAATGAGGATATTATAGATCAACACGTACCTGAGTCTACCTAACGTCGTAGTCCACGATATCTCCATAAACTTTACTGCGGTAAAATTCCAAAAAGATGTTAAAATAATGGGTATTTATTGCAAATAGGTACCTATAACAACCTACTAAAGTATTGGAAAGGTTAAAAGGTTACACTCCTTACTTCTCCGAACGTATAATATCCTTACACTGGAAATTAAAAGCTTTACAGATTTAAAGGCACGCCTACAAATGACAGTGAAAAGGCTTAATAATACTTTGGGACCTAATGGCCTAATACCTACGCTCCTAGTTTTTGGAATATACCTAGGTTTAACGAGTAAATCCCCTCCTTTAGCAAGTACTTAGAAACGTGCTGCGGTCTACAATAAAGCTTTAAGGGAACTGCAAAAAGAATCGGCACGCCGCTAAATCAATTACGCCCTTAACACCAAAAAAAAGCCTTTTAACAATCGACGTGCTTGTTTTGCCGTTGTGAAAGAAAGTCTTCGTATAATGGGAGTAGGGCAAATGGAAGGGCTTATATAAGATATTAAGTATCGCAAACTTTAAAGTAGTTATTAAAATTGTTAACGGTCCTATATCTTTCCGAACTATCCAAGTCAAACCCTATATTAGGGATACTAAAGATAAAAACCCTTAAGCCCCTTAAGTAAAGCGACCGAGCTAATACAAACCTTCTTTACCCGTTGTTAATAAACCAATAAAACTCCACTGGTGCGGGCGACCCCCGAAGAAAAAAAGAAAGTATTAAAAAGAAAAATACACATCAGGCTGCATTTACAACACTGTTAAGGTAAGTAGGGATAAAAAAAGGATTAAGAAGACTTGGTGGTAAAGTTTAGGGTACAAAGGATTATCAAAACCTTCGGTAAACCTTTTAAAGAAGGTGATAGGATCGAAATCGATGGCCTGTTAACTCGAGGAGTTATATAATTCGTGTCGAAAATTAACTTTAACCTCTAAAATTCGAACGTCACAATCTTGAAGTCAAGGATTATTTACAAGGTTCAGGGAAAAACCACGGGGCAGCCGTACGAAAAATTACGATTAATCTTTTAAAGACAAGGTGATAAAGTAAAGGACTTAATTCTTACGCAGTCGCCAACAATTTAAAAAATTAGTCAAAGTCTATTAATCACTTTGGTTATAAGTTTGCTAATTAGGCCTAAAGGCAAGTTTATACTTAATAGCCGTAACATTACGTAATCCTATAAATAGTTAATAATCAATTGGATAAGAATTGTACTACTATAACTACTATAGGAGTTACATGTCGTTTACTCTTTAGAAACGGTAATGCGGTATGTCGAACCACTATATGGATTAAATAAAGTAGTTATTTACTAGTTTTTAACCTATTAATTATACTTTAAATTTAGACTAATGACAAAGTCTTTAATATACGATCTGTACTTATTAATAATGTAAAAAAGGACTTCGGTATAATAAATATGTAAACTAACTATACCCAGTTCGTCGGAATGGCTGACTTTGTAGCATTAAAATATCAAGCGATTGAGGACTTTAAATTTTTAAATTGAAAGCTGGTGACGAGATTGATAAAAAATAATCAACTTAATTTTAATGAATCGTTAATCCGTATGCTTAGTGTTAATGCCGGCTTTAACTTTTTCTAAAAAGGCCATAACGTTATTTTAGTCGTAATTAATAAGATTGACGAAGTCAAGGCTTAACGGTACCTGAAACAGCGTGCTCGAGGTAACTATATTACTAATTCATGCCGATCTAAAGCCTTTTACGATTAATTCTTTACAGTATAAATACAAATACCAACGGATAAAGATTTTAACCGGTTAAATAAGAGACTTAAATAGCAAAAGAATTTGAGCTGCGGGATTGATATAATTCCAATCGATTTTTTAAGGGTCAAGTTAATAATTTTCACGAATAGGTCTTTTACAAAAAACACCGACCTATCTTTAATAATCTGCTTTCTAATAACCCTTATTAATGAAGACAGGCAGGAAAATCAGTTTAGCATTATTGGAAACTTAATCCATTAGACCTCCGTTAAGTATAAAAGAATTATAAGAAACTCATTAGTTTTAAATATTTACAGCATAAAGGCGGGATTTAACGTAGGTATAATAATGTGGGAAACCCTTAACATTATCACCAGGAAACTGAAGATTACACCTATCTCGGTAGTAATTTATACCGACTCAAAAAGTCTATTCGAATACCTTTTAAAATTCGGGACCACCAGTGAAAAACGCCTAATAATCGACTTAATGGCACTCCGCGAAGCCTACGAATAGAGGGAGATTGATAAATTCCGATGGATCGATGGCAAAGACAACTCCGCCGACGTTATAACGAAAGCATCATCGAACAAAGCCCTGGAAAGGCTTATGAACAGAAACAAGCTAACCATACGAATCGAGGGCTACGTTGATAAACCGCCCAGACAGCCCGAATCACGTAAAGGCGGGAAAAGATGTACCGGCAAACTGGAAGATTGCCAGGGGATGGATAATGGCTTATTTAAGTGGCACGGTTGAAGTAAATGCTTATAATTAAAGGCTTATAAATATCTATGGTAAAAAAACTTTTTGTGGGAATCGATAAACTCGGACCTCGGAGCAACGGAGAAATTAAGGTAAAATGGGGTTAATTTGCATGCAAATTGGTGCAATTCAGTATGGAAGTTAACTGGAATTAACAGGGGTCTGTCCAGTCAACGAGGAGGCGATTTATTGGCAACCGGGAGAAGATTAGTCAACCACACTAGCGTACGCGCGCACAAACTAAAAAGTCGCCAGTGTTGGAATAGTATTACATGCACTGCAGTAAGTCAACTTTACTTATAGTAAAGTTGACTGTACTAAACTAAAAGTTGAGTGTATTGCTTTGTGGAGACTTATTGCATTGGGTGTAAGTCGAGTGCAGTACGCTGCACTTCACTCTAGGGCACGGGCCAAGAAATTAGCCATACAAATTACAGTGCAGACTAGCTAGCGGTCTGCCAAACTTAGAACAATACATTCACCATCTGACTACGTAATACTACTATTACTTCGAAGACCAATCGAATCGACAACATTACAATGTCTAAGGCCTACCAACAGTTATACTAACTAAGCGGCTAGTAAATTTTAAACGTCGTAAGTAATAAACTTAAATAAAGGGTACACTATTAGGTGGTTGAAGGGAGGCTAATATAGGAAGGCCAATAGGCTAGAATGGGAATGTGAAAAATAGGTAGTTAAAGTAGGCTCGGCTTGCGTTTAGTGAGCGGGTTTGAATATCGTATTATAGCCGTTTTTTTTTTTTTTTTTTTTTTTTTTTTGCGAGTGGTTTGTGTATTATATATTAGCCGTTTTTTGGTTTTATAAGCGGTATGGATATTACGTTCTAGCCGCTCCCAAAATATGTGAACAATTTGGATACTATTTTCAGATCGGATAGATCCTAATAAAGGGTTTCGAAACTTAGTGGTTTTAGCTTTCGTAACTTGTTGCGTGATAGGACGTTTTCTAAAAAGTGACCGGTGTAAATAAAGCGTTAAAGGAAGTTAACGGAAAACATAACAGGCTTTTTACTAAATAGGGCATTAACTGGATTAATAATATTTTGGATAAGGTTTAAAACCTCTGAATTTACGTGAAAACAAAGTATTTAGGAGAGTAATCGTTAGATTGGTATTGAAGTATAGAGTGAAGATAATGCAACGAAGGAGCATCTAGAGATTCACGCCACAAGTGAGGGTTTATAAGTCCTCACCCAGAGCGTATTACTCTAGACCGCTCCACGCATTACCGTTCGGTCTGGTATAGCCATTCCAGACCGATCCATGCATTGCTATTCGATTTAGTATAGTCATTTCAGACCGATTTATATATGATACACTTTGCGTTTTACAAGAGTGTAGCCTATAGCATGATACGTTATCGTACTCTTTACAAGATTACACTCTTTAATACAGTGTACTGCTACTTACCCTATGTATACTATCTATAAGGGTATATAGTAATATCTGCATAAGTAATCTTTTATTTTTTCCTTGTATAGTGCTCTATAATAATAGTGTGGTTGTAAAGACTCAAATCAGTAGTTTTTGTAGTAATAGTATTGTTACCGTATTAAAAAGGTTTAAATTAGTAAGTTTTTATCGTGATAGTATTATTGCTATATTAATTGCCAAATTTCTAAATTTGTAGGTTCGTCTGGGATTAGTAAAGTTTAGCCGAGGTGGTGATTATTGTTCGGGTTTGGTTGATATAGTTAAATGGGGGCGATATGATTGGTAATAACGCCTTTCGTAATTTATGACAGGGGTGATTACATAGGGGTGATTGCGTAATTACGTATTGGGTCAGTATAAAGATACATCGTCATCGGTTTAGGTAAAACTTTTTTTTTCTCTTTTAAAGGCGCGTAGTCCAAGCCAATATAAGTTCGTATTTCAATTTAGCCTTTGTCTCTATTAATTAAGCTAAACCATATCTCAATTGAACTTTTATTTTCTTCAATTGAAATACGCTGCTTTTAGAAATAAGTTACTGATCAAGACCCATATACTAACCTTTTTCATTTGAATAGATGCCGCGTAAGAACAGAACCGTAAGGGGCTACCTAGTGCATGAGCGCCAGCGCACTGCCACCGTTGCCGCCACCGCTGTCATCTACAGAATCACTACCACTAACAACAGTAGCAATCCGCCCTTATCGGGTACAATCTCGTCAATTGCAGCGTTTCTGCCCGCTGCCGCCACGCTCCCGTCGCCGCCACGCTGTCTAGCTCCACCGTCGCCACGTCGCTTAGTCCCGTTGCCGCCGTCTCATCCTCCTCCACCGCCGCCGCTATAATCCCCTCCTCTCCCTCCTTTTCCTTCCCCTTCCTAAGTACCCAGGGGGAGGAGTGGGGGGCTTCTGAGGTTATAAACTTTATCCTCTACTTACGGGTAAAGACTACATTATCCGTGGGGCTCCTTTTATACCGTAAGCGTAACCTAGCGTAATTACGTCAAGGTTCGTATATCCCAAATCAGTATGTTCGTATACCTTTAATACCTCTCTCTTTAGATAAAGAATACGAAGTGGATTTGTTTCACCGTTTCGAACTTCGGATCACCAAGGTACGTCGCGAAGCCTTTTTAAAGCGTAAAACGTTAAAGCGACGTATACGAATCCGTAGCCCCAAGACGATAATAGATACGTTTTACATATTATATATCTCGTTCGCGACCTCGAGCAAATCCGTTAGCGATTATTATAAGAGAGAGGATCGTTCGATCCACTATTATTATTATAAGTGGATTAGTAACTCGTACGCCCTCGTTTCGGTGGTTTTTAAGCCGTAAGCCGAAACTGTATTACGTGTTTACCGGCTCTTTGGTAAGTTTTAACCGAACCTTGAAAATTTTCTTTCGCAAAAATATACCGTTCGAAGTAAATTAAAAATAATATCGGTTGTAAATAACTAAAATAAGCCGATATTAATTAGTAATAAAAGTTAACCGGCGGTTTAGATAGACGATAACCGCCGTCGCCGACTAAAAACGGGGCTTACGTTCATATTACATAGGTAAGTTTAACTACGTTATGGTACGTCGCTGTGAAGAGGATAATCCCACTTTTACGCCTTTGCTTAAGGGCATAACTAATGAGGCGTAGGGTTACATCCTTATTAGCGCTAATAACATCGATGTTGGTAATAGCGGTAACGCTAATATAAGGGGAGAAAGCGATGAGGTGGACGGTAGGGATGCGACAACGACGTTTTTTCCCTTCAGTAATGAATAAATGCCTCCGGGCCAGGCCGGTGTATCCGGTTATAATGTAGTACGCTATATAGTAATATTATAGCTTTTTACAAAATCATTGTTTATAAGTAATATAAAATAAATAAAATGAAAGAGGTAATATAGAAAAATTAGTATAATATCGTAGGTTTAAATGAAGGTAAAATCGAGGGTCGGTACGAATAGTAAGATTAAATAGAAAAATAAACAAATAGGAAATTCCTTCGGGTTAAGGCGTGTCAAACAAAGAGTTGCTGAATTTCAGAAGCGGTATAAAATAGTAGAATTAAATAGAGGAAAAACTGGAAATCGGCGCGAATAGTATAATACGAGCCGACCCAAATTAGCGAAAATGGGTATAATGGTTTATTAGGGTCATAATACCTTTTCAATAACCCTAATAAATAGTGTACTTGTTAAAATAAGTGTTTTTAAAGCTCCTTTTGGCGTAACCTTGGTTATTATATCCGTTAGGTTGGATTTTTCATCGATCCACCTTATTTCCTCCATTTTATGGCGTTTATATAACTCTTGTAAAGTTATAATATCGATTATTAAACTTTTTTCGTTTGTAATACCTAATTTGACTAGGTATTTATGATACAAAAAGAAGTTAGTGTATATGATGAAATGGATAGGGCGTAAACCAAGGTTAGAAATAATTATCCTAACCATTATCGTTATGATAATATTCGAATCGAAACCTTTAATTATATTATAGGTTTTTGAAGCTAAAACTCTTTTAGTAACCTTTTTAATTTGGTAAAGATTTCATGAATGATATTCTCTCGGAGCGTAAAACCGTTCCGTATCGTTATTTCATTATTAAGGATTAGGACGAAGCCTATTTGTAAACTATAGTTATAGTTATTAGTAAAGGAGTTGTTAATAAAAACAAATAGCTTTATAATAAGTATATTTAACGATACAAATTATAAACCGCGTTTTGGATTATATGTTCATTACGAAAGACGTTTGTTAAACGCCTTATATATATTATCCTTCAGATCGATTAAGCATTACGCAGCGACCAAAAGGTCAAATACCGCTTTTAATTATATTATAAAAGTAACTCAAACGTCGCGTATACGTTAGAATTTGTATTTTTCAACCCTTTTCACGTTATCTAAAACGACAGAAGTAAGTTTATCCAACTGCCCCTTTTACGTAAGACTCAAAGAGCTGTTCCAGAAAGTGATAATAGAGTCATTGAAATAGATTACGTGGTATTCTGTTAAATACGTTTTGGGTTTAGCTTTTAAACAGGCCTTTAAAATTTTCCTTTTTTCAAAAGCGGAAAAAGAAGTGTTATAAAACGTTAAAGTATTGTCCTTCTATATACTTATTAGTTTAAAGCCTCCCGACCGGGTTATCAATACTAATATACATAGCTCCAAGGTAGAACTGGTTATTTCGAGTCGTTTCTTATAGTACTTTTAATAGGTATTATACTAATAATCACCGGATTCGACTAAGCCGTAAAGTGTCTTTATAATAAGTAAGATCGTCTTAGGCAGGTAGTGTTACTTAAAGTTTTTAGGTATATCGGCGTAAATTCGTCGTTGAAACCATTTCTTAAATTAGTTATATACCTATATTAAATCTCGAAGCTCGACATACAGTTTATATAGTATGCTAAAAGCAGCCGCGAATATAAGAATTAGGCCATAGCTAATTCTCTGCAACGTAGGTGATTAGGTTATGATATTTTTTTACCTTCGTCGTTATACTCTCTAATAACTAGGCGAGTCTTTTCGTAAGGTTTTCCGGTTTTATTTTTAATTTCGTGGATGAGGGGAGTTAAAAAAAATTATATGTATTATAAATAACTGGGTCAAAACGTTTAAAACGAAATACACTTTAGTCAACCAGAGCTAATATTTCCGTTTGAGTAAATTAGACGAATAGAGCACCTAGGGTGGTAATAATACCTTTGCAACAAAGCCTTAGGTTAAACTCACGATTTGACATTTTTTTTTACGTAATAAAGAAGTTCGTGATAAAGTTTCTAAGGCTTTTTTGATTTTCGAGCCAAAAAAGCGCTTTCGGCGATAAGGTTTCAATAGGGTTAGTATAGATAAATTGAATTAATTTGGCGTAATCGGTTCGGAATCGTATTTTAGGGATAAGTTTAAAGCCGGGTTCGGCTTCAATTCTCTGTTTTAGGTAATGTCTTATAAGCGGTTCTATTCGTTTTACGGTTTCGGGTCGATCCTTTTTACCTCTTTTTTATATTAGCTTATTATTATCTAACAAAACGAACTTATACCGTTTAGTAAGTTAACAAACACATTATATCCTTTAAACCCATTAATCCTCTAAAAGCTAATCTATTCATATTTAGTTCTCTAAACCAAAACTTTAAATTGTAATAGTCAATCTAAAACTCCAGCTTTACTTAGACTATTTCTTATAGCCAACGTTCTAAATATATCGTTTTTCGTTCGTAAGAAACGTAGTACCACCATGGTTTTCATTACAACATTATCACTTTATACTGTAGACAGTAATAAAGCAGAGTTTATATGGAATTTTGGGTAAGCACCAAAAATAAGGAACGTAAGGATAAGCTCACTTAGGTCAAAAGTATTATTAACGTCGCTAAATTTTATTTAAAGGATAGATTTATTAAACCTAATACCTTTTGAATTTTTTAAAAACACTATATACATTTTTAATAGTCTATAATACCACTTATACTTTCCAATATCTTATAGGGTTTTTACTAGTATTTTTTTATATTTGTTACTGGCTATCCAAGCCTTAATACGTCACTTGGTAAAGTCGAAAGCCGTATTAGTATCGTATATAAACCAGTTTGTAGGCCCTAAGTCAACGTTAAACTAATTGTTAACAAAAACGTCCTAATAGTCTATAATGAAAACGTTTCGTGTAAATTTGATAGCCTAAAACAATGTTATCGTATTGATGGCGTAAAAAACCGATTAGATATTTAAATGCATAATATCAACAATCACTTCGTAATTAAAGTCCACATTGTCTTAAAGGCGGAACTTAAACCGTTATAAGGTTTATAAATGTAGTTAACACTTATAGCAAAACTTTTTGATAGCTTTAAGTGCGTTCTTTTCTATATTTGTATAACTTATAACGTAGAATAGGCGTAAAAGACGTTTTATAACCGGGTATCTGAATCTTCGGTATAAAGTCTGTAATTTCGGCTAAGTTAAGTAAATATCTTTAATCGTACGTATTTCGAAAAAGAATTATAAGTGGCTGAATTTAAGCCGGAGCAGTCCAAATACGCTATTTGAGACGCGGATAAGTTGATTGGTCATATTTCTAGCCTTAATTCCGAGATCATTTATACTAACTAATAAGAATAAAAATAATATTTTAAAATTTATCACGTAAAACTTAGTCGGTCCGAAACGCGTATTCATAATGACCGTTTTAAATAACAACGTTTTGCCTTTATTAAATAGAACTTTTCGGTGTTTTTCTATTCGGTTTAGCCGAAACTTCGAAAACTTCGCCGTAAGCGCATCGAATTGTTGCTTCCCAGTCGTTAAAATTTCTGCTATACTAGTATTAGTTATAGTTCCCTGGAACCTGTTTCCGTATATATTTGAAAGCGTGAATTGCGATATTATGTAGGCGTTAAGCATTTTATTTACGTAGTCCAAGCCTGTATTATACATAAAAAAGATGTCTTTTAAGCCGGCGAAAATACGCTGGGCGTTTTAATTATTGTAAGCTAACATATAGGTATTATAATACTTAAGGTCTTTTTTCCGGATATGTTTTTGTAAGGGTAAGCGTCGAATCCATTATTTATACTTCCGTACTCGGCTACCTATGCTACAAAATTAGCTTTTATTCGATCCTTAAATTTACACTCGGCCTAAAATTTTCGTTGAACTCGAATTTACTCGTAAAAAGGGTAGTTTATAAACTAGTAGCCGACTTTATTGTATACAATACACCGCTTTTACAAACATATAGAGTTTCGTATATCTTTTCGTAAGTACTGTTATAGTTTCGGTGAATTTCTCCTATTTCCGAACGATCGTCCCTGTGCCTTATTACCTGAATTCTCTCCTTAATACTCATACTTTAGGTGCTTGTTTTGCCTTAGGTAAACTTTATATTTTTCGATTTAAAACGTAATAAATAGTTTCGACAATGTTTACTTTAGTGATTGAACCTTTGCCTCTGGTTTCATTAGCAATAAATACTAATCAGAAGCTCGCCTGTTGGCGTATATAGGTCTCAAGCAATATTTTAAAGCTTATACAAAAAACCATCAAGTTATTTTCCGGTTTAAAAAATGCAAAGTCGAAATTCGAGTTTTCGCGGAAACCTTTTATTACTACTTAAATAAATAGTTTGTTACCTTTATATTCTGGTCTAAAAGTTTTCTGATACTTTCGAAACTTAGCTAATAGGGAGGTAAGGATTTATTATAAGTTTTTATTAGTATTTTACTATTAGTTCTTTACGGTTTTCCAGGTTATACTGGTCCAGTTTTTATCTTAAAGTTCGTAGTTAATCTCTATATCGAAGTGGGATCTCAGGCGGTTATAATAAATCGCAAATATATATTGTTATATAAAGTGGTATATATACGATTCCTTAATTTGTCCGGAAAGTATACCGGGTAAAATAACATGGAATTAGCATAGCTTAATATCTAATTTTTTTATACGCATTAAGTATAACGCGTATTTAATCATTAAATACGTTATACGATTCGCCGTCGTAATCATTATCCCTATCCTATAGCCTGTAAAAGTTAATGAACTTTATAGGGTCGCTTCTATCCGTAAGGAAGCGGTACGGTAGGAGGTCGCGATAGAGGTCATGGTTGGCGGATATCGATTCGTAAGGCACGTATTAACGTTTTACGTCGTTCGTCAATTTCTAAAGCGGGCTTCTTTTAGTATTTTAACCGATCCTTTTATGGTTAATCGAGCTGTTTTCGGTATTTCGGCCGATCCAATCGTAGTTAAGCGGGTTATCCCTTTCGTTCGAAGAGTGGTATAATATCCGGTTTTGTTTTACAGTATATATCGGTATAAGGGTGTATTATATTTATGTAATAGATTAGGATTATAGTTGTTTTTCTTCCTCGGTGCTTTTACTTTTAACTTAAGGTATAGGTATAAAACTAGGTCGTTTTATGTTTCGTCCCCGTCGTTTAAATAATAGTCCTCTTTCCTCCGTGACGTAACACCCTTTTACAAATTCCGTTAGATAAAAATCTTTATTTTTCCAATCCGGTACGTCGGTAAACTACGCTGTTTTGAATAGGGCTTTTATAAGGCGATCATTCTTACCTCCTGGGATATTAATACCCCTGATTTTTAGCTGGATCTGTCAGGCTTTAGTAATGGTAGGATTAACTATTTGTTATATATCTAACGTTCAATTCGAATTTCTTTTATGAATATCATTTAATAAGTTAGATCCCTAGGATTTCTTCTCCCAATAGTGGAATATAACGGCCAGAATATATGTATTTACTATATATAGGTCGAGTTCTTTAACTAGCGAATCGATGGTAATATTTTAAAGGCTTAGGTCGATTTCGTGTATTATGGCCTTTTTAATTCCCATATTTTCAACCAGGAGATCTAAATAGGCGTTGGATTCCTCTAGTAATGTTGGTTTTAGGCCTATGGCTATAGGTGTAGAATTCCTATATACACTTCATTCGCTAAAGCGGCGTAAATTGGTGGTTTTACGCCGTGATTGAACTTAGGTACATTTGGATTCCAACGTTTAGAGTGGTTTGTTTTCAAAATAGAAAATTTAAAGTAAATAAGGTAATTAAAGTGGTTGGGATAGGATTTCCTAGCGTTTACTAATATGAATGAATTTCAAACGATGAATAAAACGTAACTATAAATTAGTTAAACTTTTTAAATTAGTTTTTATTAGCGTTTAGTAATGTTAAACTAACTAAGCGGTTAGGAAAACTTAAACGTCATAAAAATTAAGTTCAAAATACGTAAGGCGAATACGAAAAAGGAGGATAGGGTAAAGGAAGTATAAGACGAATAGAGTAAATGGAGGGTCATTATGTGAAGGTGCGTTATATGATCTGGTGTGTAATTCGTGTCTAGTAATCGGTCCAGATCGTTATATCGTAATCGAATTTAGTAAAGTAAGCGGTTTAGTTACTTTGTACGTAACTGTTTTTACTGGAGTGATCGGTTTAGATAGGTATGTCGTAATCGCTTTTAAATTAAAGAAGCGGTTTGAATGTCGAAAATCGGATAGGTCCTAATTAAGGGTTCCGAAACTTAGTGGTTTTGGCTTACGTATCCTGGTACGTAATAAAACGCTTTCTAAAAAGTACTCAGGTACGTTAAAGCGCCAAACAAGGGTTAATAGTAACGTAACAAAGCTTTTAATAAATAAAGCGTTAAATAAAAGTTATTAGTATCGTTTTAAAGTTGGTCTTTTTAGAGTTATTTAGTTTTTATAGTCTTTATACACGTTGGCATATAATCCTTGTAAAAACAAAATGTTAGAGTATAAATATTTAAGATCGCTATAATATTTCGTTATGTGTATTTAACTTATGCCTATCTTTTTCTACTGAACTATTTATAGTCAACCAAGTTTCTTATTAATTAGTCTCCATAAAGTTGAAGATCTTTAGGTTTACGTAAATATAAGGTATTCAGAAAATTAATCATTAGATTAGTATTATAGTATAAAGTGAAGATAATATAATGAAGGAGCATTTAAAGGTGCACGCCACAGGTCAGGGTTTATAAGTCCTTACCCAAAGCGTACTACTCTAGACCGCTCCAAGCGTTGCCTTTCGGTCTGGTATAGCTATTTCAGACCGATCCATGCATAATGTACTTTGCGTCTTACAAGAGTGCAGCCTACAGTATGACATGTTATCGTGCACTCTATAGGAGTGCACCCTGCAATACAGTGTACTATTTCTTGCCTTATATATACTATCTATGAGGGTATATAGTAATATACACAAATATCGTATTAAAGTTATTATTTTTAAAGTACTCTGGATTTTATAGTCTTACTATACCTTGGGTTTTAAAGGCGCTCCCGCGTAATTTCTCACTCCCGTATAGTTCTGATCAGTCTTAGTTTTGAAGCACCAATAATTGAGATCGTTACAGCATCCCGCTATATGTATTTAACTTAGGTTTGTCTCTTATTTCCTAAGCTATTTGTAGTCGACCAAGTTGGCTACTAATTAGTGTTGGTGAAGTTTTTATACGTAACGTAATAAAAGAGTAATTAAAAATATTGGTATTTTAATAGTAAAAATAAGTTACCAAAGAGAGAAGAGGCATTCAGAGAGTACACACCATAAGTAAAAGGTTATAACCTTTTACCCAGGCAGTAACACTCTACTATGCACTCTGCAGATTCCACTTTTAGGAAGTGGCACGCTATTAATCACTTTTCAGGATTTCACCTTACAGAGTAATACGTTATCATGCACCCTGAAAGGGTATACTCTATAGCATGGCCGCTTACAAACTATAGGATATATAGTAATATCCACATATATGTTTAGGTTAACAAACTGTACAACGTTTTTTCGACGCGTTGTATACAGTAATGATCAATATATATATTCATTAGCCTTAGTTAAGATTGTTAACAGTTGTATTATAAAAGCGAAGTTGTTATGTATATTGCGTTAATATAAAAAAAGCGAAGTAACAGAGTTTTCGGTACGTTTAAGATAGTATATTTCAAAGGGGTCTTGAAATAAAACAGTAAATTAAAGCGTATAATAAGTCAATAAAATAAAAATAACATGTATTAAGGTAGTTGAAATGAGTTTTTTACTGCTTGTTAATTGAAATTAATACAAATAGTACGAAATTATAAATTAGCTAAGTGTTTTAAACTAGTCATTAGGTACTTTATAGTTATTATACTAGTTAAGTGACTAGTAAATTTAAACGTCGTAACTGATAATTTCAATACGTGGTTTAATACAGGGCAAACAGAGAAAAGATGTATGGGGTAAGGTAAACGGAGAGGGAAACAAACAATAGGGAGATGTGTGTTTCAAGATTGAAAGGTTATGTAAAAGCGAGTTAAGATGGTGAGTTAAGCGTTTCAAATGCTGTGTTTAGCGTTTATGAAATATGCCGGAGCGTTTCGAAAGGTTTTTTTAAAAGTTTAGGGTAACTATAATATCGTTTTAAAAGTTGTGTTTTGACTGCTTCCAAAATTTGTAAGCAGTTCGTATATTATATTAGACGCTCATTAGGATTTTCGAACCGTCGTAAAAGTTACTTTAGGCAATTTCTAGGTATAAAGAAGCGTTTCGAAGGTTTTTTCTAGATAAATTCTCATAAAGATTTCTAAATTTGATAGCTTATGTAGACAATATGTAATAAAACGCTTCCTAAAAAGTGCTCAGGTACATTTAAAGCGTCAAACGAGTTAACGAATAGCATAAAAGGGCTTTTGATAGTTAAAAGACTCTAACCGAATTAATAATTTCATACTAAAATGGTTCTTCTTAAGGTTATTTTACTTTACAATTTTTTTACATTTCCGTGTATTTTTATAAAACGCAGTAATAAAACACGAAACAGATATGACTGTTTTTATATCCCGTTATAGGTATTTAACTAAGGTTTACCTCTTTATTCTTAGGCTATTTATAATCGATCAAATCGTCTACTAATCAGTATTGGTCAGGTTTCTGTCTATCTATGTAAATGTAAAAAGTCAAAGGGTAATTGTAAGATTAGTAGTATTGATAATAGATAGATAAATATTTAGGGCGAAATGGCATCCGGAGAGTGCACGCCTTAGGTAAGAGCTTATAAGATTTTACCCGGAGCGTGGCACTCTATCTTATACTGTACCAATACCCATTCTGGATTGTGGCACTCGAACGTGCACTCCGCCAATGCCCCTTGTGGTACGTAGCACACTATTGTGCACTCCGCAAAAGTGCACCTTACAGTGTAATACGTTATCGTACACTATAAAAGAGTGCACCCTGCAGCGTAACCACTTAATAACAATAGGAATATATATAATTGTATCCACATTACGTAAATTATAACAAAAAATTGATATTATAATTTATATATGAATATTATTATACATTACTATAGTTAGGCAGCGTATAGTATTACGTTTGAGGAGTGTATAATAGTGTAAAAAGCTGTAGAAGATACTTTTGCAGAGTATATAATAGTTTTCTACGCTCCAGGAGAGATGTTAGCAAAGTGTATAGTAGAGTGCCACGTTTCGCGTGAAAGCTTATAAGCTCTCATCTGACACGTGCACGGTTTCGATACCTCTTCTCCTTTTATCTATCTATTATCAATGTTAATAATCTTAATATTCTAAATACTGTCTTTTTATACGTAAACGTACAAAAACTTTGCTGATATTAATTAGTATCCAATTCGGTCGACAATAAATAGCTTCGAAAGAAAATAAAAACCTTGGTTGAATATTTATATCTGGATGTTATAACGGTTTTAACAGTTTTATAATCCAATGATACAATTCATGAAAAATATACGGGAGTGTCAAAAGACTAAAAAACCTAGAGTGACTCTGAAAAAGACAACTTTAGTATAATATTATTAACTCGGTTGGTATATTTAGACTATTGAAAACCCTGTTACGCTATCAGTCAACTTAGTTGGAGTTCATTTCATATTTAGACACTTTTTGGAGATCTTTTTATAACGTACCAGCCTCGTAAGTTATTAGGTTTTAGAACCAATCGCTGGGATCTATCCAGTAACACCTTTTATAGCGCTCCAGCTAACTTAAAAAGCGGTAAAACAACTTTTAGGGTGTTTATACAATTACCTCAAGCCTCCAAAACAGTTTTGAAGCGCTTAATTAAAACACGCCAAGAGCCTAAAGAAACTTACAAAGCGCCAATAAAAACATATTAGAAGCGTTTAAAAAAGTAACATACGGTGCTCCCACATTATCTCAACCCTCACACACCAATTTTCCACTCTGAATACCCAAATTTTCTACTCACGTTCGCCTTATTACTCAACTCTCATTCTAATTGTTATTTGAGACGTTTTTATTTCCCGATGTAAGTTTTAAATATCTCATTTGAAGTGTTCAAATAGTCTTTGGTTATGCCTTATTTGTATTTCATTTGGATTAGTAATCGTTAGAAGCCTCATCTGTATCATTTTGCTATATTTTATTTATAGTTCATTTACGTATTATACGCTTTGATTTATATTTTCTTTTCGAATCCCCTTTAAAATTACCATTTCAAGCGTATAAAAACACTATTACTACGCGTTATTTGTACTAACCCCATGTACACAATAATCTCGCTAATATGATATTATCTATAACGAGATTAGCTAGTGTTAACAGATATATGTACCTTTTATTCTAGTATATAACGCCTTGAATAAGCTTTTTGTAATTTGTTAACCTTAATATATGAGATAATGTTATTAAAGCGCCAGTAGAGAATATTAATCTTTGAGTGACAAATACGTACGTTACAAACGTGATTTTTTGTTATTGAGAAGAAAAGGCCTAAGGCATAGTTATATTTGATGATTTCCGAAAAGAAATTTCCAACTAAACATTCGAAATATGGTATACGATGTATAACTATATTTTTCAAATTTTACGGGTATAGTTACGAAGCGGAAGAATAAATACATAAGGTGGCAGAAACAGTCCTATTGTAAAATCCCTGTTTGCTACGGCCCAATTTGGCTAAATATTATATTAGAAAGATAAGAAGATGTTGTAGGTATATTTCACAAAATGATATTGTTTGTTAAAATGTAAGAAATATATTATTGAGGAAAAATGGAAGAAATTTTCATGTAAAAACAATTTACGTACGTAAAGCGTGAGACGTTTTGAAAGACTGATCGCGTCCCGTGAAAAGCAGACGGTGTTTAAGAAATCGACGGGGAAAAAAAGAAATTTAGCGAAGATTATTCGTTATTTGAGTTGAATATAGACCCTTTTTGGCAAGTGTCCTTAAAAAGAGATATAGAAAAGATTGTTGTTAAACGCATTTGACGTCCTTTTTAACCGTATTGAAAGAGCCCCTCATAAGGAAAACGGTGCTTTCGGAGGAAATATGAAGGGAGATAAATGATTACATAGGTTTTACGGTCCGATACCTATGAACTACGACCCATATCGTAATTTTGAATTATTCTGGTTTCCTATTAATAGGAGTCACTTTATGAAGGTTACTAATTTTACTAAATTATGGGATATAAGATAAAATTATAGTAGCGAGACTTGAGATGATTTGGAAAATAAAATCTGTACGATGTTAAATCCCTATAAGAAACTGGATATTAAGTCTTTTCAATTTCATATTATTTTCCCATATATATTGATTGTGTAAGCTAAATAAAAATGGTATATTGATTATTGAACGTAAATGTATATATTTTTGAAGTGTTATGACTGTTGAAAAACGTATTTTTATATTAAAATCAATTAATAATTGTATGATGGAAATCGGATCAGTATTATATAGAATTTTATTAATCATTACCGAAATAATGTAGATGAAATATTTTAAGAAATAAAAATTACTTTATTAGAGAAGTTTAGAAAGTAATGAGTGTGGTTGAGATTGGAATATAAACGCGATAAACAGTTTATATAAATAGTTATGAAAGTATGCCGTAAAAATCCGGATTTGGATTTTATATTATTTAAGTTAGAAAAAAATTAGAAGTTTGTTTCACGAGTTCCAAAACATTATTGAAGATGTTGATACACTGGCAACCGCGTTTTGGATTAACTTTTGTAACCTGGAGGGATAAGGACGAAAGATGATAAATTATAGAGGCGGATTAGACCAGGACGATTTACTACGTTTTCAATTGGCGATTCAAAGTATATCCGGGAAATAAGGATTATAAAAACCTTAAATACGGATACAGGGGCCATAATTATCGATGATGAAATCCCGGAAATCGAGGATAAAATAGGTATTAACGAAGGCGTTTTTACTGTTAGATACGAGGTTTACCACGTATACTACCATGATTACGTAATATGATACGACTCGTCTTTATTAATAATAAACTTCCAGACGTATTTAAAATTTTCGCTACTATTAATAGGCCTTAGACGTTGCAATGTTGTCGATTCGATTGGTCGAAGTAACAGTAGTATTACGGAGTCAGATGGTGGATGTATTGTTTTAGGTTTGGCAGACCGCTAGCCAGTCTGCATTGTAATTTGTATGGCTAAGTGCTTGGCCTATACCCTAGAATGAAGTGCAGCATACTGCACTCGATTTACATCCAATACGGTAAGTCCGCACAACGCAATACACTTGCAGTATAGTTAACTTTACTGTAAGTAAAATTGACCTACTACATTGCATGTAATACTATTCCAACGCTGGCAGCTTTTTAGTTTATGCGCGTACGCTAGTGTAGCTGACCAATCTTTTCTGGTTACCACTGAATTGTCTTTTCGTCAACTGGCTAGACCCCTATTAATCCCAGTTAACTCCCGTACTGAATTGCGCCCAATTGTACGCAAATTGACCTTATTTGACTTCAATTGCTCCGTTGCTCCAAGAACCGAGTTTATTAACTTTTACAAAAAGTTCTTCCACTATAGCACTTCATAACTTCAATTGTATCACTTAAATAAGTTGCTATCATTAATCCCCTGGCAATCTTCCAATCTGCTAGTATATCCTTGTTCATCATTACGTGATTTGGGCTTTCCGAGCGGTTTATCTACGTATCTCTTAATACGTATGGTTAATTTGTTATTATTTACAAAACTTTTTAGGGCTTTGTTTAACGTGGCCTTCGTTATGGCATTTGTAAGATTATGTTTGCTATCGATCCATCGGAATTCCTTAATATACCTCCTTTCGTAAGTTTCGCAGAGTGTTATTATGTCGATTATTAGGTGTTTTTCACCAGTAATTCCGAGCTTTAACAGGCATTCGAAAGGACATTTTAAGTCGGTATAGATTATCACCGGGATAGAGGGAATTTTCAATTGCCTGGTAATAAGGTTTAGGGTTTCCTATAGCGTTATGCTTACGTTAAAACCCGTTTTTATACCGTAAACCTTTAAAGCTAGTACGTTTCGTGTAATCCTCTTACATTTGATAAAGGTCTAGTAGATTAGGTTACCGGTAATGCTAAATTAATTTTCCCGCTTATCTTTATTAATAAGGGTTATTAGGAAGCCGATCTGTAAAAATAAGTCGGTATTATTTGTAAAGAATCTGTCCGTAAGGATTATTAGCTTGGCTTTTAAAAGATTGATTGACACCATATTGATCCCGCGGTTTAAGTTCTGTATTTTCTATTCCAGTCTTTTATTTAGTCGATTAAGTTTTTTATTTATTGGTGTTTATACCTGTATTGTAATAAATAAGTCGTATAAGGCTTCCGATTAACGTAGGGTGATAATATAGCTACCTCGTATACGCTATTCCAAGTACCGTTAAGCCCTAACCTTATTAGTTTTGTTAATTATGGCAAAAATAGCGCCCTATTCCTTTTGACGGAAGCTTAGGTCGATATTAACATTAATTATACGGATTAACAATTTATTAAAGTTAATTTGATTATTTTTCATTAACTTCGTTACCGGCTTACAATTTTAAAACTTGAAGTTTTCGATAGCTTGTTGTTCCTCTTTTATAAAGTTAGCCGTTCCAACGAAAAGGGTATCATTAATTTATATACCCATTATACCGAAGTTTTTTTTTTACTTTACTAATAAGTACGAGTCGTATGTTAAAGACTTTATCGTCAGCCGGGTTTTAAAGTGCGACTGGTAAGTTAGAAACTAGTGAACACTTACCTCCGCTAATTTATATAGTAGTTTAACACATCGTATTACCATTTTTAATAGGTAGATAGCATGGAGTTCCTATAGTAATTTCAATAGTATAATCCGTTATAGGTTTATTACTAACTATATATAGGTTTATTTAATAGTACGCTTATTAAATGTAAACTTATTTTTAGTTTCATCTAGCAAACTTATTACTAGGGTTACCATTAAACGTTATCTAATTTTCCAAATCGTTGGCGACTACATAAGGATCCGGTTCTTACCTTTATTACCGTATTTTCAAGCGATAATCCGTAACTTTTTATACGGCAGCCCCGTAGTCTTACCTTTAATTTCGTAAATAATTTTCGATTTAATAATCGTAACGTTTTAGTTGCAAAGGTTAAATTTAACCTTGTGTATAAAGTATACCATATATAGAGTTAGTTATTCAGTGATTTCGACTTTTTCGCTTTTTTAAAAAGGTTTTCTGGAAGTCTTAATAATCTCTCATACTCTAAGTTTTACTGTCAAGTCTTCGTTATCATTTTTTTCCCTGTTCATTTAAACATTATTATAAGTACGACCTAGTATTTTTTTTCTTCTTTTGATCGTTCCTTTTTTTCGGAGGTCGTCCGCATCGGCGGCGTTTTATTAGCTTGTCGATAACGGGCGGAGGAGGTTTGTATTTACTCTGTCGTTTGACTTAAGGGTCTTTATTGTTAATGGTCTTAATGCAAAGCTTAACTTAAGTAATCCGAGAAGATATAGGGCCGTTAACAATTTTAAAAACTACTTTAAAGTTCGCGATACTTAATATCTTATACCGCTCCTCCCATTCATCCGGCTTCCGCTATACTAGGACATTATTTTATAGTAGTCAAGTAAACACGTCGATTATTATAGGCCCATTTTTGGTGTTAAGGGTATTATTGATTTGGCGGCGTGCCGATTTCCTTTGCAGTTCCTTTAAAGCTTTACTATAAGCCGTATCACGTTTTCAAGTACTTACCGAGGGCGGAGATTCACTCGTTGAGCGTAGGTACGCTTTAAAGACTAGTAGCGTTAACATTAGGCCGTCAGGGCTTACAATATCGTTTAAGCTTTTTACTACTATTTATAGACGTGTTTCCAGATCCGTAAAGCTTTCAATTTTAATATAAGAATATTGTACGTTTATAGAAGTAGGGAGTATGCCCTTTTAACCTTCCTAATGCTTTAGTGAGCTTTTACAGGTACCTATTTACATTAAATACCTATTATTTTGGTATTTTCCTGTAATTTCGCCGCCGTAAAGTTGATACTGGTATCGTGTACGACGATGTTAGATAAACTTCGATACGTGTTAATTTATAATATCCTTAATGTTTTCTATGTATCCTTTTTCGAAAAGGACTTTAAAAACTTAGCTTCGTAAAAATAAGTTGCGGAGTTAACGACATAAAGAATAGGCTTGTTATTT
This sequence comes from Anisogramma anomala, assembly GCA_038502455.1. Lineage (NCBI taxonomy): Eukaryota > Fungi > Ascomycota > Sordariomycetes > Diaporthales > Gnomoniaceae > Anisogramma > Anisogramma anomala. The sequence continues at coordinate 88,254 of JASMMZ010000013.1, read as the reverse complement.
AGGTAAAATACATTAATAAAGATTTTATAGTTAAAGTTTTTATCGTCTTTTAGTGTAAACTTAAATCTCCGGGGGGCTTGGGCATGCGTTTGGCAATAGTGGAAAAGCCTTTTAATAGCTTTTAGGGCAGAATATTCCATATCGTTATGTTTTGTAGATTTCAAGACTTTGTACAGCCTGTTAACAGTTAGGTAGTTAAAGCGTCGATATAATTAAAGTATTTCCGGTTTTGTTAGGTTTAATACCACTATTTCCGGACCTCAGGGATGAAATTATAAGTGCACTTATTTAAAAGCGAGTGAAACTCTTTAGCTGTTTTCAACCAATTCGTTTACGTTGACGTTTACGTTAACGCTAAGGGTTTTTATATCCTTTAAGTAAAGTGGGAAAAGGGTAGGGGACTTAAGGATATAAAATATGATTACTTTTATCATAGTTTAAATTACCGTTGTCCTTAGTAACAATAGTTGTTTGCCTGGGCTAAAGCTAACTTTGGCTTTATTAGTATTGTGACGATTGATCTTGGTGGTTGTAGTAATTTCCCTCCATAGTGTTATATACTACGAATAGCTCTTTGTCAAGTACCTTGTTGCCCTAGTATCTGGCATAATACCTTAAAACATATAGTTTGCATAGCAATCGTAAAGGTTAAAGATATATAAGGGGTTAAGGGTATAATTAGGATAAAGGTAAGGGTTTTTACCACTTAAACGGTATAAGAAGATATGATCGGTTAGTTATTTAGTTGCTGTATAAAAATTAGTATTTTCGTACTACTTGATTTTCTTGGAGGCGTTAGCGACGTTAGTTAATTCGTACTACTTGATTTGCTTGGAGGCGTTAGCGACGTTAGTTAATTCGTATTACTTGATTTTCTTGGAGGCGTTAGCGACGTTAGTTAATTCGTTACCTTTAATATTTATAACCTGGTTTAAATAACCCTGTTCCGAAGAAATAAGTTATTAAATGTAGTACGTTGCTTTTTTATTGTTACTTTTGGAGGAGGGGTAGCAAGTTAACCAGCAGTCGGCCTTACCATAAATTTAACATTTATTGTTTTTATCATGGCGATAATACTTTCTGTTAACAGGTTTGCCTTAATCTTGATAGCGTTAGCGTGGGTGTTGCCTTTAGTTTATGGCCGAGGTCGATAACCCTAACCATAGGCGTTATAGGTGCCCATCCTTACGGTCGATGTAATTAACTACCGTAAAGTCTTCCTTACCCACGTTAAGAAAGTTTCTGGCTTAGGAATATATACCGAACGAATTTATTTTACGTCTTATTACGGTGGTAAAAGAGGAGTGTAGCTGGCTAAAGAAACTTTTACAGTTGGCATTTAGGCGTTATAAGGCGTATTCGAACTTATTAACGTCCGTAACCGTTACCTGTACCAGATTTCGAAGTGTGGCTTTACCAACGTGGGCTTTTCCCATTTCTTTTTAATATATTATTAACTTCTTAAGAATTTGAATCAAAACATCTATTGGTGGTTCCTCTTTTTTCTTCTTTGGCATCATTATAGTTTACCGCATAGTGGTTTAGTCCATATAGTATTGCGCAAGGTGGACGGCATACTTGAAGTAGCCCTTTATACCGTCGTAAATCTCGCTAAACGTTATGACGTTCGTCAGGAAGGTTTAGTAGTAGTCCTTGACATACCTTGTAAGGATTTTATGAAATAGTAAGTGAAAACCAGAAGGGGGTACCTCTATTTACTTGTAGATATTTGGAAAAGGTATTATTTTGGTGTCGAGGAGGTTGTAAGGCTTCCCGTTATACTTTTTTATGTTATTTTAGATTTTGGCGAAGGCTGTTATTAGCTTGTAGTTAGTGTTAACTATTCTAACAGGTTTTGGAAAAAGGTTAAGATAGTTATTTTAAGCTTAGTTAGTGTTTTTTATCCATTCAAATTTTAAAGGTTTTAAGGCCCAGTGTTAAGTATAATTGCCAGTCGCTTGGCTCGAGGGGTAAAGTCATATAGTAAGGTTTATGGTAGGTTCGCGCGTGTAGGTGTATCTAAAGGCAGGGGGTTTTTAAGGGTTTTGGCGGTGGATTTGCTAAGGGACGATGGGTGTTTAAAGGTTCTGGGAAGCCTAGCCATTTTTCTTAATTAACTGGTGTAAAGCGTCAACGTTAATACCTCTAACCGCGTTGGTAGCTACTGCTTCACGCGCTCTGCTACCGCTAAGGGCGTACTTCACGTTGTTATGTAGTGGTATTAAGCTGCTGTACAGGTTAACAGGTTCCTTATCGCCAACACGTGAAGAGGCCTAACTAAACTAAGGGTAGGTTAAAGATCCTTTGAAACGTATATATAGGTATTAAGATCCCTTAACTCCTTTCTCTTTTCTTTAAGTATTTTAAAGATTAGGGTTTTAAGGGCGTTTTTAAAGTTAGATTAGGTCGACGAGTTCCTACGTTACCTTCATAATACCTTTTAATAGTATATAGACTCCTTACCGTTTAAATTTGACTTTAACCCTTAAATTAACCCCTCTTTAAATTGAGTTTCATACATTAATAGTTTAGTCGCCAAAAAGGTTACGAAAGTTGCTGAAAACGTGGTTAGGGTCTTTAGTGTTGTTATGCTCGACGATGTAATAGCCGATAAAGTTAGTAAGGTGTTTTCCCGTTAATTTTTCGTTCATATTTAGCGCCTAAAGGTTTTCATCGTAGAACTTAGTGAAGGAAGTTTCGAGGGCGTTAATTCCCTTCTAAATCTTTAGGGTAAGTGCCATCTTGAGGTTTAGGGCGATATAAGACTTGGTGTGGCGTGTATAGTGAGGAACCTAGTGATTTTTAGGCGTAGAGACTTGGTGTTTTGGTATAAAGTCGCGTGGGAACTTGTCGATTTAGCGACTTGATGATTTGGTATAAGGTCGCGCGATGTGGCCTTTTTTGATGTGACTTGGTGTTTTCGCTCGAAGTAGCGAACTTGACGATTAACGTGGTAAAGGTAGTAAAAAGAGTAAAGTAAGGCAAATATTTGGTGTAGAAGGTAAGGTCGAAGGTCGTTTGTTAGCGGTAAAGGGTGAAGGTTGTTTATTGTTTTGGACGTGGAACTTAGTTGTTTTTGTAGTAGTAGTATCCGTAATAGTATTGACTTAGTTGTTTGCCAAATTTCCATACTTCAAGACTTTTAGCGATCAATCCTAACGCTTTTTAAAAAGGATTAATAAAGTTTTTTAGTGTTTTCGATAGCGATACCATCGCTGACTTCTAGATTTCTGTTGTAAGACTAACATAACCTAAAAGTCTTTTCTATTTTCCTGCCGTTGTGAGACTAACACAATACGAATAGAGGCTCTTCGCAAAAATCTTTCCTCTACCCTAGCCGCCGTAGCCGTAAAACGTAACCGGAAAGTGGCTTTTTCTTTTATTTAGCTCATTTGTGCTTAAACTAATAGGTAAGCACTGATTAGTGTTGGTAGTTCTTAGACGTTGTAACGTTGTCGATTTGATTAGTCGAAGTAACAGTAGTATTACGTGGTCAGATGGAAGATGTATTGTTCTAGGTTTGGCAGACCGCTAGCTGGTCTGCATTGTGATTTATATGGCCAAGTGCTTGGCCCGTGCCCTAGAGTGAAATGCAGTATACTGCACTCGACTTACACCTAATGCGGTAGGTCCGCACAAAGTAATATACTTGCAGTACGATCAACTTTACTGTAAGTAAAGTTGACCTACTACACTGCATGTAATACTATTCCAATAGCTACTTTATTAGGCAAGACCCTTAAGTATAAACTGACCTTTACCGTTCCGAAACCGATCATAAATTCGTTCTTTAAAACAACAGTTAAAGCTACCCTTTAAAGGTCCCGTAAAGGCCTTTATATGGTATATTGTAGGAGAAATTTCTTATGTTAAGGAAGACGTTCACTGAAAGAATCAAGGAAATTCCCATAGTTTGGCATGATCCATTAGCTAACACGTAACAATTAATCAATTATAAGCTACGTCTCATCAACGAATTTTACTAAGTATTTTTAGATAATATCGTCGTCTTTTTCAATACATTTGAAAACTATATAAAGTATTTACAAGCGGTTTTCAGCTACTTTAAAAAGCGTATCTTTGCTATTTCTATAATTAAAACTTTTATAGGATTTTGTTCGGTTGAATCGTTTGGATTTTATATTAATATACTCGGTTTTTCAATTATTCGGAAGAGAATTTAGGGTTTTTGCGTCCTCGAATTTTCTGATACCTTATGAGTCATTAAGATATATCTCGGAGCCGCGGGTTTTTTTACGATATATGATACCCTAATTTTCGTAGTTGAAAAAGAATATTTTCCATAATATAAAACTTTGTTATCAGCGGAAGGTCGTGATAAAGAATATATTGAAGACGGTAAACGAGTAAAGCGTTAACATTATATTACGTTAACATAAATCACGCATGATACCCAGGAAAAGGAATTTTTAATAATTTTTAACAATTTCTTTACAAAGAGCCGTCCTTAAACTATATCGACCCAAATAATATTTTTTTTTCGCAAATTGATAATAGCGCCGAACGAGGGTTTAAAGTTATTTTTTTGTATTTCGCCCAAGGTTTCGTATGGAATGAGGGTATTATTGTATCCTTTACAATTCTAAAGACAATTCTCTTTTTGAGCCGTTGCTTTTTCAAGGTTAAGTTGAAATATAGACCTTTAAAATTCGAAAGGATATACTTTGTATTAACCTGTCGTAGGTACGTATAACATTGGTGGGAAATTAATATATAATTATTATACTTACCGATTATGATTTTACGAAAGATATTGTAAACTATTCCACCCTTGATACGATATTTAAGGATCGAAGTAATAGTTACCTGATAAAAGCCCCTATTAACTTAGATGTTTATAAGCTGGAAGTAATATACTTGCCTGGTAGGTTAAATTTCCTGCTTAACGTATTATTTAGATTAGCGGTAGCTGGCGATAAGGCCACGCGGAATCCTTATAAACCTATTATTCTTAATCGGGGTTTTCATTCCGACTTTCATATATTTTTGGGAAAAGTACAAATGTTTGATAAGTCATGTTTACGCTTTTGAAACGCTTATAATACCTCAGGTACATAGTATACCATTATCGAATATTTGTAAATACCTTCAAATATACCTCGAAACCAACTAAGAGTTATAAATAATATTGTTAGGTTTTTGGCGACAAAAATTCCACGTTATTTATTTCGTTTTGTGGATAAACTATTATATTATAGGGATTTAGAAGGTATATAACTCCCTGTAGTGTTACCGCCTTTGGTTTAGGAATTGTTAGCAGATATATACGATTAATTTTAGTATTTCAACCGCGATAAAATGATAATTCTCTTTAATGGCATTTACTTTTATAGGAAACGAAATCTTATGAAAGGGTATGTACGAACATACAAATTATATAAAAGAACAACGAAAGAATAATTAAAAGATGATTAAGAATCCTTAACCTATTTTGATACCCGAGAAACTAATATATACGATTATGAACGACTTTATAGTGCCTTTGCCACCCGTTCATATTGTGAAAACACTATTGTATATAAACGGCTGTATTAAATTCAATTTTTGGTAGGGCCTTAGATCTTTGCAAAGTTGTCGATTTGAATCGTACTCGAAGTAACAGTAGTATTGCATTGGTCAAATAGTCGATATATTATTCTAAGTTCGGCAGACCGCTAGCTGGTTTGAACTGCCATTTGTATTGCCAATTGCTTGCCCCGGGCCCTATTGTGAAGTGCAGTATACTGCACTCGACTTACACCCAATGCAGTAAGTTCATACAAATAATATACTCAACTTGCAGTTCAGTATAGTCAACTTTACTATAAGTAAAGTTGACCTACTGCACTCCATGTTGTACTATTACAATATTAATATTATTATAACTATTACATATAAAATTTCGAAACCTTTTCCTCTATTATTTAGCTATATAAGATATATAATAAAGAATTAGGGTTTACATTTTTATCGTTATCTGCTTTTAGTTAATTAGTTGTACCTTCATCGTATTATTTTAGATCGAAATGTGATATTAACTTTTGCCTTTTAAAAGGGTTTGTAAAAAAGATTGGATATTAAACTCGTTATAACAATAATATACTATCTGAAGACAGATAGTTAAGTTGTAGATATTACTATGTATCCCTACAGCTAGTATACATATGCTAAGTGGCAGTGTACTATATTGTAAGGTGCACTCCTACTGAGTGCATGATAACGTATCACGCTGCAGGCTGCACTCTTGCAAGGCATAAAGTACATCATGCGCGGAGTGGTCTGGAAGGGGTATTCCAGCGTGCATGGCAAAAGGGCCACTGCTTGGATAAGAGGTTTATAACCTCCCATCCATGGCGTGTGCTTTCTAAATGCCTCTTTCGAACCGATCTATTTATATTTACTACAATACCAATTTTTCCGATTACTCCTCGTTTATATTCACGTAAATAAGAGACCTTACTGACACTAATTAGTCGTCGACTAGGTCTATTACAAACAGTGAAGTAAAAAAGAAATAAACCAAAGTTAAATACCTATAACGGGATTCTATAGCGGTTCCAACTATTATTTCTTTACCATGACGTCTTATAAAAACTATACGGGAATGTGGAATTACGCGGGAACGCCGTTAAAACCAGAAGTGTAACAAGAATGTAAGATCCAGAGTAACTTTAAAAAGGATTACTTTTAGTACGATATCTTTAACTAGTTAGTACTTTGTCTATCAACAACCCCGTTATATTAACAGTCAACTTGTTTTAACGCTTTCAAAGTACCCGGATACTTTTTGAAAATCATTTGATTACATATTAGGACACGTAAGTTAAAACTACTAAGTTTTGAAATCCTTCGTTAGAACCCACCCGATTCGAATACAGCATCTAAACCGCTTACGAAATCCAAATTCGATTACAAATACAACATTCACACCGCTTACGAAACCCAGAAGCGGATACAAATATAACATCTAAACCGCTCGCAACTACCAAGAACAGTTATAACACACCAATCCGGACCGCTTACTAAATATGAACCAAAGCCTGTACACCGGATTATATAACACACCTCCCCATACCTATATTTCCTTTCCCCTTTTTACGTTTACACTATCCGTCTTTTTACATTCGCCCTATATATTTGAAGTTCCATACTTACTACATTTGAGTTTTTCCTAGCTCTTTAACTAGTATAACGCTCGTAAGCGTTAATAAAACTAATTTGAAATACCTAATTAACCTATAACTATACTTTTGTTTACTGATTGTTTAAACTTTATTTATACAAAAAAACTTGAATAACTTTATCTTAACCATTTCATTTATTTTATTTACTTTATATACTTCGTTCGTAAATCAAATTACCCTAAAATTTGAAATTTAAACGTACCTAAATCTAGCCGCAACGCGAAACTAATATTTTGAGCTGTTTCCAGCACTATAAATATATACAAATTACCCATACCAAACACAGGATGGATTTACCAGTAACGGATTTGGCAAAATCTAATGAATAAGTGGAATACCTTTTTACAAACACGTTGGTTCGTAATAATATTTTGAAATATTTGGACCTTAACCTATGAGACAATAAAATCGAAACACTAGTAGAGGATTTAGACCCTTATAAGGCAAATATATATATTATTAACATGATTCTTGACTATTGTAACGGCGAAATTGAAGGAAGCGACTTATTCATCGATTTGAGAAGATACTTTGCGGATTAGACGCTGGGTATATAACGTATAGTCGATATTACCATTTTGAAAATACTACGAAAACAACTATAAAGCAAAACAATTAATATAACCTGCAGAAATAATAGCTGCATTTCAAAATCTTTGTTAGTAATAGTCTAAATTATAAAAATGAGAAAATAAATAGAAGATAAAGTAATAAAATTCAAATTTGTAAAAAGATACTGGTTAAAAAAACTTGAGGAACGCCTATTTAAGATAACAAACCAGGAACGAAAAAAGCCTCCGCAAATAGAAATAAAGCTTTTGATAAGGCTAAACGCCTGCCGTAAATTGAAGACGGAGATGGACGGATTAATATAAGAAGAGCAAATATTGTAACGATCATTCACAACGAAAGTTAAATACGAACCCTTCCTGAAAACATTATTTTAAACAGAAATTTAAAAAAACCCATACCCCGGATACCGTTAACAGCTAACTTAAATACGACGAAAACGGACCAAATAACGAAAATGCCCCGCTCTAAAAATTAATAAGCGATATAAAACGCTAATACGTACCCTATAAATGAATACCTATAAACTACGATTCCTATCGAAATCTTTTACCGCACCGCTTTCCTACTAATAAAAGCGACCCTACAGAGTTTACCAACTTCGATAGACTTTAAAATAAGAACTAAAACTATAGTGGTAAAGTATACGATATACTCCATAATAATATATGTACTATACTTAATACGTATAAAAGATTAAATATCGAACCGTCTTAATTTTACATTATCTTACCCGATATACTATTTAGCTAAATTTTAAATTGGTATATATATCACCTGACGCAAATGAATACATCTAAAAAGTTTTATAGCAGTGTAAGACCTTACTTCGATATAGAAATCAATTACGAACTCTACAATAAAGACTCAACTAATACGATCTAGAAATCTGTGAAAAATTAGAGAGAAAATATGGATAAAAGCATACAAAAGGTATTTACTACCCTATTAACTAAGTTCGAAAGGTGCCAAACAACCCTAAAACCGAAATATAAAGGAAATAAATTATTTATCTCAATAGTAATAAAAACATGCCACGAAAACCTAAATTTCGAGTTTATATTATTTCAACTGGAAAAAGACTCAAAAGCCTTTTATGCAAGTTTGAAAATATCTTTGAAACGTTTATACACCGACAAGTAAGCCTGGATCAGCATTTATAGCCGACAAAACGAAAGGTGAGTGCCAAATTACCATAATAAACCTCGCCGAAAAAATTCACTACGTTTTGAATCGAAGGTTTAAAATGTAACCACAACAAAGTAAACGCCTCAAATACAACTATTGAAAAAAGAAACATTAGGGAAGGAGACCTAGGAACAAAAAGCAAGGCAACTACAATCTAAAACAATCTTACGGCTAAAGATAAAACACACCGTGACCATAACAATACGTACAAAAAAGCATACGGAACCCCTCAGATTTACAAAAACGTTATATAGTATACAGAAAAATCGGTTACAAATTTACTAACTATTGGTCTTACGAGAAAATTTAAATTAAATGATAGTTTTAAGCCGATTATACATTTAAGAACCAGATAAAAAACAGTTTTACAACATATGTAACCGAATAGGAAGGCGAAAATAATAGGCTTAACGCTTACCCCAATAAATATACCTCTGGAAAAAAAATTTAAAGGTCATGATATTTATTTAACATCCTAAAACGAAGAAACCGTCTAAAATATTTCTATATGTTTATAAAATGCCTTTTTTTTATACATCACGAGCTTAGACTACATAAACAGAATGCTAAACGTTTATATAACGTTATAATTTATGTTTTGAAACAAATACGATAACCGCTTTCAAATTATTATACCTGATATCGGTATAACCGAAATCTTAACAGCTGGAAAAAGATAATTAGACGCGCTCGTAACTAAGTTACCGAAATTTTAGCTAAACCGAATAGGAAAACACTGAAAGGTCTTATTTAATAAAGGCAAAACATCATCACTTAAAACAACTATTATAAATACGAGATTCGGACCGGTCAAATTCTACGTAATAAACTTTAAAATACCATTCCTGTTAATACTAGTTAATATAAATAAACTCGGAGTTAAGGTCCAGAATACGACCAACTAATTCATCTGTGCTTCGAATAGCGTATTTGTACCGCTTTAACTTAAGTTCGATCACTTGTAGTTTTTCCCCTAAACACGTATGATGAAAGCTATTTATTGACAGTAACCGGAATTACAAATATTATACCGCTGATTCGGACGCCCGGTTACAAACTCCTTTTACGACTAATTTACATCGTATATTATATAAATATAGGGGAAAATGTATTTGAAGCATTAAAAAGTTTTTGATATAAATGTTATTATGCTTACAAGCCCTACAACAATTTAAGTTTCACCTTTCAAACGACGTATTTTTTAACCATATGGTAATTGTTAATATTATATAATTCAACAGTTAACCGGTACTTTACGTTTTTGACGCGATAATATCATTCTAAGCCGTCAAATTTACACGGAGTGCTTTCGCTATAAACTATTAAGGCTCTTTAATTTACTACTAGTTAGACGTTTATTTAGGGCCTCCAAACTAAATCATACACGATGCTAATAAGGCCTTAGATTTTACGAAATAGCATACCAGAGCTAAAATAACCGGCAACGAATGTAAAAAAATTCCAATAAAAGCCCTATAAGTTATTGGAAAATATGAACGATAATATAAACCGCTTAAAAAGGCGTGTACTATATTATCAAAAAAATTAAAAGGTACTAATTCCAAAGAATCTATTTTTAGATAACAGTTAATACTATTAATAACACTTCCAGCCCGAATAAGCTTATCCTTACACTCCTTATTTTCAGTATTTACCTAAGGATCAATACAAACTCTATAATATTACTAACCACGTTGTAAAGGGCGAATACTATAATAAAAGCTATAGTAACATTACGCTTTTTATGGGCTAAAAATGACGTATTCAAAACGTTAGCTATAATAAATGGCCTATGTGAAACTAGCGTTTTAAACTTACTATTAAAATTTAAGGTTTTAATTTGAAAAACTAAAGACATATAAACTAATCCTTGAAAAATTAATGGTTTAAAAGCCATAATGTGCTTGTTAATTTGCCAAACGATATAAGCTCGTTTCGTTAAACAATGGTAAGAAAATACAAAAAAAAGATAAGTAAAAGCAGCCCAAAACCGTAGTCCTACCAAAACCACCGACGAGATACCCTCTCAATCGACGAATCCAAAACGCTCTCAGTTTTAACTTAACCCCCAAATTACACTTTCGGCCCGTTCCAATCAGACGAAAACGATCTGTTTATACCAACCTTACTAATACCTTATTGTTGAAACCGCCCTAAAACCTTTACTAGAGGTTTTTTTTATTACTTAAAAAGAAATAGTAAACCGTAAACTTAGCCTAAAGCTTCGCTACAACGATATTATCATTACCCTAAATATTCTATTCGAATAATTTACCCAAATAAAAATCTCTACTTTAATTGACGAAGGCGTATTTCGATTTAAACGATTCGAACAAACGATTTACAATGCCTACAAAAATTTTCCTATTCGCCTTGTCTACAAAGTAAAGGATAAAACCGGAAACCCTTGCAAAAGAATCCGCCTGATTATGAAAAATATAACGACGACAGTAAAAAGGATATTATAACCCAGTTACCCACCTTATAACGGGCCAGCTACTATTTAATTTTTACTCTTACAGCCTCCTTTAGTACACCTTATAACTCATATCTCAAACTTTGTAACATTACGTAGAATTACATTTAGTTTCAGGGGTAACTTAAACGTTGTATTTACGCCTATATATTTACAAATCTTAAAAAGCATTACTGAACTGAAACGATTTTATTTATTGTAGAATCTCTTGATAGCCTAGTAAAAACTGTTATTTACTAATATAACACCTACCAAAATTATTATAAGAAATGGCTTGAGATAATTAATTCGATTTTCGACCTATATCTATTAGTATTAAAGACCCGTTTTAAAGGTTTTGTATTAACGGGTAAACAAACAGATGACATAATAACGTTATATAACGCGTCGTTTTCCGTATCTAAAAAAAAGAAACTTTTAAAAGCTAGTCTAACAGCGAAACCCAAGATATACCTAATAAAGAACAATATAATCAACTTTAAAAACGCTACTATTACTATCCGAAACGGTGTTTGAGACCTTACGCAAAAAGGGAAGTGAAATGAAATTACCTTTTTCGATTTAAATATCGTAAAACGAGCCAACGAGTACAAATATTAACGCATACGAAACACTTAAATTACCTCGTTAACCCAATTAAAAGCGGTATTCAACCTTTCAGTTGCCGCGTAATACTAAAACACCCCGTTAAATGATATATATAAAGTGTTTAATATACGTCTAATAGTTTGCACCGCTAGAATATATACTATAAAGCTATTTATTTTTATTAACGGCTCCTTTATTAATGATAGCGACTATGATTCACAAATAAGCCTTATTCTAGTTTTCGATAACAAAACCCCGGTACGAAATGACTTTACATTATGTATAAATATTATCTGTTAAAGTTTTACTAAGTGGAAAAGAATTACGAAAAACGTTTGAGCTTTGGAAATTTATAGTATAATTAAATGTTTCCATTCGGGTATTAAAATTATAATAAAGGTCTGGATAATTATTTCCAACCTTAATTTACGCTCCATCCCTTTCGTTATATATATTTACTTCGTTTGTTTTACAAATATCTAATTCAATTGGGTACTACTAACGAAAAACGTTTGATTATCGATATTATAGCTTTACGCGAGTTATATAAACGCCGGGAAATCGAAGAAACGAGATGGATCGATGGAAAATCCAACTCAGCAGACGTAATAAAAAATGCTACCCCAAACGAAGTATTAAAAACACTAATATCGAAAAGTATACTATTTATTGAAAATATTAAAAAGATTCTACAACTTTAACAAGTTATTATATTACTGTTACCGATTTGAAACGGTTCGAAACCAATTATCCGCGCCGTTTTCCGATTTATGTTACGATATACAACTTATATCTATACCAGTTTTACGGATTTTCTTTTATTCAACTTTACTATTTATCATCGCTCCTAATATATTACCGCACTTTGTTATACGATATTCGGCCGTATTATATCATTTCGCTATTTTAACTTTTCTATTTCAATCGACGATATCCTATCGCTTTTAATATTCTGTTCCTTTATATTTTATACACTTTAAGTTATATTTATCATTTATAAACGATTATTTTGTGGAAAGTCATAACATTACTATATAACGTGTTATAATATAGCTGGGCCCGCCGGGCCAACCATAAGGGACAGTAAATCTTTATTAAAAGGAAAGAAAAAAGATAACGCTGTCGCGTCCCCACTATCCTCCTTGTCGCCCCCCCCCTTTATACTAACATTACCGTTATTACTGCTATCAACGTAATCGGTGCCAACGAGAATATAGCCTTAAATTTTAGGTCATATGACCTTAGGAAATAGCGTAAAGGGGTTTTAACCCTTCTTATAGCGACGCGAGATAACGTTGTCAAACTTACCTACGTAGTACATACGCAAGCCTCGTTTTCAAGCGGTAATAGCGGCTGCTAACTTCTTGGTCCGCTGTTAAACGCCTACTACTAATTAGTACCGGCTTATTTTAGTTATTTACGAACGCGGTTGTTTTTTGGAGCGCTCCGAACGTTACTTTTTTAAAAGAGGGGATTTTGAATATCGGTTTTTACTATAAAGCCGACGGACGCGTAACACAGCCTCGGCCTATAGCCCTAAAACTAACGAAATAAAGGCGTATCCGCTACTAATCCGTTCGTAATGGTAATAGCGAGCTGAATGACCTCCTCTTTCGTAATAATTACTAATAGACTTGCATGCAGCTATGAACGCGATACATAGTATATAAAGTATATTAATTAGCGGCCCGAGGCTACGAACCCAGTTACGCCGTTTCCTCCCATCCGTGGCATACACTCTCTGAATGCCTCTTTCGAACCAATATATCTATCTTTACTACAATATCAATCTTTCTGATTACTCTTCGTTTACATTCACGTGAATAAAAGACCTTACCAATATAAGTTAGTAGAGCTTACTTTGCAATATTTTGTTGCTGAATTCCTAGATAACTTATGGATAGATATTATGCTTTCGTTTTAATAAAAGCTAAACAATGCTTATTTTCGTATATTAAACGCCAGCTCTTACGAATTTCTTTTCGGTTTCCGCTTGAAAATACTATTAGATTGTTGTATTAATGTATTACCACGAGCGTAAATTAAGATTATATTTTTACGGCAATATTTATGCCAAAATGTACAACTTATCTTAAATATTATTACAACTTAAAATAAGCTCTTATATAATAAACGGTACCATTAACTTTAATTTTAAGTTAAAAATCATATTCGGTTGAAAGTTGGTAAATTATATAACCCGTTTTACTTATTAGGTAAACTTACCTTATTAGAACTCAACCTATTTCACGTTTTGAAGAAAATCTCCTTACTAATATATAAGTTGATTTTTTACCGGCTATAAAAGTATATCTAATCGTAAATGTACAACATCTGTTATTAGATGTAATAAACGACTCATTTCACTGTAAAAAGCCTATCCCACCTCCCGTAATATATAGCGATGATACCTCGGCGGCCTTTAAAGACGAATATTGGGAAGTTAAACGAATTTTGGATAAGTGTATAAATTGTTGGAGCGGTCGAACAAAGCTTTAATATCTGGTGGATTAAAAGGGTATTATAGCGAAAGATAATGAATAGCTTAATATAGGAAAATTCAAACACTATAAGAAGTTTATATGAGACTTTCAACGTCGTTTAAAAAATGAATACCGCAAATCTAGCAAAATAAGGCGTTTTACGGCTAAAGCAAGCCAAAATTTAGGTAACGAAAAACCGGGTTAAACGAGAGGTTTTTTTTACAAGAAGTTTGTTTTACGAAAAGGTTATTTTACAAAAAGCTTGTTTTACGAGAAGGTTAACTTACGAGATGGTTATCTCGTGAATATGAATACTTTGGGCCTGTTTTAATAAGGATATCAATTTTTTTTCGGGGCCCGGCATATGTGGCGGTGTACAGGGGGCACCCCTGTATTCCAGCACCACCTACTTGGTCTATGTTCTTGTAAACAGACCTAGCTTACTTTTCTTCTTCCTTCAACTTTGATTACCATTCTATTTTTGACCTTTTTGGCTCTACCACAGTACACTGCCACAGTTTTGGCCAAGTTCTAAGCTACCACCCGCGATAAGCCTGACCCGAGAATATGTATGTACTCGCATTCCATACTGTAACCGCTACAACACCTCTATCTAACATTACAATTAGTTAGATAGTTTTTCTTCCTCCATCCATCACGATTTTCCGCTACTACTGTCCCTATTGCTTACCGTGGTTCCGCACTATGAGAACCCTGGCTATGGCTTGTGTTATGGCTTTGCTCCTTGTCCTGTGGGCGTTTGTCCAACAAGATTATCTCACCACCGGTTATTTAAAGGCAACTACCATATTACCTGAACAGGTCTACAGTCTTGTAGAACATATTTTGAGAGGGTAATAGTATGCCTAATGACAAGTATACAGATTATAATTCACGAATGTTTAGTATCCCTGACAATTGTCCCACCATTTTTTAAAGCCAATAGCCACCTAGTATCGACTCATGCAGCCCCTCTATCTGATTTATGAATGGAACACCGGACAGCTTCATGATCAAAATATTAGAGGTTTCGAGATGAGACGCCGCTCTCTTCAACCCAAGCAAACTTGATAACAACCGTCTTCGATGTCATATAGTGTCCGCTATGTCCTCCGTAGCCAGAACGCCGGGTATCTTTTCCCTCCTTTCCCCAGGCCGTATGCAAATGAGTGCAATCGTCCAAATCAACTATGCCCTCTGGGTTGAAAAGCTTTGCACATGACAAAACCTGTCAACACGGCGCATAGTGCATCAACCACATTCCAAAACCAACCGCCCGATTCACCTCGCTCCTCAAGCGCTGTACGACGAGACATAATACTGGCAGCAAGTCAGCCAAACACATCTTAATTCCACTCTCGCACTCCCACTCACGCACGCAACAACAAGGGAACAATAAGGAACGCCGACAACTCACCGTGACCACCGCATCCTCGGCACCCGGATCGTCGAACTGCGCGACGTACGCATACAGGATCAGCGCGTGGTCGTCGGCAAAGCACGCGATGACCCGCCCGTCCAGCCGCCCCACGCCCAGCACCCTGCTCCAGTCCCGCCCGTCGACCCGCACCGTCGCCCACCGGTCGGGCCCCGCCTCGCGAAACCGCGTCGACGGGTGCGCCGCCACGCCGCCCGGCACCGTCGCCTCGTCCAGCTCCGGGTTCTCGAGCGCGCGCCACACGCTCTCGATCTCGAGCGCCTCGGTCGCAATGCGCAGGCGCAGGCCGCCGTGCATGTTGGCGCTGAGCTCGAGCTTCGGCGCGCCGCCGCCGCCGCCGCGGCGCTCCTTGTTGTTGTTCTCAATTTGGTGAGCGGTGAAGGCAGTAGGCACCGCCAGCTTG
Source organism: Anisogramma anomala (assembly GCA_038502455.1). Lineage (NCBI taxonomy): Eukaryota > Fungi > Ascomycota > Sordariomycetes > Diaporthales > Gnomoniaceae > Anisogramma > Anisogramma anomala. The sequence goes on along the minus strand of JASMMZ010000013.1, from coordinate 71,924 downwards.
GTGAAGCGGTCGCTGATGGCCTTGAGCTGCATCAGCGGCGGCAGCTGGATGTGCACGTCCGGCTCGCGCACCTTGGGCTGCATGATGGTCTCGACCGTGTCCGGGTGCAGTACGCGCACGGGGATGTCGTGCGTGATGACCTTCTCGCGCTCGCGCCGCAGCGTCAGCTCGAGCGCTTCCATGTCGCCCTCGTCGGCGAAGGGGTACTCGTCGTCGTACGAGTCGGGCGGTGGTTGCTGCTGCTGCTGTTGCATGGCCGCGGCCCCGCCGCCGCCGCCGCTCGTGCGATGATTGTGGAAGGGGATTCCCGACTTGGGCTCGTTGGGCCGCTGCTGTTCCGGGGTTGTGTGGATTGTCATGGAGAGCACGGGGATGCCGTCTCTCTTGGTCAGGCGCAGGCTCGCGTGATCGCTGTTGATGGCGGATTTGAGGGCGCGCTGAAGGGGATTCAGGGGCAATTCGAGGTTGATGGTGTTGAAGTCTTCGGCGGATTGGATATGGTAGTCGGTGAAGATGAAGTCCATGCTGAGGGAACTGGGTTTTACTCAGTACGTTGCGGCCCTTGCCTCGCATCTGGGAGCAGGAGGGGATAGCTGCTCACGCCCAAACTTGAGAGCCTGTCTCGGGGATCACGGTGAAGCGGGCGGTCTCATCGTTGAGACGGACCCACGCGATCTTCTCGAGCGAGTTGAGGGCTGCGATTAGCTTGTTGAAGGCGCGGATGTTCTTCAACTCGGTCCTAAACCTCATGATGGGCAACGGCAGTACGCTTTTTTACCCATCAAAACATTCGGTGATGTGGAGTTGGGCTCTGATTCTGATTGTAGCTGGTGGGTGCTGTTGCACAATGCGAGAACCTGGGAACGGTCGGTAACGAATTAGCGGCACTTTACGTGTGAAAACGCGTCGCCAAGTGAAAGGTGTCGTGGGAACGTGGCGTGGTACGTATGCTGTGTACGTGAAGTGAAATTGCGCCTGTCTCTGGATCAATTCAACGTGGCGGTGGAGGTAGTGGAAGTGTGTAACGACACACAGCCTAAAGGCCGGCAGAAGTATCTGTTAAGGTACGCTACTCCCTAACCCTAATGGAAAGGTAATATGATACTACTATAGTCGTGTGATAAATATTAGGCCCTAGCCAAATTGTCCCCACTGCTAAGGATTTATTACGCTAATAACACAGCAAAAGGATTTATAGTTCTAATATTAAATTAACCAATTGATAAACCCCACTTTTTATTTACTAATTTATTACATTATTTTTGTTGAAACAATATTGACTGCTATTTTTAGCCGGTTAATTGCAGTGCAGTAGGTTAACTTTACTTACAGTAAAGTTGACTATACTGACTGCAAGTTGAGTGTATTAAGTTGGTGGGCCAACTGTATTAGCTGCAAATCAAGTACAGTATGCGTCCACTTCACACTAGGGCACGGGCCAAGCAATTAGCCATACAAATTACTGTGCAGACCGGCTAGCGGTCTGCCAAACCTAGAACAATACATCCACCATCTGACCATGCAATACTACTGTTACTTCGACCAATTGAATCAACAACGTTGCAACGTCTAAAAGCCTATTAGGTAAGGCCTACCAACAATTTTAGCATTTTTTTTGCATTTCAATGGCGTTATAATATTGTTGTTGGTAAACATTGAAATTTCTTTCTATTAGTAACGTGTTTAACTATTTTAATATATGGTTATAACTGGTTATACAATAAATGGGGTTTTAACAGAAAACAGATATCCACACGAGTTGTCGGAATAGTAGTAATTGCAGTGCAGTAGGTCAACTTTACTTACAGTAAAGTTGACTATACTGACTGCAAGTTGAGTGTATTATTTTATGTGTGCCTACTGTATTAACTACAAATCAAATATAGTATGCACTCATTTCATACTAGGGCACGGTCCAATCAGTTGGCCATACAAATTACTGTGTAGACCGGCTAGCAGTGTACCAAACCTAGAACAATACATCCACCACTTGACCATTGCAATACTATTGTTACTTCAACTAATCGAATTGACAAAGTTGCAACGTCTAAAGCTCTACTAATACTAATCAGTGTTTATTAGGTTAAGCACAGATAAGCGAATTAAAAGAAGAGGTTACTTTTCGGTTGTTATACTGTAGGTAAGACTAAGGTAAAGGAAAGACTTTTGTGAAAGGCATTTACGCACTGCGCTAGTTCAAAATAGCAGTAAGTAGGGAAGACTTCTAGAGTGCAATAGTCTAAAACGGCAATTTAGGAGTAGTAACGGTATCGTTACTTAAAAACACGAAAAAAAAAAATTGATTCATTTCAAAAAGCGTTAAAATTAACCGCTCAAAGTTTTAAACCAACAAGTTAGCAAGCAGCTAAGTTAGTACTATTATGGGTACTATTACTGTAAAAACGAATAAATCCTACGTTAAATAATAAATAACTTCCGACCTTACCCTTTATACTAAACCTTGCATTTAATACTAAGTTTTTTCCTTTATATTCCCCCTCCCCCCCTCTATACCAAATCAATCGTCAAGATTGCTTTATCGAGCGAAACCACTAAGTCGCATCGAAAAAGTTACGTTGCATAACCTTATACCAAGTCGGTAAGTGGTCAAGTCCCTACATGAATTTACACCAAACCATCAAGCCTTTAAGTTTCCTGGCCCTTAACATCAAGTTCTTTCTTTTACGTTACTCTTTTCCACTCTCTACACCCCAAAATCGCTTATTCGAGCGAAAAACACCAAAAAACTACCAAGTTGCGCTAAGAAAGCTACGTTGCGCAACTTCGCCTCGAAGTATTAAGTCTTTATGCCCCTTTTAAGCCAAAACATTAAGATGTCTACCTTAAGTACTAAAATCGATACTATTATCAACCTTACCATAAAGGAAGCAATTAAGGCTCTTGGATCTTTCTCTTCCAGTAATTATAATAAAAACCTTTGGTTTAGAGATATTAACGAGACTTAAATTAAAAAAAAACTAACTAATTACGTTAGTTAGTATATATTTGATACTAACATTGGAAAAAACATTTACCGTATCCAATACACCGTCTAAAAAATTTATAAGTTCTTTAGCCACTGCATTATTAACATATAAAGTACTATTAAACGCACCATCAAAATCAAACTAAAAGTAAAAGTCAATAGGCGTGAAATCTACATATCAAATAAAACTTTAAAATGGCTGGTAAATATCTTCTTCGAATTAGCTTAACTTAAAGATTATCCTTAAAACTTATAAGGGAAGTGTAAGGGCATTAAGGACTCTTAACGCCCTTATACACGTTTCAAAGAACGTCCTCTTCAGTTAAGTAAATCCTTTTTACGCGTCAATAATGAGAAACCTATTGATTTGTTTGGCAGCCCAATATCTTTACATAATAACGCGGAGTACGCTTTTAGCAGCAGCAGAGCGCATGAAGCAGCGGCTGCCAACGCGACAAGAGGAATCAATATAGGTGCTATACGCTCAATTAAATAAGATTGTTAGGTTTTTTAACGCTCCTTTCTTGGTCAAATCCCCTTTACCCTTTAAACCTTTCCTTAAGACCGTCAAGCCCTTCAAAACCCCCTTTGAGATCGTTAAATACCTTAGGGCGAAACTTTTTACAGTAGGTACGCCTAAAAATGCGAGCTTACTATAGAACTTTACCTTTTGAGTTAGGCGACTGGCAATTATCTTTACCACATCAACTTAGAGATTTTAAAGATTAAATCGATAAGAAATACCATCGACGAGTATGACAATTATCGTGGCTTTTCCTTCAAACTTATTAATATAGTTAACATTAATTACAAACTCCTTACAAACTTTGCCAAAATTAAGAATAACGTATAAAAGTATAACAAGAAGCTTTATAGCCCATTTGATATAAAGATAATACTCTTTGTAAACATTTGCACATAAATGGAAGTGTTTCCTTCTGGGTTTCACTTATTATTTCCTAAAATGCTTATAAGGCGCGCCAGGGATTACTATCTAACCTTTCTAATAAGGGTACAAACTTTCCGCGAAATTTACGACCGCATAAAAAACCACTTCGAATACGACATCCACCTTATGTAATATAATATAAATTGGGCTACCACGAAGTGAACAACGATAATAGTTAAAAAGGGGAGGATTAACTCCGATAAATATCCTTAACCAAATGCTGGACAAATTAATGCTATACTAACAAGCTATAGAAAAGGTCTATGTTAGCGAAGCTACACTATGAGAATAAGTAGAGGTAACAGTTACGGGTGTAGACGAGTTCAAATACACCCTATAGCGCATAGATGCCACCTGTAAAGAATTTTATAGCCAGTTAAGGTTTTCGCTTGCGACCGTAATTGCACGTACGCCAAACTTACTTAACATGTATCCTTAAGCTAATAACTTCCACGATGTAGATAAAAAAGACCGCGCACTGTTATATTATATCGATGGCAAATACAGGAGGCTCTAACATTCTAGTTTAAGATCCGTAAACTGGAAGCTACAGTCATATTAGTATTGATAACGAGAGCAAAACATAAGCGGTCCTATTAACCGTAAAAACTATCATCGTAATAGTAGTAAGAGATATTAGATTTGTAGTAAATTAGGTTGTTAGTTAACTAGTAACCCTTTGTCTAAGCGCAATAACTAACAGATAATGTACTACACTTAGGACTATATTACTTTCGGGTAAGATTACTTGAATTACATTACAGACTTCGAAGGCGAAAATGATTTTGATGACGATAATGATACGCATAAGCGAGTTATGTGATATGATAATAACTATTCCTAGCGCGGCCTTATAATTAGCTGACCATATGTATCGAGGGCTACGTGGATAGGCTATCTGATAAAGCATATAAACTGGAAGACTACTAGAGGAATAGCGATAGCGACTTCTTTAAGGGGCACGGTTGAATTAAGGGTAGTATAAGGGTAGTAATAACCTAGTTAACCTACGTGGTTTAATTAAAATGGAAAACAGCTTAACTCACGTAGGTTAAGTGCACTAATAGTGGCGGAAGACTAGTATGCGGAAGTCTATGGCAATAGACTTGTACACGGAACTCGGTAGCCGAGACTCGAAGCCGTGGGGTAAATAAAAGTAATTATGGTCAATTTTGGTGTAAAGGTTAACTGAAATTAACAGAGGCTTTGCTAGTAAACGAGGATATAATTCGGTGAAAACCGGAAAAGTTGAGTCGAACTCACTAGCGTGTGCGTACAAAAATAAAAAGCCGCCAATATCGGAATATTAGTAATTGCAATAAAGTAGATCAACTTTACTTACAGTAAAGTTAATTATATTAACTGCAAGTTAAGTGTATTGTTTTGTATAGACCTACTGTATTAGCTGCAAGTCAAGTACAATATGTACCCACTTTATACTAGGGTACGAGCCAAACAGTTCGCTATAAAAATTACTATGCAAACCAGATAGTGGTCTGCGAAACCTAGAAAAATACATCCACTACTTGACTATTGCAATACTACTGTTAATTCAACCAATCGAATCGACAACATTGTGAAATCTAAAGCCCTACCAATACGAGTAAAGATACATTTCTGTACAGGTTAATGAATACTGCATCAAATTATATACATTTCAGTAAATCGTATTGGGAAGTAAGAAAAACCGGATGTTGGTTTATAAAACAACCTATATTAAAAACATCATTTATATTTATGTTATTTACCGCAAATATTATCTTGTATCTTGCACATATCGATTTTATTCATTTCTACAGCCTTAAATTCCAAATACATATGAAATTGAAATATAAATCTTAAAATACAAACCTAAAAACTAAGGCCTTAAAATATAAGATTTGTAATACAAATATATACAACATCAAATACAAACCTTAAAATACAAACCTTAAGATGCATGCTTTAAGATGGCAAACCTTGAAATATAGGCTGTAAAATGCAAACCTTAGAATGTAAGCCTCACAATAACAGGCCTTGAAATTCGAATGTTAAAATACAAACACACAAAAGCCATAAAATACAACCTTTAGGATATAAGCCTAAAAATACAGGCTATGAAATATCAAGATTCAAAATATAAGCCTGAAAATATAAACGTGTTGGTAAAACTTTAGACGTTGCAATGTTGTCGATTCGAAACATAGTTGACGTAATAGTAGTATTGCATGGTCTAGTGATGGATGTATTGTTCTAGGTTTAGCAGACCGCCAGCCGGTCTACATACTAATTTGTATGGCTAATTGCTTGGCCCATACCCTAGTATGAAATGAGCACATACTATACGTGAATTTACAATAGACTCACAAAACAATACACTTCACTTGTAGTTAGTAGAGTTAACTTTACTTATAGTAAATTCAACTTATCACAGTGCTAATATTACTATTCCAATACTAGCGGTTTTTTGTTTTGTACGCGCATGTTAGTGTGATCAACCAATAGTTTCCGGTTAATATTAAATTACCTTTTCTTCAACCAGTCAGATTCTTGCTAATTCCACAGTTCAATTATCTCCAATTGCCCCATGGTTCCGAGTTCCGACTTTATATTCCCACAAACAAGTTTTTCGATACAAATTGATACAAACCTACAACTTAACCGTACTAATTAATCAAGTCGCTGGCCTTAATTTCCGGGCACTCTTCTAGTTTATCAGGGTACCTCTATTTGTCAACACTATTGTATCTTGCTGATAGTGTTGTAATTTATAGTGTAATTAAAAGATGAAGAAGGTAAGTCTAGAACTCTAAGCTGCAAAGTTTGCAGCAAGTATGTACAATAATAATAAATAAAGAAGGTGGGGTTTGATACTCCACCTAGGTCCAACAAATGCCGGGGGACAGAGAAAGCATGATTTCCCTATTATAAGCAGGTGTAAAAATTCCATTACTCATGAGAAGAGGTACTCGTGAGAAGCAGTCCTCGTGAGAAGCAGTTCTCGCGAGAAACAGTCCTTGCAAGAAAGCCACAAGCACTCACAAGAACCATCCCAAATTCTTTTCAAATTCCTCAATCATTTACCCACAATGCTCCAAATCCTTAAGATTTACCAATTCGTTGTCTTTCGCTACAAATCATTTTTATCGTATAAAATACTAAACTTTCCAACCTATTTAGCGATAGCGATCAAACTTTTTACTTAGTATTTTCTTAATTTTCATTTATCTTTATGGCTTTTGTATTTAATCGGTGTTAAAAACGGAGAGATTCGTTTAAAAGTGTTATTTTCTTCGTGCGAGTATCAGGTAAAAAAATGTTAATAGTGGGATGAATCCCAAATTCAAAGGGAAATCCAGTATAAAAGAGAGTTTTCCAACCTTATTTATAATAGTAAACGGTCCTAAACAAAAAAAAAGTTTTATTTGACTATAAAAAGGCTAATGAGCTCGATTAGTTTTAAACTAGATTCGGTTACTAACCGTACAGTCATATTATTTTCGAAAAAGAAAAATCGCATCGTTTTTTAGCTTTTAATGCTATAATATCTATCATAAATGAAATATCTCATTTTAAATTTTCCTTGATAAAAATTATAAAAGCTTGTTAATAAGGAATTGATAAAATAAAATAATCCACTAGTAAACGCAGCTTAAAGCTAAAGAGTAACCCATGAAAACTAACGTTAATTATTCAATAATAAGCGTTATTAATATTCTATTACAATCCTGGAATATATTTAATGCAGCTCAATTTAAAGTTTTTAGCCATATAGTATTGTAATACTAATTCAACAAATTGATTTTTGCTTTTGAATGAACCATCAGTTTAATAATAATAAGCTATTATTATTATTAATTTCGTTTCGAAACCTTTCCACACTCTTTACCGAAATATAAACAAAAACTTAGGATTTTCATTTGAAATCATTTCTCTAGGATAAAGCTAATCCAGAAGTAACAAGTGTCTTAATAAAGAAACAGCTCATTCTCTAGCAATATATGTCGTATGTCTTAAAAAAACTCGTTTTGTTTTAATGTTTTATATATTACCGGTATAATTACATTGGTTATTTGCACAGATTCTTTTTCGCTTTATAAATGCCTAGTTAAATTAGGTATTAAGAGCGAAAAAAGGTTGATAATTAATATTATAGCTTTACGCGAGTTATACGAACGCCGGGAAATCGAAGAAAACAGGTGAATTAATGGAAAATCCAACCCAATAAACGTAATGATAAAGGCTACATTAAACGGCGTACTGGAAACTTTTATATTTACAAGTACGCTGTTTATTGAGGTTGTTGGAAAGGTTTTACGACCCTATTAGCTTGCCACGTTATACTACTTTTCGCAAACTCGAATTGGCATATCAATATCTTTTGTACTGATCTATAATTTGCCTCTATTTGAACGAACCATTCGCCTCAACCGCCGATTTTACTTTTATTAAATACGACTATTCGTGTTTATTTACGAATATTTTACCTCTATTTGAACGAATAATTCGCACCGACTACTGATTTTGCCTCTGTTGAATACGACTATTTGCGCTGATTTATGATTATTATTATTTTTTAAGAGAGGGGGGAGGAGGAGGATAGCGCCGCGGCGGCGTATAATGATCACACTAAATACCCGTGAGTATATAGAAGGTGTCAGAGGGTTTATATTATCAAGAAGGTAGCAGAGGTGCTGAGTGAACAATATCGCAACCGTGCAAGTAACGATCAAAAGTCGTGAGGCTATTCAGAATATACTGAGACTGAATACTTAGATTGACAACTGAAGAGCTATGAAGGAAATACTATCTATGTGGTGCTGACCGTGTCTTTATATCTTTAATCCTTCATACGCCTTCAGTGCTGGAT
>JASMMZ010000013.1:0-62795 GCA_038502455.1 Anisogramma anomala | reverse complement strand
TGGCAGCAATTGAGGAGATTGAGCCTGACGAGAGCGGGCTGTTGCTGATGGTGGTGGTGGTGGTGGTGTTAGGGGCGGCGGTTGCGGCGGCGGTGGCGGCGATGCGCCGACGCTCTCGCACCAAATAGCGCCTTATATTTTTATATTTGCGCGGCATTTATTTGGATAATAGGTTAGTATGTGTACAGACCACATGACCTATATATTAAAACGGCTTGTTTTGGTTAGGTAGATAGAGGTTGATTGGAATAGGGACTTGTATTAGCTGGAACTGCGCGCCTTTGGCGAAAAGAAAAAAAGGAAGTTTTGCCTGGTACGAAGGCGATATACCTTTTTATACTAACCTACTACGTGATTGCGCAATCACCCCTACGCAATTACTTCTGCGTAATAACCACCGCATAGTTACCCCTATTAGAAACAATAAAAGGCGCTATTACCAACCATGTCGCCTCCATTTAACTATACCAACCAGGCTCGAATTATAAACACCACTTCGGCTAGACTTTGCTGATCTTGGCCGAACTTGGAACACTACCTCGGCTAGACTTTACTGATTCTAGCCGAACTTGTTAACTTAAACCTTTTGCGATTAATACGATAAAAAATACTGTTATTACGGAAACTATTGATTCGAACCTATTACAATTAATACTATAAACAATATTGTCACTACTAGACTATAGGTACGAAGTATACAAAGAAGAAAGAAAAGATTGCCTGTATGGATATTACTATATACCCTTATAGATAGTATACATAGACTAAGTAGCAGTGTACTGTATTGTAGGGTGTACTCCTATAAGGTGTATGGTAACGTGTCACACTGTAGGCTGCACTCTTGTAAGATGCAAAGTGCATTATGTATGGATCGGTCTGGAATGGCTATTTCAAACCGACGGCAATGCGTGGATCGGTCTGGAAGGAGTATTCCAGAGTGATACGCTCTGAGTGGAGGATTTATAAGTCCTCACCTGTGGCGTACACCTCTGGATGCTTCTTCTTGATCTATCTTCATCTTTACTTTATACTACAAATACCAATCATCTTGATTACTCTTTTAAAACACCTTGTTTCATGTGAACAGGTCTTTAGACCCTACCGACAAAGACTTATGGTGTATAGGTTAAATAATTCTTAATGATAAATAGTATTTAACCGTTAACTTTATGTAGAAGTATTTAAAGAATTTATTTACATTTAAATAAATTCTTACAAACGCGTGTAAGGGTGTTAAAGAATGTTATTGCTAGTAATACTTTTATCTTTAGCTTTAAAGATTTATCAAAGGTCTTAATTATTAGTATATTCGCAATGTATGTTAGTTAGATTACCATTTCCCCCTTTTTAGATAGGGAGGTGAAGATTTCAGTTAACTAACTTAATCTTTAACCTAACTTTAACGTATTTATTTGCCATTTTTCACATTGTAAAATTTCATTTTCAAAGTATTTTTTAAAAATCTTGGTACGTTTATAAGCCTCGAATGGTATTTTCCTCATAATGTTTTTCAAAGGTAATACCGAAGGTTATAATCGCTTTCTTCCTAATAAGGTTGGTCACGGTATTAATTTTGACGCGTTTTAAAGTTATCCTCATAAAAATTGAAGGGTATCATGGGAAAAGGAGTAGTGTAAAGGTATAGGTTATAGGTTTATCATCATAGGTTTACCATTAAAGTTAATATTTATTAAAGTTTGTAAAACTTAGTAGTTTTTACAATTTAAAATTTATAATAATAATCTCCGCAATAATAATACTAACTTAGTCGTTTGATAATTTGCCACCTTAGTAATTTTGAAAACTTTTAGGTGGTTAATCCTAACGCCTTCAAAAAGTATCGATAAAAATTTCTTGGTGTTTTTAATAAAGATAACGTCGCTTACTTGTAGATTACCGCAAACAATTAATATAGCCTATAAGTCTTTTCTACTTGTTACCGCAAATGATTGACACAATTTATAAGAGCTCTTTGTAAAAACTTTTCTTTTACCCTTAGCCGTTGTTTGACATAAAATATAACCAGAAAGTAGCCTTTTCTTTTACTTGGCTTATACTTAACTTATTTATGTTTAACCTAATAAGCACTGATCAGTGTTAGTATGCCTTTATCATTGCAATGTAGTTGATTCGAATCACTGTGCTTGAAGTAACTGGTGTTGCTTTGAAATTGGTTGTAGTTAAGTTGTAAGTTTTAAGTTTAGTAGACCGCTAACCGGTCTGTATGCTAATTTGTATGGCCAAACGCTTTAGCTTATACCCCACTTTAAAGTAGACACCTACTATACTGCACTTGCAGTGTAGTCCCATAAACTGCAGCAAATTTGTAGTAAGTACAATCAACTAAACTGACAGTTTAATTGACTTGATTTTACTGCATTTGACTGCTATTCCAACAGTTATTTTGAAATTTTTGAATGAATATAAATTCGAGGTCTTTGAATTTTTTTTTATAAAATTGGTAATAATATTCATTTTGTTATTTTTGGTAGTTATTTTCACAGTATAATATTTGAATTAACAATGTTATAGTAAAGGGAAAAATTCATGTTAGGGAATTAGATTATAGGTTGTTTATTATTAAAGTCATCTATCATAGAAAGAGTTTTGAGATTTAGCAGTTTGTAATTTACGATTTTTAGTAGTAGTAGTAGTAGTAGTAGTAGCAGTAGCGATTTAATGGTTTGTTAATTTTAATAGTCGGTTTTTGATTTGAAAGATTTGAAGGATTTAAAGAACTTAATACTTTTTACCAGTAAATTTTAACGTTTATTTTTTGAGATTTGATGAATAAAAATACTTTGATAGTTTTGGCGATACCTTCGCTATTTATAGATTACTGCCAACAGCTGTCCAGTTTACAACTTTTCCGTATTTGTTGCCGCGAACAACTGTATAACGCACAAGAGTATTTCGTAAGAATCTTTCCTTTACTTTGCTTGAATAAAACGCTACAACTAGAAAATAGTTTTTTCTTTCATTTAGCTTATTGGTGTTCAACCCAATAAGTATTGATTAGTGTTGGCAGGCCTTTATCGTTGCAACGTAGTCGATTCGAATCGTGGTCGAAGTAATTGGTGTATTGTATCGAAAGTGGTGATGTGGTTACTTCCAAGTTTGGCAGACCGCTAGCCGGTCTGCATACTAATCTGTATGGGCAACTGCTTGGCCCGTGCCCCACATTGAATTGGGCACCCTGCAATTGACTTGCAGTCAATACAGCCAACTTACAATCTGTACAGTCAACTTGTCAATTCAGTTGACTAGGCTGTACTGCAATTGACTGCTGTTCCAACAGCGGCCATTCATCATGAATACTGTGACGAGGGGAAGCAAGGGTGGGTGAAAGGGCGGTGAAAGGGCGGTCCCCTGACTATGGATGGCACAGCAAATCTGCAGATGGCCGTCTCTTAATCGGGAAAGTATGGAGAACATGTTGTTTACACCAATAGATGGCCTTTCTTTCTTGTATAGCAGCAGCCTGGCACGGTGGCACCTGTCACTGAGCGCCCGGGGGTGGGTAGGGGCGCAGTCGGTGCAATGGGCATACAGTTAGTTGGCTGACAAGACCTACTAAACGAAGTGCCAACGGAATATATACTTCACAAGTCTATCAAAATACCTCCCAAAGCATGCCCAAAGGGGCCCCCTTGTGAGCCAAGTGCTATGAGTTCGGCCCAGCGTACGAAATCGCTCCGCCTGTGGTACATGTGTGCCCGCTTGAGCCACATTTTTAACAAAACCCGCAACTTCGAAAACTCCTGTAGCTGTAGAGTGTTGGGCCTCCATCCTGATATTTCCGAGCCATTCGCCGCGAGAACCGCGATCATTACGTTCCACCGCATCCTCGCCAGAGAGCGATGGTCCTTCGCCATCAATGTCGGTAACGCCATTGCTACACACTGGGACCGTTTTGCATGCAACGAAAACATCAACTCCGAGATGGATGTGAAGAAGTCCGTCCCACCGACCGCTTCAAGCCGGGCCCATACCTCCTTGTTGCGGATAAGATGCTGAGCCCGGACAAGGCTGTCGCAGTAGACATTGGAGGCCAAGGCGGTCTTGCCATCCCGCAGGTAGTCCTCGCCGGCCCCGAGTAGCCGCCGGAGCTCGTCGAGCAGTTTCGCGGGGGCCGGCACGGGGCCGGCCGCCGCCGCCGTCCCGGGTACCCTGCAGCGGGCAGTGGAGGGTCAGCCGGTGCCGGACCGGCCGCGTGGCGGGATAGCCGTTGCTGTAGTACAGGGCGTGGCACCAGACCGGCAGGTCGCGCGCCAGCACGGCAATCCGCGTTCTCTGGGCGGTCCCATTGTTGCCGCCGCCGCCGCCGCCCGTGCTGCTGCTGATGCTGCTGTCGTCGGTGATGGTGTGGGTCATCACGAAGCCGGGGAAGTTCTCCAGAGCGCCGGCGCCCATGCGCACGCAGGGGCCGCACCGGGGCAAGTCGGCGACGAAAGGGTCCCTCTCTGTGGTCGAGATGCCGAAGCGGACGAATTGGTTCCCCTTGATAAACACGGGATATGCCTCGTCGTGCACTTGGTGACATGTCCGAAGAAAGGTGCACTCGACCGGGTGACCGTAGTCGAATTCGTCGTTTTGATCCTGCGAGGATAGCATGTGCAACATGTCGATGCCTTTGGCATCCAAAAATGAAACAAATGGCGGAAAACAGCAGAGGACGAAGGAGTAAATCTAGTCACGTAATTCTCTGGGAAGGTCCAGCAGACGGAAGGGTGTCATGTTCTGTGGGTTCACCTCCAGCTGCTGGCCAGGAGATGGTGCGAGGGTTGGATAGTTGGGTGGAAGAAGACATGACAATGTGACCATGTCAAATGTATTGAATTTTTGGAATGTCGAACTCTCCAGGTGTTTTTGTTGGTTGTGGTGTGGATGTCGTTTTTGCAGGTGGGCAACGCTGCTTATTTACACCGTAGAGGAGTCAAAAGGAGCACCAGAATCACACTCTAGATTACCTCAACTTCGCAGTTGGTCTATGATCGATAAACGCCTAGCATGGGATAGGAAACTCATTCTCTAGTGTGTCTGTGCCCAAGTGGTGTTAGAAGAGACTTGCATGTGAATGTGTGAGAGACTTGAGGGTGGGGCCATGGCCTAGGGGTGTGTTTTTAATCGGGAATGGTGTGTACGTATTCACAGGGGCAATAGAAATGCACGTACGCCAACTACAGTACTGCGTAGGCAGCTCGGACGCAACTTGGCTTAACAACCGCATCAACCACCATTGCGCCGCCTGGTCCTCCTGATCATCCTCTCACCCAAACTGTGGCATGAGCAAGCCCGCCCCAGTCTCTTGCAACGACTATCTAACCGCCCACCGCCCACCGACACAAGTCGCAATGTCCAAGCGTTTTGCCTCGGAAGCGCTCGAAGACAACTTCAACGCAGACTCGCCCGCCTCCAAGCGATCACGAGTGGGCGACCCAGACAGCACGTCCGACGCCCATCGAAGCGAGCCCGATGAAGGCGCCAAGCGCACACCCGGGACAGCCAACGGCGCACGCACAAATGGCCATGGTGGCCCCGACAGCGATCGCGACGACGACGACGACATTCCCGAGGAGAAGGCGCCGATCCGCCAGTCCGCGCCGACAGCAGGATACGACAACCTGTACCTCGACACGATCGATCGCAATACGCTCGACTTTGACTTCGAGAAGCTGTGCAGCATATCGCTCTCCAACATCAACGTCTACGCCTGCCTGGTGTGTGGGAAATACTTCCAGGGCCGCGGGCCCAAGTCCCACGCCTACTTCCACGCGCTCGAGGACGGCCACCATGTATTCATCAACATGGAGACGCAGAAGGTCTACGTGCTGCCCGAGGGCTACGAGGTCAAGAGCAGGAGTCTGGACGACATCAAGTACGTGTCGGACCCACGGTACACCAAGGCCGAGGTCGCCGACATCGACCGCAAGCCGCGCACGAGCTTGACCATTGGCGGCAGGGAATACGCCCCTGGCTTTGTGGGCATGAACAACATCAAGGAGAACGACTACGTCAATGTGGTGGTGCAGGCGCTCTCGCACGTGCCGGCGCTGCGCAATTTCTTCATACTGGAGGACTTCAGCGGGAGCAGGTCGGAGCTGGTGAAGCGCACAAGCATTCTGTTCAGGAAGATATGGAATCCGCGCGCCTTCAAGTCGCACGTCAGTCCGCACGAGCTGCTGCAGGAGGTCTCGCTGCTCTCGAACAAGCGCTTCACCCTCACGAACCAGTGCGACCCCGTCGAATTTCTCAGCTGGTTCCTCAACCACCTCCACCTCGGCCTCGGCGGCAGCAAGACAAAACCCGGCAGCTCCATGATCCAGCGCGTCTTCCAAGGCAAGCTCAAGGTGGAGTCGCAAGCCATCACCGCCAAAGCGGACGTGGGCGACCGGCTGCGCTTCGAGGAAGCCGCCGAGGTCAAAGTCGACGACAGCCGCTTCCTCCTGCTCACGCTCGACCTGCCGGCGGCGCCGCTCTTCCAGGACGAGGAGCAGCGCAACATCATCCCGCAGGTGCCGCTGACGGCGCTCCTGGCCAAGTACGACGGGCGCGCCGCACAGGAGCACCTCGCGCACCGGCGGCGCTACCGGCTGCTGCACCCGCTGCCGCCGTACCTGGTGCTGCACATCAAGCGCTTCTCGCAGAACAAGTTCGTGGCGGAACGCAACCCGACGATCGTGACGTTCGACGCGCGCGACCTCGACGTTGCGCCGTACGTGCAGCCGGACCCCGGCCAGCACCGCGGCGGCGGGCCGGTCTGCTACGACCTGGTGGCAAACGTGGTGCACGAGGCGGTGCGGCTGCGCGAGGACGTGGCGGACACGGGCGAGGAGCGCAAGACGTGGAAGGTGCAGGTGCTGGACAAGGCGCGCGGGGAATGGGTGGTGTGCCAGGATTTGTTTGTGGATAAGATCCAGCGGGAGCTGCTGTGCATGGGTGAGAGTTACCTGCAGATATGGGAGAAGAGGAGAGAGCCCAAAGGACCCAATGGGAAGGGGAGGGCATAGAAAGACCGGATTCAAACCAACCTTTACATGTGCTGGCCTGGTGAAGCTCATGCCATCCATAAACCCGGCACTATTTGTCGACTTGAGATCCCCTTGCAAGCCCCTGAAGCCCAAGCGCCTGCATTTGTTTGTGGGCAGAGGGGATAAGTCGCACTTATATCCCCATCAGTCTGATACGGAATTTCGCGGATCATGCGAATGCTAGTCCAGCCTTCCCGCATAATTTAATTTTGTTGGTGCAGCGGTGGGCTTATTATAGATCCATAACCAGGCCCTTGTCGTTTGTTGACAGTGAATGGCCTTCCGTCCGTCTGAAGTGCGTTAGGAAGCCGCCTGTGGAATCATCGCTTGCAGGGTACTTGAAGACTGGTTACAGCAGTCGTCCTCGTCTATGGAATTGGTTATAGTTTCTGTTCCGGGGGCTTCCCTTCCCTCTTGGCCGCCCCAGGCCGTCGTCTGCGGGGGCTCTAACATCTCGCAAGGGTACTGGGTACTGTAATAGCGGACACTGTAGACACGCCACATCCAATGCGGCGGGCGCGATCTCTCAGAGACTTTCCCTCCGTCGTCACACTCTGATGCTGTTGCTACTTCACATGCACACACACATCATAGTCGTCGTTGCCACCACCGCCGTCGTTGCCCCACACACACCAATACACACACACCTCTTTGGCCACTAGTTACACACAAGCGCAGCAATAGCATCCTTCACCACATTCCATCTGCGGCAACGGAGTCTCGACAGATCCTGCCGTCTGTTTTAGTATTGGCCGTCCTTGCCTCTGTTGCATCACAGCACGCAAAACATCCGACCGGATCCGCCGCTACCTCGACTTCAGCTGTTCACTGTCGCCTCGTCTCGCATCGCACGACATTCCAGCTACAACTGCAACAGAGCTGCATATCAAAGTCGAACCTGGTACCCCGAAGCCCCCACCAGAACAATTGAGTAGCTAGGAGTTCTCTGGGCCTCCGTCAGAAAAGGTCGCCAGAGTCCCCACAGTAGAAGAGTTCTGTTAGGGCACTGACGGGCACCCAGGGAAGCAAGAGCGAGCTTGGAAAATTGCTTTGGGAAGGCCCGCCTCCCCATTCCCACCTTTCCCTTGCACAGGCATTCTGCCTCGTTACTCTTTGAACAGTTGGTATGGATAGCAACCTATGGAGCCGTAGGACTAAGTTCGTTACCCGCCCTCCTCTCTGCATTTCTTCCGCCCATGTGCATGCGCTAATCCTTGCTGATGCTGCAGCAGCAACAAGCTCTCGCTCGCGACCCCGAACTCCAACCATGGAGACCGAACGCCCTCCATCAACTCGAAGGCTTCGCATGCGGGCAAGCACCCCTTCAACCCCGTGACAACCCCAGCCTCTGGCATGGCCTCGCCCGGCAGCGGCGCAAACTTTGGGCTCGGGACTGGCGCATTCTCGTCCTTTGGCGGTGCCGGCAGCAAGACGCCCAAGACGCCCGGCAATCCCTTCGACGGCCTGAAGAGCGCAGCAGACAAAGCTGCCGGGGAGCTTCCCAACGGGACCCCATCCAAGGCCCCTGACGACCCCAAGTCCGCCGCAGCGGCGGCATCGAAGGAGGCCAAGGACGACGAGCAGCCCTCGGAGCATCTGTTGCGCCACCCCTGGTGCTTCTGGTTCCGGCCGCCAATCCCCAAGAACGTCTCGATTCCGTACGACGAGACCGTGCACGGCCTGGCCGAAGTTGTCACGGTGGAGCAGTTCTGGGGCGTATACCGGCACCTTGTCCGTCCCTCGACCCTGCACGCGGTGTCCGACTACCATCTGTTCAAGAAGGGCGTGCGGCCTATATGGGAGGACGACGAGAACAGGAACGGGGGCAAGTGGCTTGTGCGGCTCAAGAAGGGTGTTGCTGACCGGTACTGGGAGAATCTGATGCTAGCCCTGATTGGGGACCAGTTCCACGACGCCGGGGTGGAGATATGTGGTGCTGTTATCAGTGTTCGTAATGGCGAGGACATCCTCAGCATCTGGACGGCCTCGAAGGAGGGCAAGATGATCAGGGTCCGGTACGTCTTGGCTCCCTTCCGCCACACACGAATATCCCATCCCACACACGGGGTTGTCACAGAGGCTGCGCTGGATTCGAAAATGTTGCTAAACTAGTCGCGTACAGTGACACCTTCAGGAAGATTCTTCAGCTTCCTGCCAATACCAAAATCGAATGGAAGGTGCACGAGGATAGTCTCCAGCAGCGCATCACCATCGAAGAGTCTCGCAAGGAAAAGAATCGGGCAAAGCCCAACCAGCGCCACCAAGGCACCACGAGTGATTCGGTCGGTGCTCAAGCGTAGCGTGGATGGCGCAAGGCAGTCTGAGGGGGACCGGAGATGACTCCAGTCGGAGCCCTGGGACGAGCCTTAGTAATTGCGACTCGAACAATTTCGATGAACAGTTACTCCACAGGCTATGACCCCACAAACGATGATTCCACAAGCGATTACCACCTAGGCATATGTTCGATTGTCCCGAGTGCGGTTTTTCCATTCCTAAGTTGCAGTCAGATGTATGGTTATCCCATCAGCGATTACATTCAGTCCATTGTTTCAACCACCAAACCTCTTGGATACTCCTCGCCTTGTAAGAAGGCTCGATTGAAGGGTAGACTTTTCTATAGGCCATTACTTTCCAGGGCCTGTTCACTTACTGATCAGGTAGGTATTCGAGGAATGTTTGTAGAGCAGATAGGTACTAAGTATGTATGTACTATGTATGTGCTGTCTAGGTACTTGCTTCATACAGCGTCTTAATCTTATCAGTTGATTGCTGGTGGGACTGATAATACACAAGAGAGGGTCTGTCAAAAGAAGCCGGCTGTGAAGCAGCTATTTGTACCCTTCCGTGTGCCTATGGAGCTTTGCATACCCTGCAAACGTTTTTTAACATTTTTTCTTCGTCAAAACAGCCAAAATCTGTTGTACCTATTTTAAAATATAGGGTTGTTGGAATAGCGTTCAAGTGCAGTGCAGTCAAAGTTGACTGTACTACTTACTGCAAGTCAATTGCAGTATAGTGCCCAATTCAATGTGGGGCACGGGCCAAGCAATTGCCCATACAAAGTAGTGTACAGACCGGCTAGCGGTCTGCCAAACTTAGAAGTAATCCTTTACCACTTGACCACGCAATACTGCCGTTACTTCGACCGATTCGAATCGACAACGTTGCAACGTCTCAAGGCCTATCAACAAGGGTCAAATTAGGCGCATGCGACCCTTAGCATTCACTCAGCCTTATCCTTCGGCCCCTCCATCCACATTTTACACTACAGCTTTGACTCATCCATGCTTGGACACCAACACATACTACAACACCAATTCATTACGTATACTGCCCTGATTAGGTGTCTTCTTTAATCTTCAACACGAATATCAAACCACAACACCAGAAATTCATTACTTGAAGACAGAACCGGCCCTCCAGACTCGACCTCCTCGACCCAATCTGGATTGCCCCACCTTTTTTTTCCAGACGTTGACTAAACATCGACCAAACATCCCCATCAATCCAACCACCCGCTGGAAACTCACACTACGACTTGACCAACTCAGCTTGCCTCATCATCAAGATGGCCACAAACACACCCATTCTGCCCATCAAGGGCAAACGAAATGTCCTCATCACCAGCGCCCTTCCATATGTCAACAACGTCCCTCATCTGGGCAACGTGATCGGCAGCGTCCTCTCCGCCGACGTCTTCGCCCGCTGGTGCAAGGCGCGTGGCTTCCAGACCCTTTTCGTCTGCGGCTCCGATGAGTACGGCACCGCCACCGAGACCAAGGCCCTTGCAGAAGGCGTCACCCCCGAGGAGCTCTGCACCAAATACCATGCCGTTCACAAGGACATCGTAAGCCCCTCCACCCCGCCCCCCCCCTTCGCCATTATGAACTCACAGACACTGACTCTGGGCCTTGGAACCGCGCACTGATACTCTGCAGTACGACTGGTTCGAGATCGAGTTTGACATCTTTGGCCGCACTCCCACCGAGCACCAAACCCGCATCACCCAGGAGATCTTCCGCAAGCTGCACGCGAACGGCTTCATCCTCGAGCGCGAGGAGGTCCAGCCCTTCTGCCCGCACCCGGACCACCGGTCCTTCCTCGCGGACCGCTTCATCGAGGGCGACTGCTCGCTGTGCCGCGCGCCCGGCGCGCGCGGCGACCAGTGCGACGCGTGCATGAAACTCATGGACCCCTTCCAGCCCGCGTCCGAGGCCGCGGCCACCGACGGCGGCGCGTCCAAGGGCGTGGGCTGGCTCGTCAACCCGCACTGCAAGGTCGACGGCGCGGCGCCGGAACGGCGCCGGACGAAGCATATGTACCTGCGCCTGGACGCGCTGTCGGACGAGCTCAAGCTGTGGTTTGCCGAGGCCAGCAGGAAGGGCGTGTGGAGCTCGAACAGCATCGACATCACGAGCAGTTGGCTGCAGAAGGGGCTTAATCCCCGTGCCATCACCAGGGACTTGAAGTGGGGCACCCCGATCAACAAGGGCGTCGAGGGCCTGGACGATGAGATTTACAAGGACAAAGTCTTTTACGTTTGGTGAGTACCCGCTCCATGGCGATTTCCTATCATGGACTGCACTGACGCTCTACAGGTTCGATGCTTGCATTGGCTACGTCAGCATCACGGCAAATTACACCGACAAAGACAACGCGGATGGCAAGAATTGGGAGAAGTGGTGGAAGTCGCCCGACGATGTGGAACTCGTGCAGTTCATGGGCAAAGACAACGTCCAGTGAGTCAGTCGCAAACGATGACTGTTCAAGATGAACGTGGCCAACTGACGTTACCATAGATTCCACACGATCATGTTCCCAGGCTCTCAGATCGGGACCCGTGAACCGTGGACCAAGGTGCACAAGCTCTCCACAACAGAATGGCTGCAGTACGAGGGCACCAAATTCAGCAAGTCCAAGGGTGTGGGCGTCTTTGGCAACAGTGCCAAGGACACTGGTATCGACGCTGATGTAGGCGAACCCTTTCCGAACACTCCATCTGCACTCCGAATGTTGCTGATATCCCCATACCAGATTTGGCGGTATTATCTCCTCTCACGACGTCCTGAGACGGCCGACAGCGAGTTCCAGTGGTCCGAGTTCGTTTCGGCAAACAACAACGACCTCCTCAAGAACCTCGGCAACTTCAACCAGCGGGTCCAGAAGTTCTGCCAGGCTAAGTACAACTCCACAGTCCCCGACTACACAAAGTACACATCTCCCGGCCTTGACGCGCACGTCAAGGAGGTCAACGCCCTGCTGCAAGACTACAACGCCAGCATGGAAGCGACCAAGCTCAAGGACGGCCAGCGCCTCGTCCTCGCCATCTCCTCCGCCGGCAACAAACTCCTCCAGGACAATAAGCTCGACAACCGCCTCCTGACCGAGGAGCCCGCCCGCTGCGCGGCCGTCATCGGCGTCGCCCTCCACCAGCTCAAGCTGCTCGCCTCCGTCGTGGCGCCCTACATGCCGGCCACCGCGCACGCCATCTTCGCGCAGCTCGGCCTGGCGCCCGCGCCCGCGATCCCCGCGGCCTGGGCGGTCGGCGCCCTCGCGCCGGGCCACAGGCTCGGCGCACCCGCGCCGCTGTTCGCGCAGATCCCCGACGCCAAGATCGACGAGTGGCGCGAGGCGTACGGCGGCGAGGAGGCGCGGCTGGCGCGCGAGGCGCGCGCGCGCGAGCAGGAGGAGAAGCGCGCGAAGAAGCTGGCCGACAAGCAGAAGAAGGCCAAGAAGGCGGCGCAGACGGAGAACGTGGGCGCGGGCGCGGGCGCCGAAGTGGCGGAGAAGAGGGAGCTGGCGGACCCCAGGATCGAGGCCGTCACGGAGGCGCTTGCCAATACCGACGTGAACACGTCGTAGAGTGGAGTGACGGTGGGCGGCCGTCGATGTGGGACTGCGGCGTTTAGAGTGAGTGCTCACGAGCATGGAAGCGAATGCTAGGCGTCAGCTGCGAGTGGCACGGAGGGGCGCACGCATGGTAAAGAATAGGAAAAGGGCCTATGGTTGCTGGAAGCAGAGGGTGGGAGTTACTGGTGCGCTTCGGAATGCATAGGTTCTGGCTACATTGCAGACGGCTGCTTGTATGCAAAGTTTGTGGGCTTGCCGGACACTTGGCGCCTATTGCAACGTGACGACAACATATTAGTAGGTACTGGAAACGGTGGCGCTGACGACGATGGCCGCCGGACTGCGCTGGACTGCGCTGGTGAGCTGCTGGCAGCGTGTTCCTTACTTGACCTTGTACATGTTCATCGCACTGCTGTAAAGATCCGTGAAGCGACTAGTGTGCATCATTTCTTTGCCGCGAGGCTTGAGCTGTGCAGGTCTTGACCACTAGCAAGTAGCAGGTGGGTAATTCATAAGAAGAGGCAAGTCCTCTGTATGTACCCCCTACAGAACACACAAGTCAGTTTCCTGGGTCTCGAAACAAGAAAGACGGCCGTCCATGGAGCCTACCAACTCACCCGGTCCACCGCCCTGCCCCAGAGGGCTGGACACGATCCTGGAGCTGAACCCCCGAATCTACTTTTTTCAAGCCGCCAAGCTCCATGCTGCAGGTACAATTCACAGTTTCCGGGATGACCTGTCCCTTGCAGGTAGCCTACATGTCCGTCCCCCTTCGCGACCGGCCGGCCGTGCACCCCAACCAACCCACCTCTACCTCCTCTCCTCCCGAAGCCCCATCTCAAACATCTCCGCAAGCACATCCCACTTCGCCGCCGCCCGGTCCGCCGACGCCCTCGCCACACCCCGCAGCCCCCCGGCCACAAACCGCAGATGGCGGTCGAGATCCGCCCGCACGCGGCCCAGTACCTCCCCGTACGTCTGCTGCTGCTGCCGCTGCTGCTGCCGTTGCTGCTGCCCCTTGCCGGCACGGCGGCGGCTGCCGCTCGTAAAACCGGCGTCGCCGTCCTCATCCTCGTCTTCGTCCTCGCCGAACAGCAGGATCGTCTCCTCGTCCTGCTCCTCGCGCTCCTCGCGCTCTTTCGGGCTGAGATACACGCCGCGCCGCGCACTCGGCGGCGGCGGCGCCAGCGTGTCCGCTCCACCGGCGATGGGCTTGCGAGGCGTGGCGGGGGCGTGGTGTCGACCACCCTGGGGCGGGCCCGCCGCGCCGCGGCGGTGGGCGTCTTCCAGCGTGAGGGCCAAGTCGAGCACGTCCAGCACGCAGCGCATGATGGGCTCGAGCTTGGCGCCGAGGCAGGCCTCCTCGGTGATTTGCTTCGCGAAGGCGGCGTGGACGGCGCCCATGCCGTCGACGTCTTCGGCGGTTGCGAGGGCGGCGTGCAGGGCGCTGATTTCGGGGGTGAGGACGAGCGTGGTTAGGTACGAGTGGAGGGTGTTTGTGAACCAGAGGAGGCGCGCGCGGAGGACGTGGTAGGTATGTCGGTGGTGGTGAGTCTCGTCAGTGTGGGAGGGGGGTGGCGCTTTGAAGAGCGACGTGAGAGTGCTTGCTGCGCGGCGCAGCTGCAGGAAGAGCGTGAAGAGAGCTTGATAGTGCGTGAGCGTGTCGCGCGTGATGATCAGCTGCACGGGCCAAGGGAGCTTGTATGAGAGCTGGACGCTGGGGAGGCTGGCGCGCACGCTGCGGCGGGCGTCGGCCGGGTCGGAGATGGGTGTGGCAGCGGCTGAGAGGCGGTAGGCTTCAAGGGAAGGGACGGAGCCGAAGGCCTCCTGCGCGAGCTCGCTGAGTGAGAAGCGGTCGGTCCAGGTGGTGCTGCAAGCGTCGAGGCTGACGAAGATAGAGGAGGTGAAGGCCTCGGCAAGCGAACCATCGGTCATGAAGTAGATGTGTTGCAGGGCGTCGAGGCTGGACCAGAGACCGCAGGACTCGAAAAGTATCGTTTGGAGGTTGGAGGAGGTCGAGAGGTGCTTACTTTGGACCCATCGGTCAAAAGCACCGTCGAAGAGCTCGGAGAACGGCGCGAGGGCAGAGGCAGGGGAGGCGCAGACGGTGGAAAAGTCTAGGAGTGGCTCGGGCAGGGAAAGATCAGTGAGGCCGGAGGAGTGGTGGAAGCGTCCTAGGTGCTTGAGGACGACGACACTCTTGCCTGTATTGAAGATCTTCCGCACTGCAGGTTGGAGGAAGCTGGGCGCGTGTAAGTGGCCTTGTTGAGACCGCCTGAGTTGGAACTTGTCGCTCCATGTGTGGTGCAATGGCACGGATTTCAAGGACTCGGCCACGAAGAATGTCTTGTCCCCTGGTGTCAGCTCACCTGCCTCCATCCATAGCCGTATGGGCCTAATGTAGACCCGGAAGCAGTCGAAGAAAATCTTGCCCAGGTAAGTGTATGTGTGCTCGTCTCCGCTAAGCTGTGATATACAAGTTGCATCATATAGAAGCTCTAGGAAACGGAAGGAGTGAGCGTAGCGTTCTTCCTGGAGTTGACGAACCACGTTCGACAGGCCGGCCAGAGGCACAAGGTGTGGCTTGAGCTCCTGTTGCAGAGCTATTAAGCTCACAATCGTATCCTCCTTGATCTCGACGTACCGTCCCTGAATCAGGGCGATCTCCTTGTCGAACCTCCTGAGAGACTGGCATACCGACTCTTGAAAGGACTGCACCAGAGGAACATCTTGCTTGGTCTCGCGAAACTTACGAAGCGGGAGCAGCGTCCGCCCGTACTCTGCGAAAGAGTTGCTGAGCGCCCGGTAGGTATCCCAGGAGACATTGACAAGTTGAAACTTGGCCACTGGTGTGCAATCCGGCCCAAACAAGTTGGTCGGCAGGCCGTTCAACAGGAACAAGACTTCTCGCAAAATCTGGTACTCCGAGACGGGTATCTTCATGGGCCTTCCGGAAGCATCTCGGGGCTGGGCGCTCCGACGCCAACCTTGTGAATGCTGGATATCACTTGGTGACGGGTCCTCTTCCGACGTGGACAAGACCAAGTCCTTCGCCGTACGTTGACCCGAAGCGATGGGACTCGACATGGACGTATCCGAGTCTGAGAGCTGGGATTGCGAGTCTGGAACCTCGTCCTCGGAGCTGTCTGCGAAGTCGACGTTTTTCCACAAGCCTCGCTCCTCGGCCCAGCCATCCTCTTGGGCAACGGTGTCCCATGTCAGGCCTGATCCGGGCTCTTTAGTCGCAAGGCGCAACTGCTCAAGTGCAGCGAGACTCGATTTCTTGACAGGCTGGTCGGACAGCTCAAGCAGCATATGCAAAATCTCTGGCGTCCATCTCGGGGGCTCCTTTGACAGGGAATCGAGCCTCTGTCTCAAAGCGTCGGAGAGTCCATCTCGTCCCACGACTGAGAGAGTCTCGACTAGTCCTCTGAGCTGCTCGTCGACCTTGAACGAGTTTGTGACGAGATGGTCTGTGGCCCTGATCCCACGGTAGGCAA
Source organism: Anisogramma anomala (assembly GCA_038502455.1). Taxonomy (NCBI): domain Eukaryota; kingdom Fungi; phylum Ascomycota; class Sordariomycetes; order Diaporthales; family Gnomoniaceae; genus Anisogramma; species Anisogramma anomala. The sequence continues at coordinate 46,411 of JASMMZ010000013.1, read as the reverse complement.
TGTCGCGCAATGAATTGAATCTTTTTGGATGGGCCTGACATTGCATCAGAAATTGCTCATGGAGGCCTTTCAATAATGGGGTTTCACCTTGGGTGAGACGTTGGTAATGATGGTGACAAGGCGGTCGGTGAGAGCCCCCAACTCGGCAAGAAAGGCCATCTTTCAGGTCATCTGGCAGGTGTGCGTCGTTTCATTGCACCGGTGAAAAAATTGAGACAAGGGACTGTCCTGTCTATGTTGAATAGCAAGTGGAAGTCCACGCGTTGAAGTTGGTGGAGTTGGAGTTGGTGGACGCGGACGAAACGCGAGGGCCAAAGATCTGACAAGGTAGATATTATCAGAAGGTACTTACATATACAAGAAACCCCCGCAGCACCCCAAGTCTCGCCCGTTAAGCTTTGCTGGACCGGGATGAGCCGACATTTAAAATATATTGGCAGGCAACTCAACCCGTCAACCAATGGCCAATGACCAATGACTTCATCACGACCCCCCGTCAACACCGACTGCCCTTTGTGCTACAACTCCGAACGAGGCAGGAGGCCATGCTCCGATGAACTGGAAGCCGGAAACCGCTTTGCGAACTTGCGGCTGCGACTATCCATCTTGGGCTGAATCCCCCACCACGTCGACGCTGACGCTGACGCTTACGCCGTCGCCGCCTTCGCCATGGCTGTCGCGCGGCCGGTCAGAGTCCTCGGGCTCGCCGCTGCCATGATGTGGTGTTTCTTTCTCTACCAACTCTTTTTCAATCGCACCCCCTCCATCACGGTGCCGGCCAGGTTAACGAACCACGAGAGAGACCCGCTGCTAGACCGTGAGCCGCCCCGTCTCGCCCCAATAAACGTCGCGATTGGCACCTCCTGACTCTTGCCCGTCGAACTAGCCACCGGCGAGCCAGAAGGTTTCCTAAGGCGCGCAGGGCCCGGCTATGCGCCCGATGCGAAGCCCTCCGAGCGCATCAACGCCACCCTGCTGGCACTCGTACGGAACGAGGAGATCGAGGGAATGCTGCAGGCGATGGGCGACCTCGAGAAGACATGGAACCACAAGTTCAATTACCCCTGGACCTTCTTCAACGATGTGCCGTTCTCGGAGGAGTTCAAGAAGAAGACTTCCGCATTGACAAAGGGCCAGACGTTCTATGGTATGAGGGGAAGGGGGCTCTTGCCCTACTCCAGGATGCCTCGCTGACGATGCTACTGCAGAGCTGATCCCGAAAGAGCACTGGGATGTGCCCTCGTGGATCAACATGGACCTTTACAAGGAGTCCATCAAGCTTCTAAAAGAAAACGAAATCCAATACGCCGACAAGATCTCCTATCACAAGATGTGCCGCTGGAATAGTGGCCTCTTTTACAAGCATCCCGCCCTCGCCGGCACACAATACTACTGGCGTGTCGAGCCCAAGGTCCACTTCTTCTGCGACATCGACTATGACGTCTTCCGCTTTATGCAGGACCACAACAAAACGTACGGTTTCACCATTAACCTGTACGACGCGCCCGCGTCCATCCCCAGCCTGTGGCCCGAGACGAGCAAGTTCCTGGCAGACCATGGGGAGGCCCTGCACGAGAACAGCGCCGTCAACTGGCTGGTCGACAAGGCGAGGAGGCCGGACCACTACGACAAGGCCAACGGCTACTCGACGTGCCACTTCTGGAGCAACTTCGAGATCGGCGACATGAACTTCTGGAGGAGTCAGGTTTACGAGGAGTACTTCAACCACCTGGATAGGGCTGGCGGTTTCTTCTACGAGCGGTGGGGAGATGCGCCCGTACACAGCATTGCTCTTGGTCTTTTCGAGGACAAGAACCGGATTCATTGGTGCGCGCAACTTCTCTACCTTTGCTCCTGTCTCACTGCTGACCATGCTCCAGGTTCCGAGATATCGGATACCAGCACATCCCCTTCTTCAACTGCCCGAACTCACCGAAATGCAAGGGCTGCGTTACTGGCCGCTTCACCGACGGAGAGGCCTGGTTGCACAAGGAGGACTGCCGGCCGAACTGGTTCAAGTTTGCACACCAGAATTGAGCATTGGTACCCAGCCGGAGAGATTCAAAGCGAAAGCATGCTATTGTTAATCTCATGGAAAGCGCAGCGGACAGGAGCCACAAGTTTGAGATTGACTTCCCCGCGCGCGCGCACGCCCACATACCCACATACTGACATGTATCGCCCTGCTGCTTCGGCAAATCGATGGATAGGTTAGTCACGCAAGATGACTTGCACTTTGGGGGCCGTCGCGGTGGGCGGGTGCACCACGGAACGTCTGTGTTTGGCGCCCACAGGTCTGGCGCCCGTGGGCGCCTGGCGGGCCTTTCCACATCTAGGGAGCCCGATCTTGTCCCGGCACGGTCCACAGAACATTTGCATACACAGTAGAGGGATGGAAGCAAGTAGCCCCGAAGAAAAGCGCCGTCGAATGCTAAAACGGGCCTGGCAGGGAGGAATGCAAGCGGAAATATGTCGCCTTTCAAGGCTACCTACCTGTTGTAGAAAAACTCGCCGGATCTACATGACTACGGTTGGTGCGGCCCACAACGACTTTATGACGATGTGAGAGACTTGACTGCACTCACTGCACTTATGATGATCGTTGTTCGTTGTTTAGGTTCAGGCTGGGCCAAGGCTTGAAGGGCCGTGGCAAACTAGTAGGGTCAGGATTGGCAGGCGCCGAGGCGAGGAAGATCGTTTGCGTCACGCAAGTAACAAGCATTGTTTTGTTTCGGTTGGTGGGTGTATCTGCGAAACGGCCCGGTATGGATGACTTGTCGATTTGTGGCTTTCGTGGATCGAGGCAGGCTGGATGAGAACCGTTGGTAGTTCACCAGTGCAGATATAGATGGATGTAAGACCGTAGCGTCGGGGCTGTTGAGTTGGGTGCAAGGCGAAGTGTACAGTACAGTACGACAGTGCCTTGGGGAGGGAACGAGCCCTGCTTTCAAGGGGTTTATGGCCTGAACCGCTGTGATACACGGGGAATTCTGAGTACAGTTAACTGCACTGCATGTGCCATAGTCGCAACAATAGAGAGAGAGAGAGAGAGAGAGAGAGAGAGCCCAGCAAGGTCAATGTCATCCGGAAAGTGGAGGCGGCCTTGAAACCTGAAGAGTGGCCAAGAGCACAAAACAATCAAGGAGCGTATTGTGTTCTGTTTGCAGATGAGCTCAACCCATAGAAATGTCGGAAGGGTTGGCTCGAGGCTACGGCCGGCGTGTCCTTTCCCGGGGTCACGATAGCGAATACCCCTCCGGGCCCTGGGCCCAGGTTTGCAGCCAGATAGGGCTGGTTTTCGTGTGCCTTGGTCCGACCTCGATCACGCAGGGCCGAACACCGTGACTGCGCCGGAAGTGCCCCCGGCGCAGAACTGGTCGCCAAACCCGCCATCGCGCCACGCAAGACAGCTCACGACGTACTTGCGCTCCCTCTCCAGACCATCGCGCCCAACCACCCGCTTGAACTTGTCCGTCCCCCCCGGGCCCCACGGGACGCGGACCTTGCTCAGCAGCCCGCCCGTCATCAGGTCCCACACCCACAGCCGCCCGCCCTCCGCCGGCGGCCCGGGCTCGTCGCCCGTCATCTCGTCGCCCGCCACCACGAACCGCTCCCGGCCCCCCAGCACGCTCTGCACCCGCAGGCCCTCGTTCCGCCAACCCCGGCTGTCCGCGCCGCCGCCGTACGCCCGCAGGCACGCGCCGCTCTCGCGGTCCATCAGCCGCACGCGACTGTCCAGCGCGCCCACCAGCAGCGCCTTGCCGTCGCGCGCCAGGCACAGGCTGCTGACGCTCGCGCCCACCGCGTCCGCCACACAGCGGCCCGCGCGCACGTCGTACGCGCGCACGCGCCCGTCCACGCTGCCCGCGAGGATCGCCGCGCCGCACACGGCGACCGCGCTGACGGCGTCGCGCGCCTCGGCCAGCACCTGCACCGGCCGGCTGCCGCCGCCGCCGCCGCCGCTGCGGCTGTCCCACACGCGCACCGTCGCGTCGAGCCCGCCGCTGACCACGAGCGCGTCGCCGGCGCCGCCCAGCGCGACCGCGTTGACGCGCCCCACGTGGCCGGCCGCCGCGTGCGCGAGGCGGCGCAGCGGCGCGGCGGTCGCGACGTCCCACAGGACGACGGTGCGGTCGCCGCCCGCGGAGGCGAAGCGCGCGTTGTCGGCGGCGACGGCAAGCGCGAGAACTTCCTTGGAGTGGGCGGCGTAGGTCTGGATGAGGCGGCCTTCGGGGGGCGTGGAATTTCCGTTGGCGGAGGAAGAGGTGGCGGAGGCGGGGTTGTAGAGCCGGATGGAGCGGTCTGCGCTGCCGGTGAGGATGTAGGTTCCGGGGGAGGCGGAGTATGCTAGGGCGTGGATTGGGCCTGGGGGATGGAAGGTTGGGTGAGTGGTTTCGTACGTGGTGAGAAGAGCGAGCGAGATTCAGGTTGGGACTCACCACTTGCGCCTGTGAGGAAGGCTACGGGCTTGTATGGGAACGCCATTCTGAATGATGTGGTAGACTGTCCATGACCTTATGCCGGTGCTGTTATCCGTGCATTGTCAGCTGGTGCTTTCGAGGGTTGCTTGGAAGGAGCCGAGGTTGGAATGCAGTCGGATTGGAATGACAGGAGCTTGTCTATTCACAAGTACCTGCTTATACCTGCTGATGTAATATACTCTGCTGCCAACACCTCATCACGCATCCTTCCCGACACATTCATGGGCAGCCCCCACAATTGTTAGTGCTGCCACCAGAATTGTACACGATTTCTTAACATCGCCGAAAAACTCTTCAATGGCTCCCGCCATAGCCAACGCCAAAGGGGCCAAATCGACGCTGTATGCCTTTAGCATGCCTACAAAAGATACCTAACCTTTATAGAAAGAATAAGGGTCTTGGCAGAAACACTAGGTGTTATAGTCCGACCTACAAAGGTATACCAGGTAGTTGCCAAATGGAGTTAACAATTAAGGTACTGAGGAAGACTAGAGAAGGCTACAGAGGTCCTTCGTGTAGGACTTATGTGCACGGTCCGTGTACGGTCCATTGTAATGATCACACTAAATACCCGTGAGTATATAGAAGGTGTCAGAGGGTTTATGTTATCAAGGTAGCAGAGGTACTGAGTGAACAATATCGCAACCGTGCAAGTAATGATCAAAAGCCATGAGGCTATTCAGAATATGCTGAGACTGAATATTTAGATTGACAACTGAAGAGCTATGAAGGAAATACTATCTATGTGGTGCTGACCGTGTCCTTATATCTTTAATCCTTCATACGCCTTCAGTGCTGGATCATGTTGGATCGAAACATGATCCCAATGATCCTTAGTGCGTAACCCTAACCCTAAGGTTGCTGACATAAGAGATATATCCCCACCTGATGTGTTGGACATCAGGTTCTTAGTGGCTTAGCCCCATACTGGCCTGTGTTCTGACCCTCCGATGTTCTTAGGTCATAACATCCATCACGTGCCCCTAGTACATAACGTTTGCAGACTACACCCAAGCTACACTAATGCTAGGTGCTGCTCATCCCATTATATACATAATTATGTAATCTATAAACTTAATAGCTAATGGCTTAAATCTATAACATAGCCTCCTTTCTATTAAAAACCCACTAAAATTACGGTATGCCGCTAGTTAAACAATAAATACAGACCATATTTGTATAAAATGCAGGCTGGGTGTAAATCGGGCGTGGGTCATATAACACGCCTTTTAAAGCATTGTATAACATATAGATTTATTAATCACAAGCTGTTTACATCGTATAACACATAGGCCATATTTATCTTAGACCACTTACACCATATAACACACCTCCTAACACATCGTATAATGTATAGATTTTACTAATCTTAGGCTGCTTACGCTTATAAAAACAGCTCCTACCATAAATTGTAAAACCTCCCTTCTTTTTTTTCTTTTTTCGCCAGTTTACCCTCCTCTGCCTATCCTTGTTAAGTCATTTTATATTGACCTAAATTACATTTTTTTTAAAAAAATTATAACTTTTATTTTCCCATTACCGTTTTTTACTTACAGTTTTTTTTCGTTATTATAACCAATGTATTCAATAATTCTGGTATAAGTTATCTAGGTATTGGTATATATAACAATGACAATTAATTTCTTTAGAAGTTATGTTGTTCTTTTATACATTAATATTTTTAGCATTGATTATATTACGTAACCCTTCATATTATAAGTAACCTTTTTGTATTCGGTGATAATAAAAACGAATTTCAATTTTCTATTTGATAAGTTAAAGATATTTATATATCTTCAATTAATCGTTTGTTGAATTTCAAAATGCCTTTAATTTGTATTTATATTTACCGTGTTAAAGAATACCACGCTTAACATAAAGTATATAATAAAATAGACCTAAAAATCAATTTCAAAAGAAACCCAACCATATATTAATCCTTTTTATAATATATTTGGAAAGCAAACTTTTTTATAATTTCGCTTAACTTACATATATTATTACAGTTGTTTATTGTAACTTTTTAAAACGGCGTTTATATCCTATTACCCACCCACAAACGTTAAGGCATTATTTTGGACTATAAGCCCGTTTTTGTTTCTATTTTTTCTAAATTAATTAATTAGTTTATTTGATTTTATAATGGCGCTGTTAGTACGCGTATATGGCGGCAACGTAACGTTGAAATAGTGTAGTATTCTAATGATAGAAGAGGAAGAAACTAAAACTAGAAGCGAAGCTTAGTAGAGCTAAGCAATGTAGTAGCTACTGTACAGGTAGGCACGTCTGCCTATTCCTTCCCTGCCATATTCCATGCATGTATATACCCTCCAAATAATGTACAACAACTTCTTGGGACTAAAAGAAAATGTAATGTCCTTATTGCATATGGGTATGAGACACAAGACGTGAGAAGCGAGACGTGAGACGTGAGACTTAAGACGCGAGACGCAAAAAGCGATATATGAGACGCGAGACGCGAGAAGCGAGACGTGAAACGCGAGACGCGAGACGCGAGATGTAAAACACGAAACGCGAGACATAAAACTCACTTTTGTAAACCCTTTTCATATGTTTTAATCAGTTCCTTATAATGTTTCAAGTCTTTTATAGCTTTTGTTAGAATAGTATTACATGCAGTACAGTAGATGAACTTTACTTACAGTAAAGTTTACTATACTGAACTGTAAGTTGAGTGTATTGCTTTGTGAAGACTTACCGCATTGGGTGTAAGTTGAGTGCAATACGCTGCACTTTACTCTAGAGCATGAGCTAAGCAATTGGCCATATAGATTACAGTGCAGACCGGCTAGCAGTCTGCCAAACCTAGAACAATACATCCACTATCTAACCACGTAATACTACTGTTACTTCGACCAATCGAATCGATAATGTTGCAACATCTAAGGCATACCAACACTAATTAATGCTTATTAGGTTAAGCACAAATTGGCCAAGTAAAAGAAGAAGCTACTTTCCGGTTACGCTCTACGGCTATAGCGGCTAAGGTAAAAGAAAGATTCTTGCGAAAGGCCTCTATTAGCACTATGTTAGTCTCACAACAGCAGGAAAACAGAAAAGACTTTTGGGTTATATCAATCTCACAACGGCAATCTGGAACTTAACGACGGTATCGTGTCATGACTCAGACAGCAGTTGGGTTAGGAAACGGGCCAGTATGCAACTACGCTACTAAGAAACCTAAAGTCTAACACATCAGGCGGGGAACATCTCTTATGTCAGCCACGATGACTAAGCAAAGTCACGTGATGGATCATGAAGGATCATAGCGATCCAAGATGATCCAGAAAATGGAGGATCATAGCGATTCAGTATGATCCAACCCAGGAAAGTACTGAAGACGGTATGAAGGATAAAGAATATAAGGACACGGTTAGCACCACATAGATAGTATTTCCTTCATATCTCTTCAGTTGTCAATTTAAGTATTCAGTCTCAGTATATTCTGAATAGCCTCACGGCTTTTGATCATTACTTGCACGGTTGCGATATTGTTCACTCAGCACCTCTGCTATCTTCTTGATAACATAAACCCTCTGACACCTTCTATATACTCATGGGTATTTAGTGTGATCATTACATATCGCTATTAAAAACACCAAAAAATCTTCATTAGATCTTTCTTAAAGACATTGAGATTGACTGTCAGAAGTCTTAAAGTTCGGCAAATTGGCAAACGGCTAAGTCAGTACTACTGCAGGTGCTACTACTGCAAGAAAGACAACTAAGTCCCTATACCAAACAACTACAACAAACAACCTTCGCTCTCTACTACCAACAACAACCTTCGACCTCACCCTCTATACCAAACCTTTGCCCATACTTCACTCTTTTCACTTCCCCCATGGCAATTCAATCGTCAAGTTCGCTCCTTCAAACGAAAACACTAAAAATCGCCAAGCCGCGTCAATGAAGCCACGTTACGCGACTCCACGCTAAATCACCAAGTCTCAACACCCAAAATCATCAAGTCTCTCGCTCTATACATTCTATACAAGCCTGAATCTTAAGATGATACCTACCCCAGAGATTCAAAAGGAAATTAATGCCCTCGAAACTGCCTTTACTAAGTTTTATGACGAAAACCTTTAGGCATTAGATGTCGATAAAATATTAACAAAAAACATCTTACTAACTTTATCAGTTATTACATCGTTAATCATAATAATATTAAAGATCCTAATCACGCCTTGAAAACTTTCGTAAACTTTTTGGCATTTGGGTTATTAATATGTGGGTTTTAATTTACAAAGGGGTTAAATTAAGGGTTAAAATAAAGCTCAAGCGATAAAAAGTTTATATATTACTATAAGTTCCAAAAAGTTAACGTAATAACTTTTTAATCTAACCTAACTTTAAAAACACCCTTAAAAATCATTCCTCAAAAAAAAAGGATATTAAGGAACCTTACCGCTCTTACATGCGATTTAAAGGACTTCCCCTTTATTTTTAGCTAAGTTAAATCTTTTTACGTGTTAACGATAAAAAAACTATTAATTTGTTCGGTAGTTTGGTACCCTTACGTAATAGTGTGGAGTACGCTTTTAGTGAAAGCAGGGTATGTAAAACAACGGCCGTTAATACGGTTGAAGGTATTAACGTTAGCGCTTTACACTAATGAATTAAACAGGATCGTTAAGTCTTTTAAGTCTTTCAAAACCTTTAAGTACCTATTGCTCCTTAGCAATTTAATCTCTAAACCCCTTAAAAACTTTTCCCCTTTAGATTTATCTACATACAAAAGCCTACTACAGGTTTTATCATAAGACTTTACCCCTCGGGTTAAACGACTGGTCATTACCTTTAATACCGTGCCTCGAAAGCTTTGAGGTCTAAATTTATAAGAAATACTATTTGAAACTTAGATAACTATCGCAACCTTCCCCTAAAATCTATTAAGATAATTAATATTAATTTTAAACTCCTTACGGACTTCTTCAAGATCTGGGACGATATAAAAAAGTATAATGGAATGCTTCAAAATATTTTCGATATTGAAATAATACTCTTTTTAAATATTTACAAGTAAATAGAGGTTTTCTCCTTTGGTTTTTATTTACTATTTCCCGAAATCCTTATAAGGCACGCTAAGAATTATCATCTAACTTTTCTAACCTAAACAACTACGTTTCGAAAAGTTTACAATAACATAAAAACCAACTTCGAATACGATATCCACTTTACGTAATATAATATAAATTAAGCTACTACGAGGTGAATAACAATAATAGTAAAAAAAAAGGAAATACTAATAGATGTGTTTAACTAAATGATTAATAAGTTAATATTATACCAAAAATTAATAGGGAAGGCTTACGTTAAAGAAGCTATACTTTATAAAAAGGTACGGGTAATAGTTACAGGTATTAACGAGTTCAAATACGTATTGAAACGTCCAAATACCACCTATAAAGGCTTTTTTTAACTAGTTACATTTTTCGTTTACCACTATACTGGCGCTTACACCAAATTCGCTTAATATATACCCTTAAGCCAGCAACTTCTTTAACGTGTATAAGGAAGATCTTACGGTAATTAACTACGTCGACCGTAAGTACAGGCGCCTATAATGTTTAAGATTCAGTATATCGACCTCGGCTTTAAATTAAATATAGCAATCAAGTTAACGTTAATAAGGCTAAACTTTAGGCGGATCTACTAAGCTTTAGTACTATCGTCGTAATAATGATAAAAGATATTAGATCTATAGTAAGCCTAGTTATTAGTTAATTCGGCACCTCTCTACCAAATATAATGATAGGAAAATAACATACTAAGTCTAATACCTTATGGCTTCAAAATAAAATTATTTAAACTAAATTATAAACTTTGGAGGCGACGAACTAATTGACGATATTAACGCTCTTAAACAAATTAAGTAATACGAAGATACTGCTTTCAATACGGCCTAATAATTAGCTGACTATGCTTTTTTATATCGTTTAAGTGGTGAAAACCCTAACCTTTACCCTAATCAAACTTTGAACCATTTATACACTTTTAACATTCGCAATCGTTATACGGACTACACGTTTTAAGGTATTATGCTAGATATAAGGGCAGTAAAGTACTTGACAGGAGGCTATTCGTAGTATATGGAATTACGGAAGAAAAGCATTATGGCTACTAAAATTAATCGTCACGATGTTGGCAAAGCTAAAGTTGACTTTAGCCTAAGCAAATAACTATTATTACTAGGGATAACGGTAGTTTAAGCTATTATAAAAACAATCACGTTTCACATTTTGAAATCTTGAACTATTTTCCTTTTTAACCTGGAAAATATAAAAACTTTCAGTGTTAACTTCGATGTTAACGTAGATAAATTGGTTAAAAGTAGCTAAAAGTTTTTACTTATACTTAAGTAGAAATACTTATAATTTTATTTTAAGGCCTAAAAGAAATGGTATTAAACTTAACGAAACCGGAAATACGTTAATTACACCAGCGTTTCAACTATTTAACCGTTAACAGGCTGAATAAGATTCTAAAGTCTATAAAGCATAACCATATAAAATACTTTACCCTAAAAACCATTCAAAGGTTTTGTTACTACTATGAAACGTATACCTAAGTCCCCTAGAAATTAGAGTTTAAGTTAAAAAACGATAAGGAATTTAATTACGAAATCTTTGTCGATATATTTTATTTAAATAATAAGCCTATTTTTATATCGTTAATTCTGCAACCTTTTTTATAAAGCTAAGTTTTTGAAACCCCTTATGGTAAAAGATACGTAGGAAATATTAAGGATACTATAAATTATTACGTACCTAAGCTTAACTAACGTTATTATTCACAATACCAGTACCAACTTTACCATGGTAGAATTTTAGAAAAATACCAAAATAATAGGTATCTATTACAAATAGGTACTTGTAAAAGCCTAATAGATTATTAGAAAAGTTAAAGTGGTATATACTCATATTCTCCGAATGTATAATATTCTTATATTAGAAATTAAAAGCTTTACGAATCTAAAGGTATAACTACAAATAGTAGTGAAAAGTTTTAACGACATTGTAGGCCCTAACGACTTAATCTCAATTCTCCTAGTTCTTGAAACATACCTACATCTGACGAATGAATCTCCACCCTCAGAAAGTATTTAAAAACATTCTACGGCTTACAACAAAGCTTTAAAGGAACTGTAAAAACAATCAATATGCCGCCAAATTAATAACGCCCTGAATACTAAAAACGACCCTTTAATAATAAACGTGTTTACTTTACTATTACAAATTAAAGTCCTCGTATAACAGGAGCCAGGTGAATGGAAAGGCCAGTATAAAATATTAAGTATCATAAATTTCGAAATAATTATTAAAACTGTTAACGGCTTTATATCTTTTTAAACTACTTAAGTTAAGCCCTATATTAAAGCTATTAAAGATGAAAACTCTTAAGCCCCTTAAGACAAGCGACCGAGACAACACAAACCTTTTCTATCTATTATCGACAAGCCGATGAAACATTGCTAACGCAGACAACCTACGAAAAGTAAAAACGTTAAAAATGAGAAATATATACCGAGCCGTATTTACAATACTATTTAAGTAAGCAAAAAAGAAAATGATAACGAAGAATTGATATCAAAACTCTGAACATGAAAGATTTTTAAGATTTTTAGCAAACCCTTTAGAGAAAGTAATAAAGTTGAAATTAACAGCTTACTAATTCAAGGGGTTATACATTCGTGTCGAAAACCGATTTTAACCTTTAAACCCTAAATGTTACAATATTTAAATCGAAGAATTTACGAGGTTAAAGGTAAAATCATGGGGCGACCTTACAAAAAATCACGTTTAATCAGTTAAAAATATGGTAATAAAGGCAAAAACTAAATACTTATGTAATCACGAACAATTTGAAAAATGAGCTAATGTTTAATAGTCGTTTTATTAATAATTTTCTAATTAAAACTAAAGGCAAATTGACGCATAATAGTTACAATATAATATAAACTTATACGTAATTAATAACTGATTTACAAAGAATCATATTAGGAAAGTTATTATGAAAACTCTATGCTATTTACCCTTTAGATACAGTAATACGTTGTACTAAACTATTATACGGATTATTTAAAATAGGCTTTTACTGATTTATAACCTACCAATCGTACTTTAAATCTAAGTTAGCGATAAAGTCTTTAACGTATGACCCATATCTGCTAGTAACGAAAAAAATGACTTTAACATAGTGGGTATCCAAATTAACGATACCCTTTTCGTTAGAACGGTTGGTTTTATAGAACTGGAATATCAAACGATTGAGGACTTTAAATTTTAAAATTACAAGCCGTTAACGACGTTAACGAAAAATATTCAATTTAATTTTAATAGATTGTTAATCTGCATATTTAGTATTAATACCGGCTTTTACTTTCGCCAAAGTTTCTAGGGCGTTATTTTGATTAAAATTGACGAAACTAACGAGACTAGGACTTAAAGGTACTGAAAATAGCGTGTCTGGGGTAATTATGTTACTACATCATGCCAACGAAAAGCTTTTTACAACTTATTTATTGCAACACAAACATAATCGCCAACGGATAAGGATTTTGATTGGCTAAATAAAAGGCCCAAATGGTAAATACGAAACTTGGACCACGAAATTAATATAATTCCAATAGACCTTTTAAATATTAAGTTGATAATTTTGATAGACAGATCCTTTGTAAATAATGCTAACTTATCTTTACAAATTAAGTTCCTAATAACCTTTATTAATAAAAACAAGTGAAAAAACCAGGTTAATAGTATCGATAACCTAATTTATTAAACCTCTATTAAATGTAAAAGAATTACACAAAGTGTGTTAGATTTAGAGGTCTACAGTATGATAAAGAGCTTCGATGTAGTCATAACAATATGGAAAACCCTAAACCTTATCACCAGACAGTTAAAGATTCCTTATATTCCGGTAGTGATTTATACCGATTTAAAAAGCCTTTTCGAATTCCTTTCGAAACTCAGGACCACTAATTAAAAACGCCTAATAATCGATATTATAACAATTTGTAAAACCTATGAAAGAAGAAAAATTAAAAAGTTCCGATAAATACATAACAAATATAACTCCGTTAACACTATAACGAAGGTATCACCGAACAATACCCTGAAAAGTTTTGTAAATGGCAATAAGCTGATTATACGAATCGAAGGCTACGTTAATAGGCCGCCCGGAATGCTCAGATTATGTAACGGCGGACGAAGATATCTTGGAAAACTAAAAGACTAACAGGGAATTAATAATGATAATCTGTTTAAATGACATGATTAAATGGAAGTCTTGTAAATTTTTATGGCGAAATAACTTTTTGGAAGAGTTGATAAACTCGAACTTTGTAGCGACGGAACAATTAAGGTTAAATAGGATTAATTTGCATGAAATTAGGTGTAATTCAGTATGGAAGTCAACTACAATTAATAAGGGTCTGTCCAGTGGATGATGAGGAAATTTAGTGGTAATCAGAAAATATTAGTTAGCTGCACTAGCGTGCGCGCATAAGCTAAAAAGCCGCTTATATTAGAATAGTATTAAATAAAATACAATAACTCAACTTTATTTACATTAACATTAACTATACTAAATTACAAATTAATTATATTACTTTATAAAAACTTACCACATTAGATATAAGTCGAGTTCAGTACGATACACTTTACTCTAAGTCACAGGTCAAGAAATTGGCTATACAAAGATAAAGATATTTTAAAAGTAACGAATAACGATATAAAATGGCAGCCTAATATATGGCTATATACGTAGTATAGTCTAACAAGAGAAAATTACGTTTAACAGATTTTCAGGTAAAAGATATAATTACGTTAAACTCGTTATGACCAGACAATGCTTACGGTATAACGGCTAATAATATACTTCGAAAATCGGTAATAAAGTCTATATATAAAGTATATATAGGCTTTTAAAAGGCTTGAATTGGGTAAAAACCGTCTATTGGCTTCTAATTGCCGTTTTTCATTAAATTTAGCGAAAACAATATAAATAATACTATTTTACCATTTTTTAAACGAAAATGCAATTTATTTAGGGCGATTATTATGTGTTTTAACCCAAAGTAGTGTTTATTATTATAATCATTGAAAAATCTTTAACGAGGCGACTGGGAATTACTCGGCGATCGTGTTTTACTTCGTCTTTGTTGAAAATTAGGCGATCTACTAAACGAAAAAGATAGTTAGTTTTAATATTGTTTACTATTTTTTCGTTTTTATCGCCTTTTAAAAAATTAGTTATAATACCTCATTGAGTATCCTTTCTTTCATAAATTATCTTGAATTCGAGGTGCATTTTATTAGGTAATATAGCTTCAATAATTCACGAGCTATGTTTAACTTTATGAAATATTACGGGAAAATTATCGAAAATTTGGTCAAGTATAAATACCTTATTCAACATTCGTATTTTTTTCATTAGTTGGTATAAGGAGGTACAAAAACGTATCTGGAACCAAATTAAGCCATGTAGGAAGATATATAATATCCAAATTATATACGTTGGGGTAAATTGCCGTATTAATAAGTCGCTTATTTACTTTATTCGTGAAATTTATATCTAAAGAGGTTCAGTTGATAATTTCAATAGTAAACTCAAAATCGATTGAAACGATAATAGGATACGTGTTGGAATAGTATTACATTCAGTGTAGTAGGTCAACTTTATTTACAATAAAGTTTACTATACTGCAAGTTGAGTGTATTGCTTTGTGCGGACTTACCGCATTGGATATAAGTCGAGTGCAGTACGCTGCACTTCACTCTAGGGTACGGGCCAAGCACTTGGCCATACAAATTACAGTGCAGGCCGGCTAGTGGTCTGCCAAACCTAGAACAATATATTCACCATCTAACCACGCAATACTACTGTTACTTCGACCAATCTAATCGACAACGTTACAATGTCTAAGGCCTACCAACACTAATTATTACTTACCTACTAGGTTAAGCACAGATAAGCTAAGTAAAAAAAGAAGCTACTCTCCAGTTACGCTTTGAGTTTATCGTTAGGGTAGAGGAAAGATTTTTATGAAGAGCCTTTATTAGTATTACGACAGTTTTCCAACGGTAGGAAAACAGAGAAGACTTTTGAGTTACTTTAGTTTTCTAACGGCAATCTGAAAGTAAGCGACGGTATCGTTATCGAAAACACTAAGAAATATTTATTAATCCTTCTTAAGGACATTAAGATTAACAATTAAAAGTCTTAAAGTTCGATAAATTAGCAAACGGTTAAGTTAATATTATTACGAGTGCTATTACTATAAAAACGACTAAGTTTTTACGCCAAATAACAAATAACCTCCACCACTAACAACAACTTTTGACCTTATCCTCCACACCAAATCTTTGCTTTACTTCACTTTTTTCAACTTTTTACATCACTTTGATCATTAAATTCGCTGTTTTGAGCGAAAACACCAAGTTATATTAAGAAAGCGATGTCGCACAACCTTAAGCTAATTCACGTAACTCCACGTCGAATCGCCAAGTTTCTACGCAAATTTACGTTAAAACACCAATTTTACTACGCCTAAGATTACCAAGCTTTTCGCCCTACACGCCTATTAAGATATCTACCCCTAACACTTATTTTAAGGCTATTATCGACTTTACCTAGAAAGAAGTAATTGGAAACCTCAGATCAGTTTTCTTCAATTAATACGATTATTAGATTTAGACTAAAGATGTTGACTAAACCTCCGCTGAAGTTTATCTAACTAATTACATTGGTTATTACATTCCCAAAACTAATGCAGGTAAAAAGTTTGGCTGCGGCGCTAATGCCTTTTAAAACTTTCGCGAGTTTTTTAACTACTGGATACCAAACATGTGAAAGACTGTCCAATAGTATGTTAAGGTTAAGTTAAGGATATAAGTTAAGAGGCATGGTATTTACATACCAAATAGAGCTTTAAAGAGAATAGCAGAAACCTTTTTTAAATTGGTCCAACTTGAAGAATACTTACAAAACCTTTAAGGTAAGGGTGAAGCCCTTAAGGAACCTTAACGCTCTTACATACGATTTAAAAGGCCTTCCCTTTACTTTGAGCTAAGTTGAGCTTTTTTCCGCGCTGGCGATAAGGAGTCTATTGACTTTCTCGATAGTTCAGTACCACTATGTGATAACGCGAAGTACACCTTTAGCGGTGGCAAAGCACGTAAAGTAGTAGTTGCTAACGCGACCAGAGGTATTAATATTAACTCTTTACACCAGTTAATTAAATAAGATCGTCAGACTTCCTAAATCCTTTAAGTACTCATCGTCTTTTAACAAGTCCACCGCCAAAACCCTTAAGAACCTTCTCCTTTTGGATACACCTACACGCGCGAACCGACCACAAGCCTTACCATAAGATTGTACCTATCGGGCCAGGCGATTGGAAATTACCCTTAACACCATGCCTTAGAACCTCTAAAACTTAAGCCGCCAGGAAATACTAACCAAGTTTAAGATAATTATCGAAACCTTCCTCTAAGACCTGTTAAGATAGTTAATATTAACTACAAGTTGATAACGGACTTCGCCAAGATTTGAGATAATATAAAAAAGTATAATGAAAAGCTTTATAACTTTTTCGATACTAAAATAATGCCTTTTTTAAACATCTATAAGTGGATGGAGGTACTCCTTTCTGGTTTTTACTCACTGTTTCCTGAAATCCTTACAAGGTACGTCAAGAACTACTACCTAACTTTTCTAACAAACGCTATCACGTTCCGCGAGATATACGATAACATAAAGGGTCACTTCGAACACGACGTCCACCTCACGCAATATTATATAGATTGAACCACTATGCAGTGAATTACAATAATGGCAAAGAAAAAAGAGGAAGAATTACCAATAGATATTTTTAATTGAATGCTCGACAAGTTGATAATATATTAAAAGGTAATAGGAAAAGCTTACATTGGTAAAGCTACACTTCGCAAATAGGTACTGGTAGCTGTTACGGGTGTTAATAAGTTCGAATACGTTATATAACGTCCAAATTCTACCTGTAAAGGCTTTTTTAGCCAATCGCGTTTTTCGTTTGCTACTATAATGGCACGTTTACCAAACTCGCTCAGTATGTATACCCAAGTCGACAACTTCCTTAACGTGGAAGAGAAAGACCTTACGGTGGTTAATTACGTCGATCGCAAGTATTTACGCCTATAACGCTTTAAGTTAGATCCATTAACCTTAACCCCAGACTGAAGGCAAAACCCACGTTAACTTTATTAAGATTTAGGCGGACCTGTTAACCGTAAGTATTATCGTCGTGATAATGGTAGGAGATGTTGAATCTATGGTAAGGCTGGCTGTTGATTAATTAGCTACCCCTCACTGAGCGTAATAACAAGAAAGTAACGTATTACATTCAGTATTTTACTGCTTCAGAATAAGATTATTTAGATAAGGTTATGAATATTAAAGGTAACGAACCAAACAACGTTGTTAATACCCCTAAGCAAATTAAATGATACGAAAATACTGCTTTCGGTACGGCAGCCTAATAACTAGCCGACTATGCCTTTTTGTACCGTTTAGGTGGTAAAGACCCTTACCTTTTCCCTAACTATGCCCTTAACCCTTTATATATCTTTAACTTTTGCGATTGCTAAACGGACCACACGTTTCAAGGTATTATTCTAAACACTAGGGCAGTAAAGTACTTAACAGAAGGCTATTCGTAGTATATGGTATTACGGAGAGAGAGTACTATAGCCACTGAGATTGATCGTCATGGTTCTAATAAGGCTAAAGTTAGTTTTAGCCCGGGCGAATAACTATCGTTACTAAGGATAACAGTAGTTTAAATTGTTGTGGGAGTAATTACGTTTTATATCCTTAAATCTCTTACCTTTTTCCTATTTTTCTTAGAGGATATAACGACCTTTGGCGTTAACGTGGACGTTAACGCAGACGAATTGTTTAAAAACGGCCAGAGGTTTCCACTCGCCTTTAAGTAGGGGGGAGCACTTATAGTTTTATCTTTAAGGTCCAAAAGTAGTAGTGTTAAACTTAACGGAGCCGGAGATACGTTAATTATACCGGCGCTTTAACTATCTAGCTATTAATAGGCTGTATAAAGTTCTGAAATCCGTAAGGTATAACGATGTGGAATACTTTCCCCTAAAAGCTATTAAAAGGCTTTGCTATTACTACCAAATGTATGTCTAAGCCCCCCATGTAATGATCACACTAAATACCTGTGAGTAAATGAAAGGTGTCAGGGGGTTTATGTTAGCAGTAAGGTAGCAGAGGTAACAAAGGTGTAATATCAAGAAGATGTTTGTTTGTGCTGTAGAATGATCACTAGCCGTTAGGCTATTCAGGTGTGTATACTGAATACTTAGATTGACAACTAAAGAGCTATGAAGGAAATACTATCTGTGTGGTGATGGCCGTGTTCTTATATCCTACGGCCTTCATACCATCTTCAGTACTATATAGCTTGGATAGCAACATATCCAACATATCTTATGCGTCCGTGCGTTAACCCTAACCCTATGTTGCTGACATAAGAGATGTTCCCCGTCTGATGTATTGGACTTCAAGCTTCTCAGTAGCGCAGTTGCATACTAGCCCATGTCCTAACCCAACCGCTGTTTGGGTCATGATATAAGTTTACATTATGTTACGATGATTAAAGCTAAAATTTCCTTTATTTTTAGCTAGTAAACTTATTGTTAAAACAACTACCAGGCGTTAACTAATCTTTTAAACTGTTGGCGACTGTATAAAGATTTAGTTTTTACCTTTATTATCGTATCATTAAGCGATTAAACGTGATTTTTCGCACGGCCGCCCCGTGGTTTTACCTTCAACTTCTTGAATAATTTTCGACTTAAAATTGTAACGTTTGAGTTTTAAAGGTTAAAGTCGGTTGTCAATACGAATTGTATAACTTTTCGAATTAGTAAACCGTTAATCTCGACTTTGTTACTTTCCTTAAAAGGCCTGCCCGGAGGTTTTAATAATCCCTTATACTTTTATCATTAGTGTTAGGTTTTTGTTATTTTTTTTTTTCCTATTTACCTAAGTAATATTATAGATATACCCCGGTATATATTTCTTCTTTTTTACGTTTTTCTTTTTGGAGGATCGCTCGTGTCGGCAGCGTTTTATCGGCTTATCAACAACAGATGGAAAAGGTTTGTATTAGCTCGGTCGTTTGGCCTAAGGGGCTTAAGAGTCTTCATCTTTAGTATCACATATAAGGCTTAACTTAAATAATTCGAAAGGATATAAAACCGTTAACAGTTTTAATAACTACTTTAAAGTTTATGGTACTTAATATCTTATATAGACTCTTATTTACCCGACTTCTGCTATACAAGGACTTTACTTTGCAATGGCAAAGCAAACACGTCGATTTTTAAAAGATTGTTTTTGGTATTAAGGGCTTTATTAACCTGGCGGCGTGCCGATTCTTTTCACAGTTCCTTCAAAGCTTTGTTATAGATCGCAGTACGTTTCTAAGTACTTGCTGAGAGTAGAGATTTACTCGTTAGGCATGTGTACGCTTTAAAGACTAAGAGCGTTAACACTAAATCTTTAGGGCCTACAGTATTGTTAAGGCCTTATACTACCATTTATAGGCGTACCTCCAAGTCCATAAAGCTTTCAATCTCCAATGTAAAGATATTGTACGCTTGGTTAAATAAGGCGTATGCCTTTTTAACTTTCTCAATACTTCAATGGTCTTTTATAGGTACCTGTTATTATAGAATCAGGCCGTTAGCCATTGAGCCTATAGGTTATGTGACTGTATACGTAATGAGATGGGCAACACCCAGCCTGGGCCTAGCCTAGACACAGATAGAGTACGGTCCGGGTATAGGCCTGATACGGTCTATGTACGGATATGATACGGTCCGTGTACGGTACGTGTAAGAGCACGTAACGGACTGGGCATTGGCCTTATCCAAGGGCCTTACATATTGGGATATGGTAGCCTTTTCTAGTCTTCCTCCGTACCTTACTAGTAAATCCCATTTGGTACCTATTTGTTTTACCATCATAAGTCGAATAATAATATACTATTAAAGTTTATTTTTATTTTTCCGAAGAAATATTACTTACAATAAACGAGTCGATAACAAACGTTAATAATTCGACGTTACACTTTAGCGTTATCGAGGAAAATTGGTTGTCGGCGAATACTTAATCCTTTACCTCTATAGATATACCTCTGGCCTTTTCGGGATCAACTCAAACCGATATCCCATATTTACAAGATACCGTAGGTTATATCGCATCGGTTATTAAACAATTATAATAACCGGATTAATCGACTTTAATTATTGAACTTATGTCCGACTTCGCTTAAGTTGTCACAAAAATCTAGTTACTCGAAACCGAATTGACCGCGACTTACGTTAGGTTTTAACCGGTTTAGGGCGGACGAAAACGATATAATTAACCACAATTTGACGAATCTACTTCTACGTAAGCGGCGACGCTTCAGACGATCGAATTCATACTAAAAGCGAATAAGATATAAATCGGAAAGGGTCAGTACGTGTTTCTTTATGTATAAAGATATTATACGGCGGCGGTAAAATAGGCGGTTACGGCTTATTACGAATCCAGAGGACAAGAGGGTAGGTATAATGTAGGGAAGTTTTTTGATTATATTGAAACGATTTTTGGCAACCTTTACCGCGCGGACAAAGAATTAGTCAAACTCGAAGGTTTGGTTATAAGTGATAAGAACCTGTAAGTACTATTTGTTATTAGGTTCGAAATACTTTTGGTTTAGGCAAATGGTCTAAATTGTTCCTTAGCCGTAAAGTGTAACCACTTACGCTTCTGCGTATCATCACGTATTTGCGACAAGTCTATTACGACAAATATTAGCTGGGAAAACTATATCGTAGCTTTAAGGAAATATCGTGAATTCGCTGACAAATTAAAGTCCTTAAATTTAAAGCGGCGTTTTAATAGTTAGTTAATAGGATCCGTTTAAGCCTTGTAGCCGGATAATAATACGGTTATAATGGTATTCCACGCCTTTTAAACGCTTTCATTAAAAATCCGTGGTAATCGCGGCCAATTATTTCCATACCGCGGTTAATTATTTTAACGAACCCGCTCGATACGTATTTAAGATTAGGGACGTAAAGCGACGTGGACGACAATAAAAGAACTTTAGGCTAGGCTTACTTCGGGGCGCTACATACATTGTAGCTTACCGGACCATTTTTAACGTAGCTACGACCTCCGTCCGGTATTACCTTTTACGTAGGTATATACGGCCCAAATTGAAAAGGTAAAGGAAGGTTCCTCATCAACGGCGATGGGGAAAGCCTAACTCCTGGACATAGTCTCGTTTAAAGGTTACATTACCTTAACGGCGTAATTAAAAAGTCAAGTAAAAAGAAATTTAGTTTAAATTTAGTTCAATTAAAATACATATAAACGAAAAACCATTCTTTTTCCTTATATTTTTTAATAACACTTACTTTCTGGATACTTGAGTCGATTTTTACTCTAATCACTGTTGTATTATAAGCGAGGCTTGAATATAACAGTTAGGGATAAAACAAATTTGGCTATCACATCCGCGAAATATAGGTACAATATTAGGATTACGGCAAAATAAACGTATTACCCAAATAGTTAAGTTTTATATAGATATTAATAGATAGTCAAACCTAATGTTAACATATATCATTCTCGGAATAACGCGGGATATGATTTTGGAATGCTTTGAATACGATACTCATAGGTGGCTTTGAATGCGAGCGGTAGGAGGCTTAGTTGTTGACGTAATATCGATACGCCCTAAGATGGGAGATATATAGGGCGTAATAGGTTCGGTTTTCCTCAGATTGGCGTAACGTTCGTACCGAAGGGTACATCGTATAGAGGACCCGTTCCAGATAACTTATATTATAAGCCTTAGCAAGATAATGCGGATTTTGTAAATAACGGCGACGACTACGGTTAAAGAAAAAAAGTATTAGTTACGTCTTTTACCGAAACTGGATATGTTTCGCGACCTATTCGACAAGGATAAGGCTACAGCTTTGCCTTTATATAGGGGGAAACTCAATTACTATATTTACATTAAACTAAAAAAAATGAATCTTTACCAAAACGACCTTAGGGATCGTTATACTCGATGCCATAAAATTGACTTCTTAAACTTCGACGACAAGTCACGGAATTGGTAAATAAAAGTTAAATTCGGGCGAACTCCTTCTTAACGGCAACGCCGGTATTGTTAATTCGTAAACTAAGGGGGGAATAACTGTTTTATATCGATTATCTGGCACTAAATAAAATCATAAAATAAAACCGTTTTCCTTTGCCGTTAATTAAAAAGACCCTACATCCGTTGTCGAAGTCGATATAGTTTACGAAGCTGAATATTCGAACGGCATTCCATCGTATTCAAATGGCACCCAGATGGGAGAAATTAATGTAGTTTCGTATTCGACTCGAGTTATTTAAATAGCTAGTTACCCCTTTTAGGTTAGCGGAAACGCTGGCGACGTTTTAGAGATATATTGATTATATAATAACGGATATCTTGGATAATTTTTTTACAACGTACTTAAACAACCTTTTAGTCTTTTATTTAAATATTAAGTGTGATTATATAGCGAAAGTTTGTGTGGTTTTAGGACGTTTTCGTAATGTGGAACTGAATTTTGATTTAAAAAAGTGCGACTTTGTGGTTAAGGAGGTCAAATACCTGAGCTTCATTGTAACGATTAAATTAGGTATCCAGGCTGATCCCGAGAAAGTACGGGAAATCCGCGAATAGAATTCACTACGTACGGTCTGGGAAATTCGAAGTTTTCTAGATTTTACCAACTTTTATCGTAATTTTATTAGCAATTTCTTAAAGCTAACGGATTATTTCGTTTGTCTAACAAAATAAAGTATTCGTTAGGTTTAGATGTAACGGAAGAAACAGGCATTTTAAACCTTAAAGGATGTCTTTATTACGGCCCCGATTCTTTTATATTGGGATCCAAATCTGCTGAAAGTAGTAGAACTTGATTATTCGGGAACGGCGTTAGGAGAGTCCTTGTCATAGCAGGATGAAAATGATATTGTAAAGCTATTAGCTTATTACTCCGCACTATTAACGGATACGAAACGCAACTATACCATTTATGACAAGGAACTCCTCGCGGTGGTATACTGTTTAAAAGCGTGGTCTTTTAAGCTACGTAGTATCCGCACACTGTTTACGATTTTGACGGACTACAAAGGATTAAAGTATTTTTCTTTGCCACGATTAATTTCGGAATGTTAGGCTAGATAAGCCGAGGTCTTTTCCCTTCTTTAATACTACTTGCCGTATGAGCCCGCAACTCAGGGAGACCCCTCGGATACGTTAACTTGCAAACTATAAGATAAGCTCGAGGTTAAGGAACGTCGCGCGGGAGTTTTTCAACCCAATTCTATTATTATGTTAACCGTAATATTAATAGATTTAAATTTTAAAGGAATATAGATTGCGGCGGGTTAGATAGAAGAGTTTGGAGAGACGGAGGCCTGGCTACTGGATTACGACGACATATATTCTAAGGCGGAGTCGGGGGCTTTCTAAGAGCCACCGAAGGCGACATAGCCCCAGTCCCGGCCTACGCCAGGGTCGTTATCGGGGATAATGTTAGGGGATTCCAGTACGGTGGCGTCAGCGGCACCGCCACAAGTTCGGCCTGCGTTAAGCCCACCGACATCGCTAATGCCAAGTGGTTCCCTTATTTTCATCCCGGGTACGTCAACGGAATTATAGGACTAAGGAGTAATAAACGAACCGTTGTATAAAGTTCGCCTTTTAACGGTTTCCGAAGGCGCTAAGCGTTTTCCACCTAAAGCAAAATAATTAGTATAAATTACAAATTACAGTATTAATTTGCGGGAGGCATTATGTTACCGTAGTCGTTTATAGTCACCGAATTAGAAACTATTGATAACAAGGATATTATAATAAACCTACAACTCGATTATTATAGTTTATCCAGGTAAAAACATTTTGTTTCGCGTTTTTCAACGAATTTACCATTAAAAAGGAATAGTCGTAAATATTCGACGTTTATGTCGAATATATACGTAATTTAACGAAACGAAAACTCGTCGTAATTTATGGTAAAGCTTACTTTAATCTTTCCATATTTCCGACCGGTGCTAAATATATATTTCGGTCGACTTTATAATCGACCTGATAACTATTAAAGGCGGCTTTCGATATTTTCTGGTTATTACGAATAGCTTTTCAAAATTTATCTAATTAAAGGTCATGTGGTTTATAATTATAAATACGTATATGAAACTTTTTCGGAATATATAGTAGAGATTTTATAGGTTCCTAGCTTTTATTATTAGTGACCGTGGTTTAAATTAGGTAAACGCATTTTAAACGACATTTTATGTCCTAATAAAATTCGAATAACTTTTATTTATGGCGTACTACTCACAAATAGATAACGGTGTTAAACGGGTAAACTAAAAGGTTTAAAAATACTTACGTATTGTGGTCGTCTCTTTGTGATACGATTAGGCTTCGTATTTACCCGTTTGTCAATTTATGTTAAATAACCAGAAGTCGATGGTTACCGGATTTAACGCAAACTATTTAGTAAATGGATACGAGATATTACCTATCCCAAGGGTAAGCAGGGATACAAAGTCGTTAACCAGTTTAACGGGGCGAATTACTACGTTTTTGGCTTATTTATACGAAGGGGCGGAATTAGCCCAAGCGGTAATAACTTATATTTAATAGCAGATGAAAAGGTTGACAAATTGTAAGCAACGTCCAGCAAAGTAATATAAGATAGGAGACTAAATTTGGCTAACCCTTTATAATATTAGGATTAACTGCTCGAGTAAAAAGCTCGACTAACTTAATAACTAATACTGGGTAGTCGGTATTTCGAACCCGTTAAATATCGTGCTAAATATCCCTAGAAAAATCTGGTGTTTTATATAAACTTAATTAAGCGTATGGTCTCGAACCCCTTTCCTTTATAAGTCTTATCCGATACTCGCATAGGACTAATTTTATTGAAGGAAGATGTAAGGGACGGTAAATACAAGGAATTTAAAGTATAAGATATTTTTGCCGAAAAAACAGGGAGGAGCGGGGTTTGTTACGTATTAATTAAGTAAAAAGGCTATAATGAGCCGGAATAGGAATTGTTAAAGAATTGTTAATATACTATAGCCTTAGATAGATTCGAAGCGGAATAGAGAAATACTCGGGTTTACAATAACCCGGTATCTTAACGACGACGTTAAGCTTATGTTAAGCGATAAATATAAAGCGAATGGCTTACACCTCCGAAATAACACTTTTCTTGTGAATAAAAAGAAAAATTTATTATTAAAAGAGGTTATAATACCGTAGATAGGGCCGAACAAATACTACCCGACTATTTTGAATACGTATTCGACCGTAAGGTGACTTTTATTACATCTTAATGAAAGCTCACCTACTCATTATTATTATCCTTATCTGGGTTTAACAAATACTGGCGTTATTAGCGTTAAAGGCTTTATTACGACTGGCTCCAAGCATTGGGCGATGTTAGAGGAGGGGGACGGTAAAAGGCATGACGAAAACCAGTGGGCGCTGAAAAGAGGGGCTGTTAAGAGGCGAGACTTACGCGAGGCGACGTTAAGGAGGGCGAATAGCGCAAGGAGAGGCGAGTGTTAAGAAATGCCAATAGCGTATAATATAAGGAAGTACGGATGCTAGGGGAGGCCGACGATAAAAGATAACGTTAGAAAGGACAGGCGTTGGATAAGGCCAATAATGGCGACTAACGAAAAGCAAAGCGAAGGATGGAGTGGGGGGAGTAACCCTTTAAACGGGTTACTAAAGACTACAGCACGTTAGTTTGGGCTCGGGTAACGCGATCGGCTCGAGTATGATCCTGTGCCCGTTCGTAGTCGACCCGATCAGCTTATTCTTATATAAGGTTAGCAAATAAAATACGAACAAAATCGAAAATCGTATAGTTAAACCCGAAACTTCGCTCGCAATATTTTATAGGTCGTAGCCTATATTATTTATAAGAGATATAGCTTGAGTAGTTATATTATTTTAGCTCCTTAGGCTAAAACCACGAAAGGGTATTCGGCGGTAGTTAAAAAAGGCCGGAGCGAAGACGTTACGCGCTAAAACTCGGTTAACTGAAAGCATCCTATCTTAATAGACAAGTGATATAGTAAAAGCCAACGAAGGGGTCTGGGGTAAGGGTGGACCCGGAAGGAGAAGGCGGCGTAAACGTATAGCTAAAGGAGTAACGGTCTATACGGCCGGCATAATGGAAACTCCCTGCGCTCGAGCGATATTACGGAGCCGGGTAAACTAATTAACCAACTTAGAAAAGGCGGGGGTAAAAACGGGTCGATAACCTGGGATATCTCCCTAACGTTTACGCGCGGAGGACAGGATGTAACCCCTATATTTTGCCGTAATAATCAATTGTCGTAAAAGGACACGTAAACAGAATAAGGCCGCAAATAAGCTTATCTCCTAAATATATTGCGAAAAAAAAGTCAATTAATGGTCCGCCTTTCATAAAGCTTTTTTATAAACTTACCTTATTATAAACCTTCCAATATACGCAATACCTTTACACCCGATAAACTCGGACGTAAGACAAGGGAACGCCAAAGTTTGAAAGCCGGTTAATATACGACATGTAGGCGTTCTTAATCTGTAGCGGAAAAAGCTTATTTTTATCTTCACTATCTCTAAGGATAAAAAAATCTCTCATAGCATGAGAGGGCTATAACAAGTAATTAGTAATAGGGAATTAGTATATAATAAGATGTTATACCTTACGCGGAGGCTCATTATCCCCTCCGGAGGCGCTGGCGGCAGCGTAACCTAAGCCGGAACCGTTGTACACGTCGGCCATAATAATGAATTAGAAAGAAAAATGCTAAAATGTATTGACGCGAATAGCTGGCTGACATACACAAAGGAAAGTTAAAGGGTTACGACAATGGTAACTGACGAAAGGGGGGGGCGATAGTGTAAAATAGAAAAGGAGAAAGTTTTAGAAACTACGTAAGGGCGTCTATATTTATAGGGACTGGCGAATCGGATTCGGCAAGGGTTACGTATCATATGGGGCGCCTTACTCGAAGCTAAAGGCAAGAGCGCAACTTTATACGATACGTCAATAGACGTGTCATATGGCGCTGGCGGCAAGAAAGATACCTTACACGGCACGTCAACGGGTGCGTCATACGGCGCCGGCGACATAGGGTGGGCTGGCCGAAGCGTTCTACGATATGTCAAACGTAATGTTACCAGCTTGCGCTCAACCTGCGCATTAGGCGGGTACGACCCGCGTCCGGTATTTATCTAGAAGGGCATCGCAACTCTTATAGTATCCAGAGAGAAGGGGGCATGTTATAGACTCAGGCCATTGGTCATTAAACCTATAGGTTACGTGACTATATACTTAACGGGATGGGCAACGCCCGGCCCGGTCTGGGTGTGGACAGGACACGGTCTGGGTACAAGCCGAATACGGTCCGTACACGGATAGAATACGGTTCGTGCACGGCACGTGTGAAGGCATGTAACGGGCTGGGCATTGGCCCTGCCTAAAGGCCCTGTACGTTGGGCCATGGTAGCTTCGTCTAGTTTTCCTCCACACCTCAATAGTAAATCCCATTTGACACCTACTTGGCTTACCATCGTAGGTCGGACCATAACACATGTTTGTATTAGATATCTATTATCTTGGCATTTTCCTGAAATTCCACCGCGATAAAGTTTGTTTCAGAATTATAAAAGACGACGTTAGGTGGACCCAAGTACATATTAATCCACAAGATTCTTAACTTTTCCCATATATCTTTTACCAAAAAGGACTTCAAAAACTTTATCCCGTAAAAAAGGTTATGAAATTAACGACGTAAAGGACATGTTTATTATCTAAGTAAAACACATAAACCAAAATTTCATAGTTAAAACCTTCATTATCGTTTAATGTGAATAAAAATTTCTGAAAATCCTAGTTATACGTTTTATAATAGTGGTAAACCCTTTTAATAGGTTTTGGGGTAAAGTATTCCATATTATTATGCTTTACGAACTTCAAAACTTTATAAAACCTATTAACGACTATATAATTAAAAAGCCGGTATAGTTAACGTATCTCCAGATTTATTATGTACAACACTATTGATTTTGGACCTTAAAGATAAAACTATAGGTACCCTTACTTAAAAGTAAGTAAAAAACTTTAGCTGTTTTTAGCTAGTTCGTTTACATTAACGTCGACATTAACGCCAAGAGATTTTATATCCTTTAAACAAAGAAGAGGTAGGGTACTTAAGGATATAAAACGTGATTGTTTTTACAATAGTTTGAACTACGGTTGTCCCTAGTAACGTTAATTGCTCGCTCGGGTTAAAGCCAACTTTGGCTTTACTAACATCGTAACAATTAATCTTAATAGCTGTAATATTTTCCCTCCGCAGTGCCACATACTGTAAATATCCTCCTATCAAATACCTTATTGCCTTCATGTTTGATATAATACCTTAAAACGTATAATCTATGTAATGATCGCGAAAGTTAAAGATGTATAAGGTGTTAAGGACTTAGTTAGAATAAAAGTAAGGGTCTTTACTAGTTAAATGGTATAGGAAGATGTAGTTGACAAATTATTAAACCGTATCGTGAGTAATATCTTCGTGCCACTTAATTTATTTAGAAAATTTAGTAACGTTAAATGGCTTATCACCCTTAACATCTAAGATTTAATCTAAGTAATCCTATTTCGAAGCCTTAGTATATTGGATGTAGTATACTAATTTCCTGTTATTACATTCGGCAGGAAGATACCAAGTTAACTAACAGTTAGACTTGCCACAAATCTAATATCTCTTACCACTATTACGACGATAATACTTATGGTTAACGGATCCACCTAAATATTATTAACTTTAACGTGGCTACTACCTTGAATCTAAAGCTAACGTCGATAGGCCAGACCTTAAGCGTTATAAGCGCCCCTATTTACGGTTAACTTGATTAATTACCGTAAGGTTTTTTTTAATTTACTTTAATAATGTTGCCAGCTTAGGAGTATATACTAAACGAGTTTGGTATACGAGCTATTACCGTAGCGAACGAGGAATGCAACTGGTTAAAAAAGCCTTCGCAGGTAGTATTTGAGCGTTGTAAGGTATATTTGAACTCGCTAACACCCGTAATTGCTATCCATACCTTCTCGTAAAATGTAGCTTCGCCAACATGAGTTTTTTCTATTACTTTTTAACATAATATTAACTTATTAAGTATCTGATTAAGTACGTCTATTAGTGTTTCTTCCTCTTTCTTTTTCGCCATTATTATAGTCTACCATATTATAGCCTAGTCTATATGGTATTGCGCAAAGTAGCGTTATATTTGAAGTGGCTTTTTATGCTATTATAGATTTCGCGAAACGTAGTTTCTTAGATTAAGAAGGTTAGGTAATAGTTTTTGGCGTGCCTTATAAGGATTTCGGGAAAAAGTAAGTAAAAACTAAAAGAGGGAACCTTTATTTACTTATAGATATTTAAAAAGGGCACTATCTTAGTATTAAAGAGGTTATAAAGCTTTCCGTTATACTTTTCTATGTTATCCCAAATCTTGGCGAAATCTGTTATGAGTTTGTAATTGGTATTAATTATTTTAACAGGTCTTAAAAGAAGGTCGTGATAATCGTCCTAACCGTAAGTAGTGTTTTTTGGTGGCTTAAGCCTAAGAGCTTCTGAGGTACAGTGTTAAAGGTAATTACCAGTCGCTTAGCCCGAAGAATAAAGTCTTGTAATTGGACTTTTAATGGGCTCCCACGCGTAGATAAATCTAAAAGGAGAAGGTTTTTAAAGGGCTTAACGATTAAATTGTTAAAGGGCGATAGGTATTTAAAGGTTTTGAAAGGCTTGACGATCTTGTTTAATTGACTAGTGTAGAGCGCTAACGTTAATACCTCTGGCCGCGTTGGCGGCCGCTTTTTTACGTACCCTACTGCCGCTAAAAGCGTACTTCGCGTTATTACATGAGGGTACTAAACTGCCAAGCAGGTTAACTGGTTTTTTATCGCCAGCGCATAAAGAGGCTTGACTTAGCTAAGGATAATTTGAAGGTCCCCTGAATCGCGTGTGTGGGCTGTAAGGTTCCTTAATACTCTTTTCTTTAAGGTATAGCTTTTAGGAGTGTTCCTATAACTAGACTAAGTCGAAGAGGTTTTATACCAGATTTTTAATACCCTGTAATGGCACGTAAACTCCTTGACGTTTAAGTTTTGCTTTAGCCTTCAATTTAACCCCTTTTTAAATCAAAATCCATATATTAATAATCCAGTCGTCAAAAAGATTACGAAAGTTGTTAAAGATGTGGTTGAGGTTTTTAATATTATTATACTCGACGATATAGTAGCCGACGAAGTTTGTAAGGTGTTTTTCCGTTGATTTTTTATCGATATCGAGCGCCCAGAAGTCTTCGTTGTAGAACTTTATAAAAATAGTTCCGAGAGATTTGATTGCTTCCTTTCCTTTGGAGTTGGTGATAGAATTAAAGTAAGCGCTTGCGGTAGATATTTTGAAGGTTTTGACCTGTGTAGGGCTTAGTAGAGTGTATAGGGCGAGGAACTTGTTAATTTGGCGTAAGATCGCGTAAGAACTTAGCGACTTAGCATAAGGTCACGCGACATGGCTTTCTTAGCGCGACTTGGTGTTTTTGCTTAGATCAAAGAAATTGACGATTAAATTAACGTGGGGGGTGAAAAGAGTGGAGTAAGGTAAAGGTTTGGTGTAAAGGGTAAGGCTGGAGGTTGTTATTAGTGATAGAGGGCAAAGGTTGTTTATTATAGTTGTTTGGTGTAGTGACTTGGTCGTTTTTGCAATAGTAACACCCACAATAGTACTGACTTAACCGTTTGCTAACTTGCCGAACTTTGAGGACAGTAAATCTCAACGTCTTTAAGAAAGGTCTGGTGAAGATTTCTTGGTGTTTTTAATAGAGATACCGTTGCTAACTTCTAGATTGTCGTTGTGAGACTGATATAACCTAGAAGTTTTTTCTGTTTTCCTACCGTTGCGAGACTGACACATTATTAATCAAGGCCTTTCGTACGAATCTTTCTTTTATTCGAGCTGCTGTAACCATAAAACGTAACCGGAAAATAGCTTTTTCTTTTACTAAGCCAATCTGTGCTTAATCTAATAAGTACTGATTAGTGTTGGTAGGCTTTAGACGTTATAATATTGTCGATTCTATTAGTCGAAGTAACAGGTGTATTGCATGGTTAGATGATGGATGTCTTGTTCTAGGTTTAGCAGATCGCTAGCTGGTCTGCACTGTAATTTGTATGGCTAATTGCTTGGCCTGTGCCCTAGAGTAAAGTACAGCATACTGTACTCGACTTACACCTAATGCGTTAAGTCCGCACAAAGAAATACACTAGCAGTACGGTCAACTTTACTGTAAGTAAAGTTGACCTACTGCACTGCATATAATATTATTCCAATAGTTAGGATTGAAGTGAGGTGGTTTTTGTATTTTTCTCAATTATTCGAAAAAATAATATTATTATCGATAAATACTCGGCAAAATACATGGTAAAGCTTAAAAATACGATTTATCAATATTGAAATAATGGTTAACAAGTTTTAAAATCCGAAAAGGGTAATTT
This sequence comes from Anisogramma anomala, assembly GCA_038502455.1. Taxonomy (NCBI): domain Eukaryota; kingdom Fungi; phylum Ascomycota; class Sordariomycetes; order Diaporthales; family Gnomoniaceae; genus Anisogramma; species Anisogramma anomala. Next base: position 14,217 of record JASMMZ010000013.1, on the reverse strand, counting down.
TACTACGTTCAAGGCCATAATGGCTTATAAATTGAAAACAATCCCTGAATTTAACATTTACAAAAATCTAAAAGATAATTTAGTAACGTTTACTATCTAAATATACTTAGTTCCTTTTAGAAAATTAATAAGATCTGCTTATAAAGGCAAAGAGTAGCTGTCTAATACCGCATACTTATTAAGGGTTTATGATTAATTACAATACAACTTTTTAACACCATATAATTTTCTCTGCACAACGAAGAGTACTAAGGTATTAGGGGATATATCGTTAATATATTTCATAATATTTTGAACGTGAAGGTTATTAAATCCTTAGTTTAAAAAAAATATATCTTGAGGTAAAATTGGGTAAAGGTAGCGTTTCAACTTCGTGTTTTACCACCCTTCAATCAAAGGTATTTTGATTATTTAATTAATCGGCAAATTAACGGGTCCCAAGTCGTACTATATATTTGCGAACTTATTATCAATTTTTACCAATTTATATATATTGAATTTTTTATAAAATTAACGTTTATCATGTATTTAATTTTAAATATTAGGATATTATTGGGGATCTTAATACCGAATAAAAGCGGTAACTACTTAAAATGAGGTTTATGTTGTAATAGTAGTATTTTCAGTGAAGTAGGTCAATTTTACCTACAGTGAAGTTGACTATACTGAGTGCAAGTTGAGTCTATTGTTTTGTGTGGGTTTACTATGTTGGGTGTAGGTCAAGTATAGTATGCCACACTTTATATTATAGCATGAGCCAAGCAATTGAACATAAAAATTACTATGCAGACCGGCTAGCGGTCTGCCAAAACTAGAACAATATATCCACCACTTGACTACTGCAATACTACTATTACTTCAACTAATCGAATCGACAAAATTGTAAAGTCTAAAGCTTTACCAATAGTTTATCTTATTACTCCGCGAGATTTGATTTTGGTGCGTTTCCTATAGATTTTCCAAGGTCTTGAATAAAGCCGATCATAATCTTTAAGAGTAATATATTCAACTATAGGTTAACAAAAATCTTTCAAAAGGAGCAAAATTACGTTCTTTTTACCATCTCAGTTATATGGGAATACAATTTAAAATTCGACATAAAAGATAAGGCATTTAGTTTTTAATCGGAATTTAATTATTTTAATTTGGTTTTTTTTAATATAAAAGGTAATAAGAGTTTAATATTAAATAAAGATTATAGGGTGTGTGGACTTTATTTTAATCACTTTTAAAAGCTTCTCTTTTTGCTTAATCTTATATATAATTTATATATGGAATATTATACAGCTTTATTTAGGTTGTATTTTTTATATATTTCAATATATTTTTTTATGGTTTTCGATTTCCTAGATATTTATATCGCGAAATTTGAAAACGACTTGCGGGTGGTAAACCAAGAATAAGTTAATAATAAGTTTTATTTCACTTCCGAAAAGTTTGAACTTTTCTGTATTATAGTTTGTTGGATCCAATTCATTTTACAAAACGCGGCAACTTATTTGTTCCTTTGGTTACGAAACCGGTATATTTAATTATAAACTCCTGGTTTAATATGAGAATTACTCATATACTATAATTCGGGTTTTAGTTTTAGTAATCTTTATTAATACGAATATACGTTGGTAAACGTTTAATCAAGGTTTTAAAGGTTGCGTAATATTATAAGGAATTTTTATATACGAGTTAAGAACCCTCGCTATACCTTTTTCGGGTAGCTATTATTGTTGTATTTATGTTCATATTTACTTATTACCATAAGAGTTGGTATATAGTAAGAAAATAATTCGGTTCTAAGAAATAGATTTCAGTCGTGCTAGTTATTATACCGAAAATGGTCTCCTAGTTTTATAAGACCTCACCTAACATTATCGATTTTAGGGACGTCACTTTACCCTTTGGTAAAGTGGTTTTAAAGTAATAGCGATTACAATTCGCTTTTCGTTTAAAAATTATCGATGTCGGATATCTTTTCATTCGATGTATTATAATGTTGTTCAGTATTTCATAATTAGGGTTATGTATTAGGATTCCGCGTCTTTAGTATTAGTTCGAAACGGGTTTAACTATTTTTAATACACGTTTAAGTGGTTTATACAATTTCGTATGGTAGTAATAACGCCTTAATATATTTCCGCCAATCTTAGTAACCTATTACGACTATATTACATGAAACGTAAAACAATATAATTGAAATTACGTTTACTTGTAGCAAACTAAGAGTTTCCTACCTTTTCGTGGCTTATATTATTACGATTACAATTTTCCTGGGTATGGAAAATACCTTATAGGTGGAAAAATTAAGAAGATTTCCGTTTATACTTTGAAAAACTGGTACCCTAACCTTTACGTGGATTATACTACAACATTCATAAATGAATCCAAATATTTTAACGGATAAAGATATATTATATATATATATATATAGGCTTTTGCAATAGTAACGTTCTTGTAATTGTTATGTAGGTTTTACCTTATTCTTTACGTTGAAAGTATTTATCGGTATTTCGATAGGGGATATTACAATATACGTTAATAATACCTTTATAAGGTAACGTAGCTATTTTGTTTTGTTGAATTTGTAATAGCCTTTATACTATTATCGACATTCATTAACTTCATTATAGTAAAATTAAGTTTTGAGTATCTAGTTATCGACTGAAATGAAATTGCGAACGAATTTGCGAATATTCATGGCAAGATTCACATCCGCTTTTATAACAATAATTAGCCCCTTATTAACAGACTCAGATATATATTCCGATTAAAATTAAACCTTATTCAGAGAGAGTATCATGTTTGGAAATATGTTAAGCTAAAGTTCGGAAAATATAGGTATATAAACTCCTTCTTACTTTCGTCTTCGCTATCATATATTTTCCTATATCATTTTTTAACGATAAGGTAGCGTTATAAAGACCTTGCTTCGTATTCACGGCGTTACGCAGCTTTTTTAAGGGTTTGAAAGCTTTCGTCTTCGCTATCATATATTTTCTTATATCATTTTTTAACGATAAAGTAGCGTTATAAAGACCTCGCTTCGTATTCACGGCGTTACGCAGCTTTTTTAAGGGTTTGAAAGCTTTGGTTTCAACTCTTTCAAAACCCTTAAATAGATAGATACGCGAAACTTATACATAAAAGTTCTTTTAAAACCTTGGGAATTTCAGAGATTGTTCTCGCGTTCGGATTATTTTTTTAAGAAGGGGAGAAATTGAATTATAGTCTTGAAAAGCCTATATTTCCGCCCACCAACAGCCGTAAAGTTTTACGCCCGCAAGAAACATTCGTATTTTAGACTCACTAGCCTATTATATACCCTATTATCAACTAAACGTTTTATCATTTTATTAACTCTATTACAATCGTTACTAAAGCTGTTATAACCGTCGACTATCGAACCCAACTTTATGAATAAGAAAAGATAGCATTTAAGAAAGATTTAAGGGTACCGGTAAAACTTGTGGCAAAGAAGGAGGTAAGGGCGGTAATATGTGTAACGGGAATATATATATTGTTAATAAAGTTCGTCTCTCTGTTACTATTGTCGTCGTTATTACCGCCGTCAGCTTTAGCCCTATCGATCGGAAAATCTCACCGTGTTAATAATGTTATAATCGCGACCTATACTGCGCCACTCTTTGCTGATGCGATTAGGGCCTAAGAAATCCGCCAAAAGGCAATTAAATACCTAAAAGGCGTTTTTGCGATAACAGCGATGCGGTAAATAGCTAGAAGTCGAGTGGTATCGGCGTTAACAGCAATTTACCCGTTTTTACGCTTGGTTACTATTACTTATTAGTTTTAAATCCCTATATGCAATGCTAAAATCTTCAAAAACTTTCTAAACGCAACGGACGTATTAAACATTTGTTTTCTTTTCGCCAATATAAACTTTATCGTTGACCTTCATGAAAAGAAACCGTATATAACACATATAAAGTTATATCTCATAAAGCAAAGCGGAAAGGATAGAGATTTAAGAAATAAAGGTAAAAAAAAGGGAAAACGGGAAAAAAGAGAAGTTAACTTAAATACGTTTGGTTTTTTTAGTGGTCAAGGGATTTTTAACGTTGGTATGAGTTTTTATATTACGATATATAACTTATAAGGGGTTTTCTTTACATGAAAACACCACTACTTTTATTAACAATAAAACCCTAATTATTAAGTATAAAACACAAAGGTATTTACTGGTTTAAAAATAATTTTGTTATTATATAGTGGAAGGTTTGTGAATAGAAGTTGTATTGATAAAGAATCCCTTTTATTTGTTTTAGAAATACAATGTACGGGCTACTATATGTATAAAAGCCCACTAACAATAATACTCCTTAATGCGTACATGCTTATACAATCTCCACGCATTTCACTTTCACCTTTTACACGGGCTATTCTTTTGCTTTTATACTTTACAAAACCCTTTATTTAAAGGTTTACATAGTTGCATCCCTGGTGCAAACAAGCGCTAGGCAAGAACTAAAAAGGCCGCGTTTTACAGCTCGACCAAGGCTATAATTTACACGCTTACAGGTCTCTAAATTGTGGGGCACCCCAAAGTCTTGATTAGAGGGATAGCACGGGGTTGCGGGGGCCTCTTCAGGCCCTTAGGTGACCCGAGTTACGATCTCTTCCGCCGGTATCTACAGGATTATTTCGTAGCAGCTAGTGCTACTGGTCATAGATGGCACTGCCCAGTGATAGTTTTTTTTTAAAAAAAAGAACAAAATCCCCCTACACTCCCACCCGTACATCTGTGTGCGGATTCCTACGCATCAGTACCATAGCCATGTCGTGCCACAGCCTAATCGCGCGTCCATAGGTCGGCTTCTCCGTAGCTTCCTCTGCCATCAAAGACAATGGCACCGTCATTCTCGGTATTTCTCGGGTCGCATCCGCCAAAGCCCTTCTCGCATGCACTCCCCAAGTCCAGCGGAGAAGACGGCGTGGAGCAGGCAGTGACGGCTACAGAAAATGGCGTGAGGGCGTTAGAGCAGTCAGTGATAGACGGCCAATAGGCCCCATTGCGGACATATACACAGCGTGATGTCACCACTACTTTGCTTTTTATGTGCTTGCTTTGGTGATGTACATGCTCTTTTTCACCTCGGGCTTCCCACCTAGACAACAGGACTCACGATGACGGCTAGCAAACAGTCCACTGATAACAACATAGCCCCGTCTGCACAGACCGATGAGTAGCCATCTTGGAACTCGCAAGGACACCAGGCTGTGTAGTCACTTGCGCCCCTTCTTCTTCTTCCCACTGCCAGCATTCTGCGGTGCCTTCTCGACCTTGATCTGGCCCGCCCCGCCGGCAAGACTCAACGTCTCGCTGTCGTTCGCGGCAAACCCACCCTGCGTCGACTCGGCCACCTTCTTCTTGCCCTTCTTGCCCTTGGGCCGGTAGTTGCTCCGGTCGCGCAGGGGCAGCCATCGCTCGGGGTCGGGCTTGACGTCCGGGTCGTAGTTCTTGCCCAGCCGTGCCTTCTTTCTGCTCTTCTTGTCGGCGGCGGCGGCGGCGGCAGCATCGGCTGCCGGTGGCTCACCGTCGTCCGCCTTGCGCTTCTTCTTCTTCTTCTGGGTGGCCGGCGACGCGACGTGCGGGGCTGGGAATGCGGGCACGCCGGCGTCCAGGAGGGCGGAGACGTCGATGCCCGCGGCGAGCGTGTCGACCGGGCTGAGCGCCGACAGGTGGGGCTCCACCCTGGCGTAGTCGGTCGTCGCGAACGAGGCGATCAGGCCTGCGTGTGCGATCCTGTCGTCGGGGTCATGCGCGACCAGGCGCTCGAAGGCGGCGCCTGCGGTGGAGAGGTCCGAGGGCTTGGAGGAGTGCAGGAGCTCCACACCTGCTTCGCGCAGGAGGGTGGTGGACGAGGTCTTCGGTACGCTCTGCCAGTATGCTGCGGCTCTGCCGAGCTCATCGCGGATATCCTTCTGCCGGTGCTGGGTCCGGTACAGTGCCACTGCCAGTGCGACAAGGCCGGGGGCGTACCGCACATCCTCGTGATGGCATTCAGCCATCGACTCGACATGTCGGAAGAATGTTTGGAGAACCTCGATCGCACTGTTGTACTTCTTGGCCTGTACGTAGAAATGGATGATGGTCAGAAGCAGACCCACGTCGTATGGGCGCTTCTCGAGCGTCTCGAGGATCTTGGTCAGTGAAGCGTTATCTGCCGCGGACCTGGCCTTGGCAGCAGCGTTGAGGTAGCCGCACATGACCCTCTCGAGATCCGTCGAGGGAGAGGGGTCTTTTTGGATGAACCGAGCGGTACGGTTCTTGACAGCGCGCCGTTGGTAGCACTGCAAGTCAATGGCAGCCTTGTTGCGCAGGATGCCGACCAACTGGTGGTCAAACAACTTGGTGTTGCCCGTGTCCGCTTCAGGCACCGATTCCGAAAGCCGCTGTACCATGAATGGGTTCGTGAGCGACTTCGAGAGGAGAGAGTTCCACTTCCCCACAGCGTCGATGGACGCGTCAGAGGTTCTGCCATCGGGTCAGCGCTGGAAAGAAGGGGGGGATACATGTCGGCCGTGGGACGTACTCGTAGCCCTCAACGGTCTTCTGCAGCGCAGCAGCCTCCTCAGCCTTGCCCGTTAGCGCGAGGACATAGGCCTGCTGCAAGAGAATCGGCAACATCTCCAGCTTCTTGTCCTCTTCGCTCAAGTCGTCCGCAGCGTCGCACAGGTCGGCAGCCCTCTTCAATAGGAAGGAAGCCTTGGCGAGGTCTCCGCGAGCCACACATGCACAGCCAGCATTGTATGCCGTCTCAAAAGCGTCCATATCCTCACGCCCGGGCTGCTTGCTTTTCTCAGGCACCAGGTCGCCCCTGCCCTGCCACTCCAGCTGCGCATGCGCCGCCAGCAGGTTGATCTTCAAGTCCGTCTCCTCGCCCACGTTGCCATTGCGGGGGTCCTGCAGCAGGCCGTGGAACAGCGCCAGGGCCTCGTCGAAGCGCTCGACGCGGTACGCGACCTGGGCGGCCACCTGGCGCAGCGCGCGGTCGGGGCCCTGCGCGTGCTCGTACTTGCGGAGCAGCGCCAAGGCCTCGTCCAGCGCGCCGGTCTTGTACAGGGCGTAGCTCTTGCCCAGGACGCAGCGCGCCTCGAGCGCGTCACCGCCCGCGGCGACGACGCGCAGGGCATCGGCATAACGCTCGAGGCGCAGCAGCGCGATGACCTTGGTGTGCTGCGCCGGGAGGTGCGCGGGCGCGGCTTGGAGGGCGGCGTCGGCGGTCGCGAGGGCTTCGTCGTGGTCGTCGATGCTGGCGCGCGCCAGGAGCGAGGCGAGCGCGGACGCCATGGTGGGCGTGTGGTCTGCGGAGAGAGGAGGGAGGAGGGGTGGCTGCTGGTGTCGGTTGAGGTGGCCCTACTGTCGTATGCGCATGGTTCGCAGGCCGATGTGACAATGCTGCGGAGGCCGTGGGATAGGCCTTTTGGGGTCTCTGGCCAGGTCAGGCGTCACTGAAGGAAGAGGAGGGATGTGCGATGGCCGGGAACCACAAGTGGCAATCTGCGATTGAGGTTAGAAGGTGCGCTTTCGCAGGCCGCAAGCTCGATGTCGTGGAAAGGTTCAAGGTTGAGGGGCTCTTCTTAAGTTGCAAGCCCATGACCGGGATAAGGGCATAGTATAACAGCTCCATAAAACAGCTCCATAAGGCTGTCAGTCAGTCGGTCAGGCATGTGTATAATATATAGTTTGGAAGGCTCTTTTGGCCCTGTTTACCATTCTACATCAGTAGACCATTTGCACAAATACCTACTACATTTGACAGCCTGACCTTGGAGCGCTGTGATGAGTTTTGGGTATTGCAAGGCCGACCGACAGTTTACGAACGCACAAGCCTTTCCACAAGCCTTTCAACCTTCAACGTTCTAGGCAGTTTGCCTCCTACAACACCAACAAGCACTACTACTAAATTTGTGTATACAGATTTCAAAACCTGCGGCAACACTCCGCATCCTGTGTTCGTGACCGTCCGTACAAATCGGTACTGAGCGGGGGCTTCCAGACTGTTTGCAAACCAACCGGACCAAGCTCACCAACCACCATCCACCCACTCACCATGAAAGCGCCAGTGGCCACTACTGGGCAGCTACGAGAGAAGCCAAAAAGCCCACGACGCAGGCTACGAAGACGGAACCAAGCGGCCGGTTGCCGGTCGACTTGATGGCGACGGGGGCCGAAGCTTTTTTTTTTTTTTTTATGACTGTTAGCTTGTTTTTCTCGCCAGAATACACTGCATCGCATTTTCATAAAGAAAAATGGAGGAGGCAGGCGGGCCACCTACCACTTGAAGCGCCAGAGGCCGCGGTCGAGCCGAGCGGCGGGGTGTTGGCGCCGCCTGTGGCGCCCGAGCTCGGGGGCGCCGCGGCGCCACCAGCCGCCGGCGCCGAGGCGCCCTGGGAGCCGGCCGCGGCAGAGGCAGCGGGGCCCGCGGGAGGAGGAGGAGCTGCGGGCGCGGCGCCGGGGCTTGCGTTGTTGTTGTTGTTGTTGTTGTTGTTGTTGTTGTTGTTGGAGCCCGGGTGGGAGCCGGCGCCCTTCTGGCCCACGGCACTGGAGCCGGACTTGCTGACGCCAGCTGCGGGCGGCGCCGGCGCCGGCGGGCCGGCGGCGCCGGCTGGCGACGTGCCCTGGGCGGCACCGGGCGCGGCAGGCAGGCCGGTCGTGCACAGCGCGAAGGCGGGCACAGAGACGCCGGCGGGCACGGGGCGGGGCGCGGAGACGCCGGTGACGAAGGGGCAGGTGGTGGCGGGCACGGTGAGGGTGGCGGTCACGGGCGTGATGTGGCGAGTCCCGAGCGAGGGTTTCTGGTGAAGCAAAGTAAGGCTGAGAAGAAGAGAAAGCCGGTCGCGGCTGTGTTTATGTGGGCTTCGAATATATATGGCGACTCTCCTGTGCCGGCCGTGAGTTGCCATGGCACTGGAACGATGTTCTGATGGCGATCGGCATCGAGACCATGGTGAGGCTTCACAGGATTCCAGTCGCGAATCCGGACGATCCAGTGTCTCATCGGAACAACTACGTGATATACCATGCCTATGCCTTGGGAGAGTCACCGTCACGATGCTCTCCAGCCCAGTACTTCAACCAGAAACGCACATATTTCTCAACCAGCGCGGCATCGACTGCAACCGCAGTCTTCAGACTGGGCGAGGCCTTCCAGGACTGTGTCAGGGCCATCTCGGCCTCGTTACCATTCGTGGCTTTCTCGCCATTCGACCCCTTCACCCCGTACGTTTTCCTGAAGTGTTCAATGAGCTTGTACGGCGGGTTGGCCTCGACGTCGTCCTTCTGCTCCAGTCGGTGGACCCATTCTTGCTGAGGGACGATCTCGGCCTTGACGCCAGCCTTCTCGATGCCGGGCAGGACATCCTCGTTCCATCGGAGCGTGTGCGGGCTGGAGACATGGAAGACCGACAAGCTGCCACAGTCCGCCATGGTCAGTTCGGTGATGACTGCGGCCGTGACATCCGACGGCAGCCAGCAGAGCGTGTTGCTGCGGCCCTCCATCATCCGGGGCAGCACGCCCATGGTCAGCGCAGTCTGCACCGTCGCAGGCACCGCCTCGGCCGGATTCCAGATGCCGTGGCTGGCGTCGCCAGAGACCTGGCCGACGCGGAGGATGCGAACCGACCCGGCGGCCTCGTCGCGCGCCTTGGCCACCGCGGCGCAGATCTGCTCGGCCGCCCACTTGGACTGCCCGTAGCCGCCGGACGGGCTGGCCTCGACCCAGTCGTACACGCGCTCCTCCGCGGCGGCCACGCCCATCACCGCGGCCACGCTGGAGACGAAGACGAAGGTGCGCGGCCGGCCCTGCCCCGGGGCCGCGCCGCCGCCCAGCGCCAGCAGGTGGGCCACGCTCGCGACGTTGGGCTCGAAGCTCTGCAGGCGCATGTTGAAGTTGACGGACCAGGCGTTGTGCACCACGGCCGTGACGCTGCGCCTGATCTCGCGGTAGTCAGCGGGCGCCAGGCCGAGGTCGGCCGCGGCGAGGTCGCTGCTGAGGCAGACCAGCTTGGCCGGGCCCTGGCTGGCGGGGGCCATGTCGTGCGAGAGGAGCGAGTTGTCGAGGCTGGCGCGGACGCGCTGCGAGGCCGCCTCGTGGTCGTGGCGCTGGCGGGTGCGGACGAGGCAGTACACGCGCGAGACATCCGGCCGGGCCAGGAGGAGGGCCAGCAGCTGTGCGCCGAGGTAGCCCGTGGCACCGGTGAGAAGCTGCGTGATGTGTCAGAGATGTGGTCCAAGAGAGAGGCGGAGTCTGGCCTCCGGACGCACCACGACATGCGCTGCTGGTTCGCTCCCAGCAGTGGCACCGTTCGAGGTGGCCAGCGCATCCGCAGCCGCCACCAAGTCCACATACTTCTTCACCATGGCCCTTGCGACGGTCTCAGGATCGCCATCTTGCGACGTTCCTTTTTCGGCGGCCTCGTTCTGTCGCAGACCCAGGAGGTGCTCGCTGAGCAGCTTCACGGTCGGATACTCGAACACAACATTGACGGGCAGCTTTGCGCCTTCGGGCAGAGGCATTTCCCATAATAGTCGCCGGCGGACCAGCGACGACTGCATCGAGTCCATCCCCATCGAGAAGAAGTCCGTGTCGTCGTCGACTTGGACCTCGCCGTCGTTGTAGTTCCGATACACATCCTCCACGATCCTCTTCACCGCGGCCCGCACATCGTCCTTGCCCGGCAGCGCCTGGTGGAGCCCAAGGCCGGCGCGGGCCTCGTCGCGCGCGGCGTAGTGCGCCGCGATCTCGCGCGCGAACAGGCGGTGCATGACCGGCCGCTGCAGCGTCATCTTGGCCGTCATCGGGAACGGCGTGCCGGCGGGCAGGACGAGGACGTCGTCGGGCGCGATGCGCGCGTACGCGGCCACGCGCGCGTTGCCGGCCGCCAGCGCCGGCGCGAGCTGGCGCAGTAGCTCTGCGCGCGCGACGCGCACCGCCGGGATCACGAGCAGGCCCAGCCGCTCGTGCCCGGCGCCGAAGGCCAGCGCCGCCGCGACGAGCGGGCTGGCCAGCACGTGCAGCTCGATGGGTGTCGGGTCCGCGTTCTCGCCCGTCACCAGCACGATCACGTCGCCCTGGCGGCCGACGAACTTCCAGCGCGCCGCGCCGGCACGCGTGTCGCTGCCGGGCTGGTTGGCCGGGTGCGGCCGGAAGAGGTCCTTGGTGCCGTACGAGCCGTCCGGGCGGTCGGACAGCCGCAGCGCAGGGAAGCCGGGCTTGATCACCAGATGGTACATGTCGTCGCCACTGCCGCAGGCCAACAACCCACACGTCAGCCAAGAAGAATCCCCTGTCTCCGGCTCCCAAGGCCCAGAACACTCACACTTTCTCAAACGCAAGGAAGCCCTCGGTAGACGGCACCGGCGTCAGCCAGTTCCACTCGCCCACGCCCGGCCCGTACGGACGCATCGTCGCGCCCGACTCCGTTTGACCGTACATGGTCGACAGCCTGCAGCCGGCGGCGAGCATGCGCTCGCCCAGCTCGTCGGGCAGCGCCGCGCCCGCGGCCGTGATGCCCTCCAGGCGCGCGAGGCGCGCGAGGCCGCCCGGCGCGTCGGCAAAGAACTTGCACACGTACGGCACCGTGTACAGCTCGGCCGCGCCGGTCGCGTCCAGCGCGCGCCACACGCCGCTGGCCGTCACCGGCCGCGCGCTGTGCAGCAGGCTCAGGTGGCTGGCCTCGCGCAGGCAGCGCACGAACGTCGCGAGCCCGAACACGTGGAAGTGCGGCACCGTCGCCAGGATCGCGCGCGCCGTCGCCACGTCGTTGGCGTTCACGGCGGCCAGCCGCGCCAGGTCCCGGAAGGGCACTGGCTTGGGCAGCCCCGTGGTGCCGCCGGTGCTGGGGCGCTGTCAGCGGGAGGGGCGCCCCACGGCGTGCGGCGTCTTGGGAGAGCCCCGGGGCTGTATGCGCATGGAGAGAGACACTAGGCACTAGGAACGTCCGTCTCGAAGCATGACCAAGAAACAGTGGGTCTGTGGCAAGGGCAGACACAAAAAACAACACGTACTGTATAATCACGCCCGGGCAGAAGCAGCCCGGGCTGGGCAGATCAACATGCGGCCGCACCAGCCCAGCAAGGACCTCGTCGTCGTCGAGCATCGGCACGAGCTCCAGCGGGCCCTCGTACGCGCCCTGGACGCGCCGCATGGCGGTGAGCGCGTCGCCGCCGCCCGGCAGGACCACGCGCGCGCCCACGACGCGCAGCAGGTGCGCGTAGCCGTCGTGGGCCAGCCGCGGCGAGACCAGCATCACGCTCAGCCCGAGCCGCTGCAGCGCCACGAACGAGACGTAGCTCGCCAGCGTCGAGGCGCTGACCATGGCCACGACGCGCGTGGCGAGGCCGCCGAACCCGCCCGCGCCGCCGCCCGCGCCCGTGCCCGCGCCGCCGGGCTGCTGCTGCGCGAAGGCGCGCGCGTAGTGCGCCGCGGCGGCGGCCGTGATGCGCTCCATGGCCGCGCCGTCGAGCGTGGTGGTGTAGTTGCCGTCCGTGTCTGGGTACGACAGCAGCGGCTGCTCCGCGTGGTTGGCCGCGAGCCACCGAATCAGCTGGTCCATATGCGGTGTTTCACCTGGCGCGAACTCGAAGCCGCCGGGCTTGGATGGATACCCCATGGGAGCTGCTGTCATGATAGCCGTCGATCGTTTTCGAGGGGGTGTGTCACTCGGCCGGCTTAAGTGAATCTCTGTAATAATGGTGGTGGTGGTGATGATGCGATACAACTCACGGGGCACAAGGACTTCAAAATAACAAATACTCAGATACCAGAATCGGTCAGTGCCAATATTCAGCGATCGCATGAGAGTTTAACTTGCATATGTATATAAATACAACAGACCGAGTGCGGAGACAGCAATCGCCGGGCGATCAGATGCGTCCTGCCTTGGAAACGCCGTGTTATGCCGCTACTAATTCAATAACACGGCGTTTCCAAGGCTTGCCAACGTAGTCTGGCCGACAGAACAGATCAATGCAGGGCGCATGTTTGCCATCAACCGGAAAAGGTATATTTCGCCACCAAGAGTACAACGCACATTTCTTTCTCCATGCAGCTTGGGCGCAGGTAAAGTTAGCCTGGTATCATCAGGAAGCACTGACTTTTCACACAATGTCAGATTGGTATCAAGTCATCAGCATCTATCTATCTCACTTGTTTTTGAGTTCATGGGGTTACTTCGGTTGGGCATCTGTGCACCTCGCGCTTTTACGATAAGGCCAAATCGCGAGATGTGGACGTGATGTATGCGTTGTTGAGAGCGACGAGAAGGTTGCCGCATGGATAGGTCCATCGCACCGCTGCACCTTCGTTTTGAAGTACACAGTAGTACTAATAATACATTGTGATAAGGCGAGCGAGATAGCCAGCAAATAAATACTTTGCTTTGTAGCGTAACGTAGCGACTATTATTGGCATGTTATAATTGTCCAAGGAAACATAGTTTTTATAAACGTGATATTGTTTCCTTAACGTTTACTTGATCCAGCACCCGGATCGTACAATCTGCAAGAAATATAGGTAGTGAAGATGAAGGAAAATACACACCCGCAGCAATGTTCTCCGACAACGGCGGCTAACACCTGGGATGTGTTAAATACATTAACTTTGGCCTGATTCATTAGCTTTGGGCAATATACTGTCATAATCCACGCGTAAATACTTTATTTATGCGGACTGAAGTTAGCGGTAGTTGTTATTACAGCTTTTATTAAGAAAGCCAAGTGTTGCAAGCAACCCCTGCAAATGCTTATTGCTTGAATCCAGTAGTATGCGGTGACTTTACTGACGAAACGGGATGTGCAAGCAATCCCGTTGGCAAATTGGCTTTTGCGGAGAACTAATGAAGCCAACCTAATATATACTTGATGTTGGAACAGTATTGCAATGGTATTGAATGCAGAACAGTAGGTCAACTTTACTTGCAGTAAAGTTGATCGTACTGCAGGTGTATTGCTTTGTGCGGACTTACCGCATTGGGTGTAAGTCGAGTGCAGTATGCTGCACTTAACTCTAGGCCCTACATTTACAAATGCAAATAAAACCAACCGAATTGAAAATTATCACGGTGGAAAGAAAACCGTATTTACTTGAGACCTTCAAATTCAAAGAAAAATATACTTATTTACAAACTTAATTACTCTCGACTTGGAAATCGTTAAGCGTGCTTACTCCGGACTTCAAGCGTGCTTACTCTGGACTTGAAAAG